>CM030366.1:196197090-196620109 GCA_017893485.1 Hemerocallis citrina
AAGTGAGAGGAGTAAGGAGGTCAAATGTTACCTCGAGAGCATCTTCTAACAGTTTCCACAAGTGTCGATCAGGCTTCGGGAGACCAGGGTCGTCGAGAAAGGAGGACCATTTCCATTTCGAGCGACAGATCACCCCGTCCTTCCTCTCAGGGAGGTGCAGGGGAGGTGAGGGCGAGCTTTCCTTTCTCGGAGATCGTCAAGAGCAACTCCACTGCGGAGGTAGACATCCCACCGGCTAAGAGCTCTAAAGCTAAGGGTAAGCTGGTGTACGTGGAGAATGATGGGTGGAAAACTCAGACTCGAGTTTTCAGTCCGAAGCGGAAGGACGATCTGCCGGAGAACCAACAGGTACCAAAGGGTTTCCAACATAAGATGAACGGAGAGCTTGAACCAAACTGTTACAATTGCGACAAGTGGGGCCATTGGAAAGCCAACTGTAAAGAGATTACTTAGTGTTTCTTTTGTAAATGGAGGGGCCACTTGTCGACGAAATGCGACCGTCGTCCAATAAAGGCCGTAGAGGAAGGTTCTCAGGGTAGCGACATTGGGTCTGGCTCTCATCTAGGGCAGCGTGGACCTCAGGTAGCGCCTTTAGAGAAAGTGCAGAGGGGCAGAGCAGCTTGGTTGGTCGATCGGCCTAAGAGTGATGTCAGGATCTCTGAGAGAAAGGTGGTTGCCGATGGACTTGGAATTCCATCTACGGTTGCCGAGGAAGTGGTAAAGACTCTCATCACACCTACTGTGGAGATGGAGGAACGTGGTAATTGCCTCCACTACAGTGTGGTGGCGTCAGTGGCGTTTGGCAACCCGAAGGAGGGTACTATCAGAAATGAGCTACTGTCGATGTGGCCGAAAATGCCTGAGTGGGATTGGACCATTAAGAGATTGAGAGACGATGCATTTATTATTCTATGTTCGTCGGAGTCTAGGGTGCAAATGGTTCTAAGCAAGAAGTCATTCTCTAGAGATGGTTTCGCCGTTGTGCTCTCATGGTGGAACCTCGAATTCGGGGAGTTCAAGAGGGAGCAGCTCATGTCCAAATGGTTGTTAGTATCTAACTTCCCAGCTGAGTGTTGGAGCAAGGAGGGGCTCCAAAGTTTGATCCAATCTTTCGGATGGGTCGAAGAGCTCGACTAGGCTACAAAATTCCTCAACAGATTAGATTTGGCATGAATTCGAGTGAGTTCGCTCAATGGTAAGGTGACTTCTGCGTTGATATTCACCGTCTACCAAGGGAAGTATTACCTGGTCGGTGTTCATGCAGAGGTGAAGAGGTTCGTGCCGGTATATCGATCATCGAAGGAGGTGGCAGATGCAGCGCTCAAGTCAGGAGGTGTGAGAGATTGGAGTTTGGCGGAGGTAGAAGACGACCACAGGCCGTTGGATGGGGGGCCAGCAACGGTCAAGATCAAAAGTTTTTTAAACAAGGGTATTTTAGAGGTAAATGACGTGGTAGAGAGTAGCAGACAGGTTTCAAAGTCTGTGGGGCCATTGGGACAACTGCCTAATCGAGGGAAAGGTGGGATGGGTGACGGGGGTAGTAGTGAGGACAATACGGAGCACAACGACTCTCGAGCTCCGCTTGTGCAGCCTATTCGGCGAAAGGTATAGCACGAGGTAGTCAGGTACAAGGGTGCTGCTGAGGGTGTGAGTTCAGATAGGGGGGAAGCTACTTCGATTTCCATGTAGGTGCAGAAATCCATGCAAGAGGCCTTTGTACAATATTTTAGGGGAGATGTTAGTTCACTCTCTAGGGAGCAAATTGACTCCTGGGCTTCTTTGCTTAGGGCTTATTCTCATGGGCCGCCCCGGGCCATCATAGAGAAGCCAAATTGTGGCGGGTCTAATTTTAATATGGGAGTCAAGTCGAGAGAGAAGGAACTGGAGCCTATGAGAATGGCCCTGTCTGAAGAAGGCTACTCTAATGAGCCTACTTTATCTCATTCTGTTAGGTAGGCAAATCTGGGGGATCTATTGGCATCTCAGTCCAGAAAGAGAATTTATGAGAGTGGAGAGGATAGATCCAGTGTCGAATCTGGTTGAGATTCTGTAAATGAGACGGTGAAAATAAGTTTTGATTCCCCCAATGATGACAACTTGATTGACGCGCTTAAAAACATTGAAGAGGAGTCTTCCCTTACTACTACTGCAAGAGCATGGGACATCGAGAGAGAGGATAAATTGGAGGCCTCCCCTCCTTTCAGAAGAGAAATCTCCGGTAAAGGGAAAGGGAAAGAAAAGGTTGTAGAAGACCTCAGGCGCAGCTCACATCGAAGGGAAAAGCACGGGGACCGCCCGATCTCCAAAGATGATCTGATTGTCTCAGTAGTCAAACTTAAAGCTTCCAGTTCAGCCTTGGCAGGTGAGTCAAACAATAATTGTGCAATTATTGATTTCATTCCTGGTTCCATGTTAATTAGTTTAGCCAAGGTTTGTAGAGTTGATTTGGGTAGTGACTCTTCATCCCAACTAGATTCTGCTAAGAAAATTAGAGACTGGGTGAAATGCCCCAGCAGCTAGGGTTAGTTTTGCCTCTCGAGAGACCTGTGTATAGTTGTCCAATGGAATACATCTTTTGGAATGTTAGAGGGTTAAATTGTAGCAAGAAACGTAGGATTGTGAGAGAGACACTATCTTATCATCACCCCTCAGTGATAGGATTGTGTGAGACTAAGTTGGCTTATCCAGATTCATATTTGCTTGACAGGCTTATCCCTTATAGGAACTGGGAATGGTGTTGTAAACCATCTCGGGGTCAAGCGGGAGGGATTCTATGCGGTACAACGCTGACCTTTTTGAGTGCCTTGATGTTTTCATCGGAGAATTCTCTGTATCCTTGAGACTTAGAGCTAAGAGTGATGATTTTGTGCAAATTTTTTCAATGGTCTATGGTCCTAACAGTGCATCTGAGCGGTCATCGTTTTGGGCTGAACTAGATGATATTAACAATAAGTGGGGAGATGCATGGATTATTGGGGGGGACTTCAATATCACACGCTTCGCTGATGAGCACTTAGGTAGAGGGTGTAGCCAAGCAGAGAAAGAGCTATCTTCAATAGGATCATCAACTTGTTAGAGTTACGCGAGATCCATTTCTCTGATCATAAATTTACTTGGTCGAATATGCATGACAGTCCCATTTTGGCCAAATTAGATCGAATTTTTGTGACGCATGATTGGGAGGTTCAGTTCCCCCTAGCTGTGGCTAGGACGGTCTTTAGACGCACTTCCGATCATGTCCCTTTGATTCTCTCCTCTGGTGGGGAGAACCGATCCAAATTCAGTTTGTTCCGATTTGAGAAAGCTTGGCTTCATAACGTTAACCTTCGCACCATTGTTGAGAACTCTTGGAATGAACCTATTGAGAGTAGAGAGGGTGTTTGTAGGGGTGTTGTTTCATCTTGGAATGTTAAAATCAGTAGACTTAGAGGTAGGCTTAGACGTTGGGCGGGTGAAGAAAGAAGGAAAGATAAGAGGGACAAGGAAAGGATTGTGGGGCAGATTTATGCTTTAGAGCTTATAGAGGAGGGTAGAGGATTATCCACAGGGGTGCTAGATGATATTCATAAGGACAGAGCAGACCTTGACGCTTTTTTCCAAAAAAGAGGATGATTATTGGAGGCAAAGGTCTCGAGACCAATGGCGACAGGATGGGGATGCCAATACGGCATACTTCCATAGGATAGCTAATGGACAGAGAAGATCGAACTTTATTTCTGGGCTTAACATTAACAATAGCTGGGTGTCAGACCAAAGCACGGTAGGTTCTCATATTGAGGATCATTTTAGAGGCCTCCTATGGCGGTCTAGAGACTGTTTGTGCCATCTTCATGTGACCTTCTGGTCTCGACCTAACATCGTTGGTCTGGAGGAGTTAGAGAAACCTTTTGAGATAAGTGAGATTCTAAGTGCGATTAAAGACTTAGGCCAAGATAAATCTCCTGGACCTGATGGCTTTCTAGTCTTTTTTTACTCTACTTTTGGGATATTATCAAGATGGATCTCTTCTGCATCTTTGACGAACTCTTCCAGAGCAACGCTCAGATTGAACGGCACAATTATGCGTCCATTGTCTTAATTCCCAAAAACGGCGAGGTGAAAGAGATTGGGAACCTCAGACCCATTATCCTCCTCAATTGCTCATTTAAAATCATCACCAAATTTTTGGCTAAAAGGCTTAATCCTTGGCTTAATGCTATCATACACCCAGCCCAGAGTGGATTCATTCAAGGGTGAGACATCTTAGATAGTATAGCTATTGCCCATGAGACCGTCTTTCAGTGCGATAGGGACAGAGTAGAGGGCTTTCTGCTTAACTTGACTTTGAGAAGGCCTATGATACGATGGAATGAGATAATGTTATAGAGGTTCTCGAGTCTAGAGGCTTTGGTCCCAAGTGGATTGGTTGGATTAACAAGTACATTAGGGGCGGTAAATCGTCAGTATTATTCAATGGCACTGTTAGCAACCTTATCGCTTGCAAAAGAGGCCTTAGGCAGGGTGATCCTTTGTCCCCGCTTCTATTCACTTTGGTTTCCGATGTGTTATCTGAAATGACACAGCATTGCTTCAGCCAAAATCTCCTTCGAGGCATTGGAAGCCTGGACGGTAATCATGGCATCCCCATTCTCTAGTACGCTGATGATACACTTCTTTTTGGGAGAAATTATATTACCAAGGTGCTCATCTACAAAGGGATTTTGGTGTTCTTTGAGGCATGGTGCGGGCTCAAAGTCAATTACGATAAGAGCAACCTCATTGGTCTAGGCAGATGTGAAGAGGTGGCTCCGACTTTTCTGGCTAGCGTTCTAGATTGTAAAGTTGTGAAGTTTCCCATTAAGTACTTAGGAGTCCCTTTGCGTCCAGGAAAACTAAAGCGGAGTGATTGGATGATCTTTATAGAGAGAATTCATAAACAACTTCCCGGATGAAAGAGGAAACATCTATCACTTGGAGGCAGAATCACTCTGATTAACGATGTACTCTCTAATCTCCTGATATATTGGATGTCCATCTATGATTCCCTACTTGGGTTATCAATAAGATTGACAAAATTTATAGAGAGTTCCTTTGGAAGGGTTGGCGAGAGGATGGTAGGGGTCTCCCATTAGTCAGATGGAGCGTAGTTTGCCGGAAAAGAGAGTTTGGAAGTTTGGGAATTTTAAATCACCGAGAAACGAACAAAGCACTTTTATGCAAATGGTGGTGGAAAATTCACTCCCGTCGTACCCTTTCCCAAGGCTCCGTCTGGCTTCGGTATAGAAGTCAAAGAGCATTCAAATTTGGGGGGGGGACAACATCGTAGAGGCATTTCGCCAATTTTGAGGGGAATTGACAAGGTAGGGGACCTGTTCCACTGTCATTCCCCGAGTATGGTGGGGTGTAGTACCTCGTATTTTTAAAATGTTGCTTTGAGAATATTAAATGAGTTAAAATGGCTTTTGGTGATTTAATAAATATTTATCTAAAAATTTATCTTCTTATACGTGCAAAACACGTGCAAATGTTTTCTCAGGAGGTTTAAAAGCCAAAACTATTTTAGGGAAACTCATTATTTATTATTTGAGATTATTTTTTATTTTTCTAGATTTTTCTAGATTTTTCTAACAATGGTTGGAACCATTTGCAAATATTTCAAAAAGAAGGACTTTTGTGCAAAATTACCAAATGGGGGTGAAACTCCAGATTTCTGGATTTTGGGTTGTAAATAATGCCTAGTCAATTCAGGAGTAAAAAGTTTACCTTTCGTTTCAACACATTTGATATATTTTACAAGTTTTGATAAAAGATGATCTTTTTGCAAAATTGCTATTTGAAGGGATGAAATTGCAAAATTATTTTCTGGGTTTTTCCCTACAGTGCCGGCTGATGCCAGTGGAGGATATTTTGGTTTTTGAGCCCAATTAAATTGGTTTTAACTGATTTCCTAGTATGGGGATCTATTTATGCAAAGGTATATTTGAAAGGGAATATTTTGCAAATGTACTCAAAAGTCCTAGAATCTTTAATTCCGGCCTATTTAGGGTGTAGTGCAGCCGTCATCTTGCTACACAACATAGTGGATTTCTTATTTCTTATTATTTTGGAGTTCTAAAGAGAATATCTTGGATTTCTTGCTAAGGAGGGGCTTTTCTTACTTTCCTTTCGTCTTCGTTCGATTCTTTCAACAAGGTGAGTGATATAATTATTTTGTTTATTCTTTGAATGTTGTATGTGGTGTTTTATCTATTATGAAGCATGCTAGGGTTTGGTATGAATATATATACATGAAGGATTGAATAAATTAATGAGTTAAAATTGAATCTTTCATGAAAACCTAGTTATTTATGTTTGGAATTGCATGTGGATGAATCAAAATTGATGGAGGACCTAATATAAATCATGAGTAGGCTATTTCTTTTAGATTATTGCTGATTTGATTGGATATGGTGAATGTTATGCATAAATAGATTAAAGATGAGATTTTTTTGACTATTGGTGAGTTGGATGGATGCGACTTGGTCACGGTAATGTTAAATTGGTTTATGTTCATGAGTTAACTATTGAAAATTATTGTGAATGAGTTTGAGAAATTTTGAGAAGGACTAATGAATTAAAAGATCATGTCTTGAGGATTGGAGTTGTGATAACTACATTTGGATTTGATGCTTTGTGACTAAATTGGAGATTTCGTGAATTTATGAAGTTTTTACTTGGATTTGAATTGCTCAATTATTAAAGATTTAATCTGAACATTTTTCTATTCCTAAATTGATGAATTTGTGAAATTTTCTTTGGTGCACAAACATGCACGAACACTATTACATGAATACCCTATCTTGTTGTTTCGAAGGAATTGAGTCTTTAAGTGTTTTTGAAGATTTTGGTTATATCTCAACATATTTTGGTATTAATATGCTTTGAAACATAATACGAAGGTCTTTGATGTATGATTGGTTCTTAAAAACTTTATTTTTGATATATACACATATTCATGTTTCAATTTGAAGGAATTCATCAAAAAGCTATTTTTATCAATTCAAAGTGGTTTTGATTGGTTTTGTGGACTCTTATATACTCTACAAGTCATATTTGATCATATCAGAAATATACTTTTTATAGATTTCATTTTTATAAAGTAAATCTTCGTATCGGCTGAAACATGCACAACCCAAACTGCAGTCTGTAGGTGTGACAGTCGACTGATATGTTTCGACAGTCGACCGTCGCTACTTGGCTGCTGTATTTTCTTAAAGTTTTAGGATTTCACACGGAACAGTCGACTGGCCCATTTTTACGGTCGATTGTCTCTACTCTGTTATGATGTTTTCTCGAAGTTTTGGATTTTCGCTTTGGACAGTCGATCGTCCTTGCTTAGAATTATTTTTCTTTAAAATGTTGGATTTTCGCTCTGGACAGTCGACCGATGACTTTTACAGTCGACTGCCATTACTTAGAAATATTTTCGTAAAGTGCTGGTTTTTCGCTCTGAACAGTCGACTGACTGGTTACAGTCTACTGTTACTAATGTTTCTTGAATTATTATGTTGTTCTTTAAATGGTTGGTTCTTTAAATGTTTTGGGGATCTATAACTTACTATTCTAAATACTACTTTTCTACATAACATATGTTTTCAAGTTGTTTTATTAAAGTTTTGATTAATGAAAGTTTAGTTTGGATGGTTGAGTGTGAGTCTTTAGAGGGTGTGTGGGACTCTAGTATACCGGCAGTTGAGTTATTGTGTTTTGGGCATGTTGAGGCATATTGTTGATCAGTTGTTGAGTTAAGTCCGGTAGGGTACACCATCTCTAGGAGGTTCGTAATTAAATTAATTGACTTAAAAAGATAAGGACAGGCACTAGAGGTGATATGATGAATGAGAACATGGGTTATGGACCTCAGTATGGCTTGCGGTGTGAGATAATCCCCGAAATTATCCAGGTGTGAGTGAAATAGTCTCCGGAATTACCTGTGGTGTGGGATTGATCTCCGGAATTATCAGGGTCGATGCGACACTCATGTGGTATTCATGTGATGAGGTGCCATAGCTTGTGGTGTGGGGTATTCTCGAAGATTCCCAGGTATGAGTGAAATAGTCTCCGGAATTATCTGTGGATAGAGTTTGACCTCCGGAATTATCGGGGCATGGGCTAATACTCACAGTTTACCTATATCTCGTAGTAGTCATCGTGGTAAGATTAGTTGCATGGCGGGGGATTAAACCCTATAAAGTGGAGAACGTTAAGGGCTTGCACCGGACCTATGTAGAGTGGGATGCATAGAATCCGACAAGTACGCATTAGAGAGTCAGCATATAGTATTGTGTTTTCTTGATTTGGTTTATGCATGTGTTTTTCCTGTTTTCTACACTTGACACTTAGTCTAGCTACACTTGATGTTTTTCATGTTTCATTGTTATTTCTTAATTCATTTATTCTTGTCTTTATTCATGTTGTTTATGATTCCATGTTTCGTGTTCTATTTATGTTGCTTTGTTTTTTTGTCACTCACACCGTTATGGCTGACCCCTGTAGTTTTGAGGGTTAGGGTTATCTCTAGCCTCATGATTTACAGGTGATTACATATAGCATTGGAACATGGATGCAAGAGATAAAATGATAATAAAGCTTATGTAAAATTGTAAAGAAGGTGTTGTAATAAAAAGACTGTAATTCAAGGTGTTTGTTTTTCCGCTGTGTTTTATAATGAACTAATGTAATAAAGGTTGAAAGAAAATTTATCTGTATTTTTGGCTATGTTTACTATTATAATTGAAGTTGATGCTGGGAATTGTGTCACGTATTTCTGAGATATCATATTGAAAATTCGGGGCGCTACATGGGGAATGGGGAAAATACTAGATTTTGGCTTGATGCTTGGGCTGGTCCCAATACATTGGCTTTGTTATTTCCCGAGATTTTTGCAAGGTTCATCAATAAAGCAGCGTTGGTGGAAGACTATTGGGCTCGATCCTCGTGGTACATTTGGTTATTACCGTTGAGTAATGCTAACGCCCATTTCAGTCTTGTCCTAATTTATACCTTCCTTGAGAATTACCCAGCTGTTTTGGGTAACCAACTGGATGAGAGGTGGTGGCGCACTGAGTCCAACGGCAAGTTTTCGGTCAAAGCCATGTATTCAGCTCTCTGTGATGGGGGGATTAGATGTGTTGCGCATAGAGTCGTCTGGAATACGTGTGCTCCTCACAAAGTCCGGGCATTCCTGTGGTTGGTATCCAAGGAAGCAATTTTAACTAGAAAAAATCTTGCTAAGAGATGGTTAATCACCATGGTCTCCTGTCCGAGGTGTAGGAGCGGGCTTGAGACTATTTGTAACCTTTTTCTCAATTGTGCTCATAGTAAAAGTATTTGGGATTTCATTTTCTTAGGCTTTGGCGTGTCCGGTTTTCCCTCGTGTATGTCTTATCTTTGAGATGAGTTTAGAGAATTGGAGTTAGTTCGGGGACGTAGAAGGGAGTGGGATTGCTTAGTGGCTGCTTGTTTATGGGTCATTTGGCTTGATAGGAACGATGTGTGCTTTAGAAGTCATTCTTGTAATTTTGCTCAAATGATGTATAAAATTCTATCTCTCACGTCTTCTTGGTTGTCCATCCTAGGGGCGAGGAAGAAACCACGCACGGGTCCCCTGTTCGCTCCTTCTAATGCGGGGCCTGGCTTCGGCAACAACTGAGGGGATCAGCTGTCCTCACCATACTCTAGGCTGGAGGCCGAGTTATGGTGGATTTTGGTTCGGTGATTGGGTGGGGATTGTTGGCTTTTGTAGTAATTACGCTGCTACTTGTATTTTGCAGTTGTATGAGAGAATTTTGCGTTTGTTATGTTTATGCATAACTTGTTATGTAATTTCAATGTAATGGATGGTTCTATTTATGAGAATTCGGGGTTCAAAAAAAAATAACTACTTAGTCGTGGCATGTTCGTCAGATGAGTAGTTTCAAGGGTGATTAACAAATTCAGTTCGAGTTAGGCTATAATACTGAGCCCATGTACCTTCTTGCAACTCGCTTTCATGGTACCTATAGATTCTTTCTTTTGTTTTTTCAGTCTTTGATTTGTTTTGTTCTGGACACTAAAAAAGTTTCGAAAATGAGGCCGGGTTACTTGTCAAAACATGAAAACTCAGGAGGATTTAGTGAAATTTATCCTTTTCAGAAACTTAATTTTGTGAAATACAGAAGCAATCACATGTTTATCTTCACCTATGAAAGTTTAATAGAAAGTGAGTCGGTTGTTAGATTAGGTGGAGAGGACGAAGATGAAAAAATCATCCATGCATCATATGGCTTATATATTTATGTCGTGATATTTTTTCCTATGTGAACATTTCTTGAAAGATACTGAATAAGAAGATAAAACTTTATGGAAAAACTAATTCTTCTGGAGATTAAAAATTCTGGAAAAACTAATTATGACGGAGCTGGGTATTGTTTGAGGAGGAGGCCTAAGAGCAATGTAATTCTTCTGGAAGGGAAAGAAAAAAAGGAGTATCTTAACAGATCAGTTGATCAACAAGAAGAGGAAGATGGTGGCGAGGGGGACAACGACGATATCGAGACACTTCTAAAAAATGAAGTGGATAAGAGGGTAAAATGGGAAGTAAAAAAAATGAAGGCTTTGTTGGGGAACTGGGTTGCAGGAAAAAAAAGAAATTCAGATGGATCTTCTGAGTCAGATTGTGAGTCCATCAAGACTGCTGAGGCGCAGTCTGAGGATGATAGAGGGTTAGAGACTATCTCGGAAGTTAATCCAAATGAGGTTACAAAGTGGAAAGTGTCCAAAGCTAAGGAGGGTAACAGGCGTAGCGTCAGGCAGCATAACAGGAGGGATAAACCGATGACGGTTAAAGAAATCTATCAAAGGGTGGGGAAACGGAAAAGCTACGAGAACATCACAGGTATACATGCGCTAATATCTATTTTTGGTTCTATTCCTGATTCCATGTTAATTCCATTAGAAAATGTTTATGGTATCACCCTGCATCATGATCATAGTGCACACACGAACTTGATTGACATTATTAGGGCTAGAGAATTGGACAATGTACACAAGGTTCAAATGGCTCTAGGGAGGGAAACGCATGAGAATTGTGTTTCCTGAAACCTGGTTGAGTTGGTTACAACTGACCAAGGGGAGAGAGGGTCTATAAGTCTTAATGTCTAACGTCCTTTTCTGGAACGTTAGAGGGCTTGGCCAAGCGCAAGATGGTGGGCGAGGTGGTGAAGAGTAACAACATTGATATCGTCTACTTGGAGGAGACAAAACTAACTCAACCAACAAACAGGGTCCTTACTGGTCTTAAAATCTCATATATTAATGAGTGGAGGTTTTTGGACGCTCAGGGATCGTCAGGGGGGGGGGGGTCATGTTAGGGGTCAATACCAGTAATTTTGATTTACTGGATGGTTGGGTGGGTAAATTCTCTGTATCAGTAGTGGTGCAAAAGAGGAAGGATCGGTGGAAGGAGACAGTTACGGTCGTGTATGGCCCTAACTACCGGAACCTCAGAGAAGAATTCTGGGACGAACTAATTCACATCAGAGGCAGATGGAGTCTTCCATGGTTGGTAGTGTAACACCCCATACTTAAGAGTGTATATATAATATTATATAGAAATATATAATAATAATAATAATAATAATAATAATAATAATAATTTTATATATATATATATATATATAGGAAAATGCTAAAATGAAATGGTGAGATGGGTGAGATGAAGATGAATTTTGTGAGATGAGCAATTTGAATGATCCAAATCTTGATCACACCGTTCACATCATTCTACATATCATCTAGTTGGTGTGTACAAAATTTCAAGCGATTTGGAGACCTCTAGCCTATGCATGAAAGCGTTCAAATAAATGCATATATATGTATTTCACATCATCATCATGATGTGTTGAACGCTTTGATGCAAAGGCTAGAGGTCTCCAAATCGCTTAAAATTTTGTACACACCATCTAGATGACATGTAGAATGATGTGAACGGTGTGATCGATATTTCGATGATTCAAATCGCCCATCTCACAAAAAAATATTCCATCTCACCATCTCATAATAGCATGACTCTCTCTCTCTCTCTCTCTCTCTCTCTCTCTCTCTCTCTCTCTCTCTCTCTCTATATATATATATATATATATATATATATATGAGTGAGAGAAAATGTGGTTGGCCTATAGGATTTCTATAGGGATATGAAATTAATGGATTTAATGGAGGTGGCCTATAGGAATTATATGGGCTTAGGATATCATGTTGCATTAAAAAAATAAGATAATGAGAGAAGTGGTGGCTGTTTGCTCTTGGACGTGGGTGGGTTTAAGTCCCACATCGGAAATAAGTGAGAGAGAGTGAGTGTTTATGATATAGGGCCAATGATCATAAGGCACCTAACGGTCCGGACACGTTTTGTGAGGCACACCTATGGTGGGCAGTTGTTAGGATTTTATTTTTTCGCATATTGTGCGCACGTGTAGCCACGTGCGCAGTTGAGCTGGGCTCGGGGTGTTACAGGTAGGAGGGGACTTCAATATCATTAGGCACACGCACGAGAGAACATGCGGGGTTTGAAATGGAAACGACATAAGAAAGTTCAATCAGGTAATTTCCAAGCTCATGCTTATCGAGATTCCGATCAACGACAGGAGTTTTACGTGGTCAAATCATCATCGAAGGCCAGTTCTCGCTAAACTGGATCGCATCCTGGTATCGAATGATTGGGAGATGAAATTCCCTTGGGCATTGGCAAGATCTTGCATCCGGAACACCTCCGACCATGTTCCCCTCATTATTAGCATAGGAGAAGAGGACAACAGAAGGGCAAAGGTGCTCCAATTTGAGAAGATGTAGCTGGGTAATAAGGAGTGCCATGAACTGATAAAGGCAAGTTGGGAATGGGTAGTTACCCATATTGACCCGGCTGTTAGGTTTGTGAAGAAACTCGCAAGACTGCGAAAGAGGCTAAGAAGGTGGAATAGGGACACATTCGGCAATATCTTACAAAGGAAGAACTACAGTTTGAAAGAAATTAAAGAGCTCGAGAGAAAAGAGGAGACAAATGGGCTGGACGACATCCAATTTCAAAGATTAACCAATTGCAGGTAGGAAATTCTGGATACTTATAATAAGGAAGAGATCATGTGGTAGCAAAGATCGAGGGTTAAGTGGCTTTTGGAAGGGGACTCTATAACTAACTACTTCCACAAGACTGCAAGCATGCGGCGTAGAAATAACTACATACATCTGTTGGATATTGCGGGAATGATAGTTTCTGATGAACCGCAAATCTCTGAGCATATTCACGAAACATTCAAGAAACTGTTCGGTAACAATAGGGATGGAATGTGCGGTTTTGGCGAGGAACTTTGGGACGACCTAGAGGAGGACCTTCTTGGAAAAGTTGCAGCGCTTCAAGATCCTTTCACTATATAGGAGGTCAAGGCCGCAATCTGGAATATGGGTCAGGATAGAGCCCCAGACCGGATGGCTTTCTAGTTTTTTTTCTGCAAACAATTCTGGGACATATTGAAGAATGACTTTATGGACATCATGAAGTCATTCTATGAGGGAACATTGGATATAAGTAGAATTAACTATGCCAACGTTTGTTTAATCCCCAAAAGAAGGTGGCCATTGGGGTTGGGGACTTCCGCCCAATTAGTTTGTTAAACTGCTCGATAAAAATTATATCTAAGGTTTTTGGCAAATAGCTGAGAGGCCTTATTGGGGAGATCATCGACAATTATCAGACAGGATTCATTACAGGAAGAGATATTTTAAAAGGGGTTGCTCTAGTCCAGGAGGTAATTCAAGACTACAAAAGACACAAGATTGCGGGGTTTATGCTTAAACTTGATTTTGAAAAGGCATACGACAAGGTTGAATGGAAATGCTTGCCGGAGATACTCAGAAGACGAGGGTTCGGGAGAAAATGGATTGGGTGGATAGAAACCTGGCTTCAATCAGCAAAGGTACGTGTCATCGTCAATGGGACATCGAGAAAGGAGATTATTTGTCGGCGGGGTCTACGACAGGGAGACCCATTATCACCACTGCTGTTCACTTTGGTGGCACACGGCTTGTATATGATGTTAAATTCGTACAGGGACATGGGAATGATTAAAGGGTTGGGAATGAGGATGGGTTTTTTGCGGTTATGAACATCCAATATGCGGACGACACACTAATATTTGGCAAATGCGATATTGCTCAGGCTACCTTGCTTAAGCTGGGTTTGTATCTTTTCGAGGATTGGTCAGGACTGAAGGTGAACTTCCACAAAAGCACCATTAGCTTTTTAGGAGATTCGGGAAATAATGGTGCAACAGTTGCGGCTATTCTGAATTGTCATGTTCAAAATTTGCCAATTAAGTACCTTGGCCTACCAATTGGTAACAGAAAAATTAGGAGGAAAGACTGACTCGAAATTATTGAAAAAATTGCAAGTAGGCTGGATGGGTGGAAGGGGAAAATGCTTTCCTTCGAAGGAAGAATCATTCTGCTAAATTTAGTTATCAATTCAATACCGATCTATTTGCTGCCGTTCTTTGAAATTCCAGTTTGGGCTGTCAAAAGAATCGACAGGCTAAGGAGACGGTTCCTTTGGCATGGGTCGGGGGAGGAAAGGAAAGGGTACTCGTTAATCGAATGGGGGTTAGTCTGCAGACGAAAGGAATTTGGAGGATTGGGGGTTATCAATCTCCGACATATGAATCAGGCACTGCTGTGTACGTGGTGGTGGAAACTCAAGTTAAAGAAGAAGGCAAAATGGTGTACCTTAATCAGGGAAGCCTACATCAGGAATGGAAGTATGCACCGAAAACAGAAAAACTCTGCTTCCATGTCAGGGTTCTGGCGGGGCGTCTCACACACGAGAGACATCTTTATTGCATGAGTTTCGTTTTCCATTGGGAACGGTGCCGATATTAGCTTCTGACAAGATAGGTGGTGCAGACCAATTAATCTTAAAAGAAGATTTTCAGTGGCGTTTAGGTTTGCGAAAGATGAAAACGATTGGGTTGCCAGACAATGGAGGAACAAAGCATGGAGGCCTAAGATGTCTGGCAGACTCAACTCTGAGGCGAGAAGACAGAAAAGGTAATTAATTCAATTCTTAGAAGCATGGAAGCCAACAGGGGAAGAACATCAGGACAAAATGGGTTAGGGGCCAGGGAATGATGGGATGTTCTTGGTTAAATCGACCTATGAATAGCTCAACGATGGGGGAGTGTGGGTGCATGATTACGTATGGAAAGTCAAAGTTCCACTAAAGATTTGCACTTTCAATTGGTTGGCGATTAAAAACGCGATTCTCACTCGGGATAACCTTGCAAAGCGCAAATGGCAAGGGCTGGGGTATTGTGTCATGTGTAACATGGATAATGAAATGGTGGATCACCTTTTTGTTAATTGTAGCTTTTTTACTCCTATATGGGCGAATTTGCTGTGCAGACTAGGTATATCGGTCCCCTTACCGGGGTCGGTTTAGGCCATTTGGGGAGACTGGAAGGAAGACAATGTGTGCAAATGCAACACTATCATTTGGGGTATTGGGGTTGCAGCTATATGTTGGGGAATTTGGTTAGAAAGGATCCATAGAGTCTTTAGACCAACACACAAGCACATCATTCATCAACAACTGTCACCGGTGATTAATGCTAATATCATCTTCTGGTCTCAAACAGCAGGTGCGGACGCGATAAAGAAGATCAAGGGGTTGTACGTGGATACTCCAACTCCAATAAAAGAAGAGGATCCAGAGGATAGGGATGGGACGATAGATGGTGAGTGATCGTCATGTGGTTTTTTTGTGGTTATCCTCTTCCTTAGGGATGAGGAGTATTTGGGATGTTGATTTAGATTTTTTTTGGCTGAATCTTGTAACTTCTGTTCTTGTACTACTGCATATTTTGTCTGTGTGTGTGGGGGGGTGGGGGGGGGTTATTTTACTAAGGGGTGAGGTATCTCTCTTCCTTGTGGGGTATGAGTCTCATGACACTCCGGTGGTGAGACATGAACATCATACTCCTTATTCTGATTGTATGTTTCGTTAAATTCTTATTAATGGAATGCAGAGGGATTTCCCACCGTTAACGATTAAAAAAAACTTTTTTTTCCTATTCAGCCACTCTGGTCGAGCCACATGTCAGTTTTTGCTGTAAAATCTCAATAACACACTTCCAACGCAGTACCTATAAATTTTCTGAGTATCGGTGTGTATCGTGTTGCATCATACCCATGTCGGTGTTTCTTTGTTCATGCTTCTTAGCCTATATTACAGAAGTACTAATCCAAAAAAGATAATTGCCAAAATCCTAACCGGTCAACATCTTGAACTTAATTATGCGTACACACCAAACTTGAATATAAACTCTCTTGATTCAAAAAATTTATTCCATTTTATTTCTATTCCTCTAACGCTACATACAGTAGAAATGACTGAAAAGTGTCACACAATCGTAGTAGCCGAAAAAATTAATTTAGAAAATTCAACCAAAGAACAACTTGAGCTAGCTCATATGCTTATACTGCAAATGGGTCAATCGGTTACCTTGAATTTAGACTACCCACCCTAACTTTAGTTGAATATAAACTCTCTTATACTAGATTCAAATTTTCATTTCTATTCCTCCATAGCACATGGTGTTGTACATATTTGATTTTTGTTGTATCATTAGTTCCTAGCTGCAAATTTTCATGACGCCCATTAGTCCTCTGGCATATTGATAATCTATTTCCATTATAAGAAGAAGCATCAATTGACCTGTTATGGTAGTTTTGCTTTTTCAGTTTGTGCATTTCTAGAAAATCAATAAGAGAGTAACATGGGAAAAAGGAAGAGAGCAATAGTGGATATCAAGCAGATGCATACTTTTAAAAATCAAAATATGGAAACAAGGAAGTGATCATTGATGCCATTTGTTTTTGAGGTGTGGGGGCAACATGGGTGAGTTCTTGTAATTTGTGAACCGGAAGATGTGTTACTGGCGCTCATCCAATACTAGCCCGTAAAACGGGATCGGGAGTAGTGGGAGGGAGGCGGAGGCCAAGTGCTCGGCTCAGATCTCGGAGCTCGGCTTGGATCTTCGTAGCTCGACTCGGACTCTTGTACCTGCACACTGCCTAGAAACACTGGGAGAAGTCCCGGCGACAAGCCCTCCGACGATCTAGTTAGTCACTGTGAAAGCAACAGTAACTAGGGTTCAGGTGGGAAAAAATTTATTACCTGGAGAAGGAAGGAGCGGGTCTGGTATTTATAGGCAGGGGCTAACAGTTCTTTGACCCTGATGGGCCGGGTTGAACCTGTTAGCCAGTGGGCCTGAGCTGGCAGAAGCCCGTTAGGCCCGTTTGACCTGATGATCACAAGGGGGCGAAATCTGAGGAGATCTGACAGCCCAAATGGGGCCACGTCATCTACACCATATCAGGAGCCCCCCACTCCTGGAGGACTGCATAAGCCAGCCGTGGAGTAGTCTGTCTCCGTAGGGAGAGCGGAGCGGTGTGTTTTGGGCGAGTATGTTTTGTAGTTTCTTGGAGCGGCAAGTGGGGTAGGACGAAGGAGATCCCCCGGAGAAAAAGGATACTGAGGGTCGAGCACCAAGGGTCGGGAGCCGAGCGTCGAGCGTCGAACCCTAACCTGTGATACAACCAGGAATTACCTCGAAGTTCATGACAGGCGTTCGAGGGTCGAGTATCTACAGTCGAGCCTCCATGATTGTGTGCCGAGTGTCGAGCCAGTGCCAAGCGTCGAGCCCCCTACTTGTGTGAAGCTAAGGCATGGCTCGAGTTCATTACCGAGCGTCGAGCCACCCATGCTTGTGAGAAAGCTAGGGGGTGGCTCGAGGTCACTACCGAGCGTCGAGCCCCCTGCTTGTATGGAAGCTAGGGGGTGGCTCAAGGTCACTGCCGAGCATCGAGCCCCTCAACTTTGTGTGAAGGCAAAGGCGTGGCTCGAGTTCACTGCCGAGCGTCGACCTAATCGGTTCGTGAGAAAGCTAGGGCATGGCTCGTGGTCACTACCGAGCGTCGAACTACCCAGCTTGTGTGAAAGCTAGGGCATGGCTCGTGGTCACTAACGACCGTCGAGCCCCCCTGCTTGTGAGAAAGCTAGGGGTGGCTCGGGATCACTGTCGAGCATCGAGCCCCCATGCTTGTGTGAAAGCTAGGGCATGGCGCGAGCTCACTGCCGAGCATCGAGCCCCTATGTTTGTGTGGAAGCTAGGGCGTGGCTCGAGGTCACTGCTGAGCGTCGAGCCCCCATGTTTGTATGAAAGCTAGGAGGTGGCTCGAGATTACTGCCGAGCGTCAAGCCCCCCCTACCCCCCACCCTAACCCACTTGTGTGAAAGCTAGGGGGTGGCTCAAGGTCACTGCCGAGCATCGAGCCCCCTTGCTTGTGTGAAAGCTAGGGCTCGGCTCAAGGTCATTGCCGAGCGTCAAGCCCCTATGCTTGTGTGAAAGCTAAGGTGTGGCTCGAGGTTACTGCCGAGCATTGAGCCCCCCTACTTGTGCGAAAGCTAGGGGTGGCTCGAGGTCACGGCCGAGCGTCGAGCCCCCCTGCTTGTATGGAAGCTAGGGCGTGGTTCGAGGTCGCTGCAGAGCGTCGAGCCCCCCTGCTTGTGTGAAAGCTAGGGCATAGCTCGAGGTCACTACAGAGCGTCGAGCCCTCCTGCTTGTGTGAAAGCTAGGGGGTGGCTCGAGGTCACTACCAAGCATCGAGCCCACCTGCTTGTATGGAAGCTAAGGTATGGCTCGAGTTCAATGCCGAGTGTCGAGCCCCCATGCTTGTGTGAAAGCAAGGGAATGGCTCGAGGTCACTGCCGAGCGTCGAGCTACCATGTTCGTGAGAAAGCTAGGGCGTGTCTCGAGGTCACTGTCGAGCGTCGAGCCCCTCTACTTGTAAGAAAGCTAGGTGGTGGCTCGAGGTCACTGCCGATCGTCGAGCCCCCATGCTTGTATGAAAGCTAGGGGTTGGCTCGAGGTTACTGCCGAGCGTCGAGCCCCCTCCTCCCCACTTGTGTGAAATCTAGGGGGTGGCTCGAGGTTACTGCCGAGCGTCGAGCGCCCCCCCCCCCCACTTGTGTGGAATCTAAGGGGTGGCTCGAGGTCACTACCGAGCTTCGAGCCCCCTTGCTTGTGTGGAAGCTAGGGCGTGGCTCGAGGTTGATGCCGAGCGTCGAGCCCCCCATGCTTGTGTGGAAGCTAGGGCGTGGCTCGAGGTTGATGCCGAGCGTCGAGCCCCCCATGCTTGTGTGAAAGCTTGGGCGTGGCTCGAGGTCACTGCCTAACGTCGAGCCCCTCTACTTGTGTGAAAGTTAGGGGTGGCTCGAGGTCACTGCCGAGCGTCGAGCCCACCTGCTTGTGTGGAAGCTAGGGCGTGGCTCGAGGTTGCTGCCGAGCGTCGAGCTACCCTGTTCATGAGAAAGCTAGGACGTGGCTGTAGGTCACTGTCGTGCGTCGAGCCCCCCTACTTGTGAGAAAGCTAAGGGGTAGCTCGAGGTCACCACTGGTCATCGAGCCCCCATGCTTGTGTGAAAGCTAGGGGGTGTCCCGAGGTTACTGCCGAGCATCGAGCCCCCCCCCCCTTGTGTGAAATCTAGGGGTGGCTTGAGGTCACTGTCGAGCGTCGATCCCCGCTTCTTGTGTGAAAGCTAGGGCCTGGCTTAAGTTCACCACCGACCGTCGAGCCCCCTCTTGTGTGAAAGCTAGGGCGTGGCTCGAGGTCATTGTCGAGCGTCGAGCTACCCTGTTCGTGAGAAAGCTATGGCGTGGCTCGAGGTCATTGCTGAGCGTCGATCCCCCATGCTTGTGAGAAAGCTAGGGCGTGGCTCGAGGTCACTGACGAGCGTCGAGCCCCCTGCTTGTGAGAAAGCTATGGGGTGGCTCGAGGTCACTACCGAGCGTCGAGCCCCCCTGCTTGTGCGGAATCTAGAGCATGGCTCGAGGTCACTACCGAGCGCCGAGCCCCCTTCTTATGTGGAAGCTAGGGCGTGGCTCGAAGTCACTGCCGAGCATCGAGCCCTCCTGCCTGTGTGAAAGCTAGGGCATGGCTCGAGGTCACTGCTGAGAGCCGAGCGCCCCTGCTTGTGTGAAAGTTAAGGGGTGGCTCAAGGTCACTGCGGAGCATTGAGCCCCCTGCTTGTGTTGAAGCTAAGGCATGGCTCGAGGTCATTGCCGAGGGTTGAGCCCCCCATGCTTGTGTGAAAGCTAAGGCATGGCTCGAGGTCAATGCCGAGCGTCGAGCCCCCCATGCTTGTGTGAAAGCTAGGGCGTGGCTCGATGTCACTGCCGAGCGTCGAGCCCCCCTGCTTGTGTGAAAGCTAGGGTGTGGCTTGAGATCACTGCCGAGCGTCGAGCCCCCATGCTTACGTGAAAACTAGGGTGTGGCTCGAGACCACTGTCGAGCATCGAGCTACCCAACTTGTGAGAAAGCTAGGGTAGGCTCGAGGTCATTGCCGAGCGTCGAGCTACCCTGCTTGCATGAAAGCTAGGGCGTGGCTCAAGGTCACTGCCGAGCGTCGAGCCCCCATGCTTGTGTGAAAGCTAGGGGGTGGCTCGAGGTCACTACCGAGCATCGAGCCGCCATGCTTGTGTGAAAGCTAGGGCGCTACATGTGATGCTAACGTCATGGAGGTGGAATTTGAGGCGTCGAAATCTCACCAGCCGTTAGATCTTGATGATCAAGATTGAATCGATCAGGATTCCAACGTAGAATTCGAGACATCAAAATCTTTTTAGCCGTTAGATCTTGATGATCAAGATTGAATGGTCAGGATTTCAAAGTGGAATTCGGGGGGTCGTTAGTCCCTCTATAAATCCTCCACCCCTTCTCTATTTCTTCACTTTACTTTCTCTTTCTATAAATCGGAGCTTCTCTCTCTACCCGTTGGCGACGATTTTTCCGTTAATCTCTCTATTTATGAAATCCAGGTTAGTACTATTTTTGTTATGTAGCGCTTTCAGTCAGTTTCCGAAGCGAGCGTCTGTGGCCGAGATGAGGGGGATCGTCAGTCGGACTCCACGTCCTGGGATCTTGACGACCAAGTTTTGGACGTGGTGCTGCTCCGAAGCTGCAAGTCACATGTGGTAAAGTCCAGCGCTTCTACTGGTGAGGTCGAGGTATTAGTTGAGGAGGTTGAGGGAGTGGTGGATCAGGAAGGTAGCGAGGAAGGAGTCGAGGGGGAGGCGGATAAGGAAGGTAGTGAGGAAGGAGAGGCCCTCACCCCTCTCCCGCCTTTGGGGACACCGTCTCCTCCCAAGGCTCCTCGCATTCGGAAGAAGAAGAGGAAGCGGCGCCTACCGGACAGTCCGAGGACACCAGACGAGTTCGAGCCAACACACGGGCTCGACGTCCCATACTTCAAGAACCCTCGGTTTATCAGGATGTATCCTGACGACATCGATAACTTGGTTCAAATTGGCATGGAGGTATCTTCACCGAGCCGGACCCAAATACAGATGGACAGGGTTCAGTGCTGTAACATCCCGTATAAAATTTTAAATGAAAATACATCTTTTTTTTCCTCTTACTTTTACACATGCAACGCACGTGCAAACTTCATCCTCTTTCTTTTCTTTCATTCAAAATTATTTTAGTAGTATGCATTAGTTCTCTTTTTATTTTTATTCTATTTTGTCTACTTCTTATACTAAAACCCATAGGCCTAATAGAAGACTCTAAGCCCACTAGGTTAACTAATTAAATTAAAACAAGCCCACAAGAGAAGCCCACTAACTTAATCTTACCAATTAGTTATACATAGTCTCACACATGTCATGTAACAACTAGTTGACACACAAATAAGAGTATAAAATAAGTATTAAAAAAATGAGATTGTGTGCATTTGTGCACTACACGTGCACGTGCATGCACAAGGAGAGAGTGGCCGGTTTTGGGAGGAGTGGAGAGAGTGGGAGAGTGGGAGAGTGGAGAGAGCGGATAGTTGCTTGGAGTTGAGATCAAATCCTAGCCATCCATTTATCCTATAAATACCCCCCCCCCCCCCCCACCCAGTGTTTGTCTCTTGCACCAAATTAAGAATCAAATAGAGAAGAAAAGAAATAGAGAGAGTTCTTGTCTTGCTTTCTTGGAGGCTTGGAGTTGCTCTTTCTAGGAGGAGAAGGGCTAGGCGATCGTGTTGGAGCTAGGAGCTTTCTAAGAGTTGTGTTTCTACATTTGCAAGTCTTCTTAGGGGTGGGTGTTCTTGAATGCTTTCTAAATTTGTAGGGTGATGCATGCTAGTTTTGACATGAGTAATGTAGAATTTTTTATTAATGCGATTAATGTAGATTGCTCCATGTTATTGTGATTGTGCCATGGCTTGTAGAAATGATGTCGTGTTCAATTCAATGGCTAGATATCATGGTAATTAGAAAGAGGAAAAGAAAGTAATATCTAGTAAATTGTTGGCATGAAATCTACTAGTTTATACATGTTAGAATGTTCTTGTCAAAATAATGCAACTTGCATGAAAGAGCCTTAAAATTCGATTGGAGTACACGAATTATGGAAATAGCCTCACTAGTATATATTTTATATGGTATAAAGAAGTTCATAAAATTGTTTTTTTTAGGTACAAAATTTTATTTCAAAGTTTGGGTAATATGTGTTTATGTGTGCAATTAAGAGGAAATTATTTACAATATATATATATATATATATATATATATATATATATATATATATATATATATATATAATGAGAGTCTTATATTTGCTGTTATACAGTATTTTGTTAAAGAAAATGTTCTAGGGAAAAGTTTTGATTTGAAAGATACAAATTAAACGAGAAATCAAAATTTTGTAAAGGAGTTTTGAAATCAAACCGAAAGCATAAACTTAATTCAACCCCTCTTCATAACAGAGATTGGGTTTGGGATTACTGGTCATGGCATCGGCTTTAAGGCATTGTGTACAATGGCTTGGTCATGGGTTCGAGTATTGTAGAGACTCTGTTTTTGTTAATTTTCGATTTTAAAACCAAATCACCGAGAATCGATTCAAGAGGAATTTGAGTTCGCCTTTAATCACTCAGCGTTGTTGGCCTTCTTGGTCTTCGGGTGCACACTGGGTTGGTTACTGTAGCGGCGTGGGTCTTGTAACGCCCCGGATCCCCGTCATCGGACATCCGTGACACAACCAGAATCTTTGCCTTCAAATGCATCTCAACACAGTAAATAGTACGGAAATTTAAAACACTTTTATTGCCATCAGAGTTAATACATCAATAGTTACGAACATCAATTATTCGTATCAAGCCGTAACGCCCCCATTTTGACTCCAAACTCAATTCTTTCAATTTCTATATCACTTTAATCATAAACTAAGATAGTTATATTTCAAAGAAAAATCGGGCAGAGTCTCCCCTGAAATTTCTGCCCCGAAACTAGGGATGCTTTCGGATCGGATACGGATCGGATATTGGCTATACCAACATCCGTATCCGCAATCCAAAGACGGATTCGGATACGGATACGGATATGATTCGGAAAATAAAAATCATATCCGTATCCGCAATTTTCGGATACGGATGCGAATCGGATACGGTCTACCGGATAACGGATACGAATTCGGATAACAAATATAAAGTTTTTGCTATTTATTTTTCTTAACTAGTACTTATACATGTATATCACTGAATTGTGAATATCGATTTTCATATCTAATAACAAAATAGAAATCAACAGAACAAAAAAGGAGAATGAAAATTTATTTCAAATATATACAACTCCTATAAAAAATGAATATAATACGCACTTACTTGTCTATGTTGTATTGGTTTGAAACTGACTCTTTAACTTCTGGCGACGGGGCGTGGCGACTGGCGACGGGGCGCTTGCCGCGCTGGCGACTGGCGTCAGTGGCGTGGCTGGCGACGAGGAACGCGGAGTTGGGGATGGGGACAGGGAATTGGGGACGGGGGAGAGGAGGAAGACGGGGGAGGAGAAGAGGAATAGTCGATTTGGGATTTAGGTTTTTGGATCTGTAGAATACGGGTAGCGGGGTAGGGTTTTAGTTTACTCATATAAGTATATAACTATTAAATATATATATTAAATAAATAAATATTAAATAAAGCGGATATCCGTATCCGAATCCGCTTTTTTTAGGAATATCCGTATCCGTATCCGAATCCAAATTTTTTTGGATTTGGATATCCGAATCCGTATCCGTATCCGCCCGGATACGGATTTTTCATATCCGTATCCGCCAAAAAATCGGATTCGGATGCGGATCGAATCGGATATATCCTTATCCGAAAGCACCCCTACCCGAAACACAAAAAGCTTACGGAATTCTGCTCTAAATTCCGTAGCTCACATCACAGGCAATTATATCACGGGCACCCCAGGCCAAATGAGCAGAATCACACAGACAATATATATATATGCTCAGGGGGCCAAACTCATACTAGAATATCAAATATCAAATAAAAACCATAAATTCCTTTGAAAACATAGTAAGGTTTTTAGAAAATAATTCATAAAACATACCACAGGGCCCGGTACTCCACAACGAGATGGGTACGGGTCAACAACATAGCATACTAC
This sequence comes from Hemerocallis citrina, assembly GCA_017893485.1. Lineage (NCBI taxonomy): Eukaryota > Viridiplantae > Streptophyta > Magnoliopsida > Asparagales > Asphodelaceae > Hemerocallis > Hemerocallis citrina. Next base: position 196,221,639 of record CM030366.1, read on the forward strand.
CCCACACTATACTCATCATCGTCATCCACATACTTATACAGCAAGAATACAATTTAAATCATAAAATGCACTATTCACACAATTAAACCTTAAGCGACCATGGTAAAATGAAGCTCCGTCCACAGAGTCTACACCTCACCTCTGCACCGCTGAGGACCTGTAACAGTAGGGGCCTAGGTAGTCCAGAGACTCCCTAACCCTCCAAACACTAAGGGGTAGCCATTTCTGGTGTGAGTATAATTTATTAATAAGCAAATAAATTAATTTTATAAGTAAAACAGAATGAACTTACGAATACCAAGGTAAACCTGAACATGTAAATATCATAAATAGAATTTCACATCAAATACTCACTGCATCACTTCCTGTATGCATATCCATACCTGCTCACAGCATGGATTTACATACATCAAAAGTTACTTGCTCGTTGTCAACCCTTAGAATAAGTTTTTCTTGTTGCACATCAATCAATGTTCTCCCTGTGACAAGAAAATATCTCCCCAAAATCAAAGGGATTTGTTCATCTTTCTCCATGTCAAGCACAATAAAATCAGCTGGAAATATGAATTTGTCAACTTCTACCAAAACATCTTCAATGATCCTTCTTGGATATTTGATTGACCTGTCCGCCAATTACAAAGAAATTGTGGTAGGCTTTACTTCTCCAATACCTAATTTCCTGAAAATAAAATATGGCATAAGATTAATACTTGCTCCTAAATCACATAGTGCTTTATAAAAAGAAGAATTTCCAATAGTGCAAGGAATTATAAAACTCTCTGGATCTTTAAATTTAGGTGGCAGTTTCTTTTGTAAAATTGCACTACTTTCTTCAATTAACATCGCCATCTCATGCTCTTCTAGCTTCCTCTTGTTTGATAAAATATCCTTCAAAAATTTAGTATATTTAGGCACTTGTTCTAAAGCTTCAATAAGAGGAATATTAATATGCAATTGCTTGAAAATATTTAAAAATTTTGAAAACTGATTATCAAGCTTATTCTTTTTAAGTCTTTGTGGAAAAGGAATAGGTGGATCATAAGGAGAATTAGTACAAGTGTTAGAATTAAACTCCCCTGAAATTGTTTGGCTTGTCGACCCTCCTTTGTGCCGCGTTTGTTCCTCCACACTTTGCTCATTCTCAACTTGCTTTTCAACCACATTTTGTTCGACATTTTTGAATTATGGCTGCTCATTTGTTGTCCCACTTCTAAGTGATATTGCTTTGACATGCTCCTTAGGATTGACCACTGTGTTGCTTAGTAATGTTCATGTAGTTCTTTTGTTAAGAATATTTGAAATTTGACTAATTTGTACCTCAAGATTGTGAATGAAAGCCGAAGTTGAACTTGCAACATTTTGGATTGCCAAATCTGTTTTTTGCTTGTATTGCATAAACATCTCTTCTAGTGTCGGCTTCTTTTCTTGTTGTTGAAAATTTTGTTGTGGTCTAGCTCCTCCTTGATTATTGTTCGACGAAAAATTGTGGTAATTTCTCCATCCTAGATTGTATGTGTCACACCCGCTTCACAAAAATACGGAATGCAAGCACGTGACATGCCCCAGTGAATGACTTGCGTCATTCATAGGCTGTCATTGTTTCATCTCAACAATATAAAACATGAAGTAATACAACCACGCATACAATAAATGAAGTAATCACATAAATAACAGTACTTGAAATTTTAAGTAGAAATAACTAATAATAAAACCAACATCTAGAATCGACAATAACATTAATCAGGTCAACAGCCCACAAATACAACCATGTTCAATTATTAAAGTTCAAAAAGAGAAACAATATTTATTCAACGGCGCAGCAACACAAGTCTTTCACCAATATTATTCTCCTAGTCCATCAGGCAAATCTCCTTGATTACCTGTAAACTGTTCATCTAAAGAGAAGGAAAAAAAATATCCTTAGAGCAAGTTATGGACAGCAAGTAGAGAAACATAGAACAATGGCAATAACGGTATAACGATGAACACAATGGATGATGAAATCAATAGTATTGAACAGTGACAAGGCAATAATAGTACAATGTGCAATAACGATGATTTATAACGATAAACAATAACAATAATGGTAACAATAACGATAACACTGTTCAATAAAGATGACAATATGCAATGACAATGTGATGAAAGTCTTAAGTCTATAATTTATTTTTAATCCTAACTAATGCACGTACTACTGTATCCCATACTACAGGTTCCGTGCATACAATCAATTTCGTTTAGACTGAGGTGGTAGATTCTATAGGTCATTTACTCGTCACAATATAACATTTCAATAATAACACAATCATGTAATGGATTCTAGAGGTGGCCCCCGTAGGTTCTAGAGGTGACCCCCGTCAATTCTTGACGTGGCACTTAGTTCTACATGGCACTTAGTTCCATATGATGAGTTCTAGAGGTGACCCCCGTAGGTCCTAGAGGTGGCCCCCGTCAATACTTGACGTGGTACTTAGTTTTACATTGTACTTAGTCACATTTAACGATAATACATGGGAAACACAAGTCCTACACTCCTGAGTACAGTCACTATGTCATCAACTACCCTAGTCAACCCTTAACCCCGGCTTGATTAACATTCTTTATTCAATTAACAGACAATAATGTGATTAATAAGGGACACTATAAAAGATGACAACACAACCTTAAGATTATGCAATGTACTCTATACAATTAAATGCACCAAATATAACATTATAGATTCAATTGTATGTTATTAAACATAGGAACTCAATTTTGGACAGCAGTAGGTTGTTTTACCAAAATCAGAATTCTCGTTGCTACAAGATAGAAAATGTAGATCCGTCAAAAGTTCTAGAAACTAGATTCCCGCCCGGTTCCAATGCATATAATTAAGGTACATAAAAGTTGTGGTAACATGTGTCAAAATAGCAAACTATACAGGATTTGTGTTCAGCCAGAATTTGTAAAATTGTGTTTATACATATGGAACAGGACTGAAACAACATTAATTAATTTCAGGAAAATTAGAAAATGTTCATTAAAGTGTCTAGTATAAGCATGCAAAATTTTGATTCATTATCTTACAGGTAGCATGGTTAAATTAATTGTGAATCAAAGTGTGACAGCAGTTTTTAGGATCTGGAATTGTACGACACAGCAGCAGTAAAACTGCGATATCTCTCAAACCATAACTCAGACATTTGGGGCTACATTTCATATTCAGAAATGTAATGATTTTAATGACATTATCTTGGTTGAAACAGCACAATAATGTTCAGGTTGGTAGTAAATTCAGGGTCTCAATATAATTTTTCATGCATAAAATAATCAAGATGTTATGAATGGTGAGTTAGAGGTTAACAATCATAAATCACAACAAGTTAACCCTATGTGAACATGGTATTATGATATATAATTTCCATAACCCTACTAATTACAATCATCTAATTTATCATTATCAATCACATGAACAATCAACCCTAATATACAATCTACAATAGTTATGTATAATGTCATGAGATGAAATGCAACAATAGTTTCCTATTCTTATATTCAATAACTAACTACATGAATTCATGTAAGATCTCTATACATTGGAGACAAAGATGGCACGAAGTCAAGACTACTACTTGGATTCGCTCGTGTAAATCCGTAGTATCCCAACGATAGACAACAATAACAGTATACGATAACAATTGGGGATCTACTTGCGGGATTCAATAAAAATCTCAAATATAACACAATAACTATTCGAGAAGAATGATTTGCATTTAGATGACGTTCAATCCGATATATTGAGAATAACGATATTGGAATCCCGGCGACACGGCGACGAGCAAACGATCACAATGATCATGATCGGGCACGGATCTCGTTGATCAAGATGGTGATCAAGATGAAGATCAAGAGAATCCAACGGGTGAGATCGAACATAAAATATATAAGAATTAGAAGAGTAATAAAAGAGTAAATATACCATGATTCACAATTTGATGAATGAGAACAAAAGGTGGATCAAATGTTTAACTCACCAAGTAGAAGACGAACGAGACGATCGAGACGATCAAGGGCCGAGATCAAGTGTGACCGGTCGATCGGACGGCTAAGATCGAAGATCAAGATCAAGATCGCGATGATCAAAGGAGATCCGACGGTCGAGATCAAGATCTTGATGATGATGGTGATGGTGATGGTGATCAATGCAAATCCAACGGCCAAGATCAACGGATCAAGAAGAGATCACGACCAATCCACGAACATATGCACGTGTCTAAACACACGAGAACCACTCGTGTTCACGAGAAGAGAGGTGTACAGCAATCGGGGCACTGTGAAGAGGATGGGTGCTGCACACAATTAAACGGCGATGGTGTGAGCGACGACAGGTGGCGGATGGTGATGATAGGGGTCGCTCCCGCTGATGTTGCTGTCCGCTGTGGTAGAATAGGGAGCAGGGCACGGGGCTGTGCAGCGCAGACAGGGTCGGCGCTGGGGCGACACGATGCAAGGGATGCCGGAGGGGGAGGGGTCTGGTGTTCGGCACAGTGCTGTCGCTGGTGTCGCATCGTGGCAAGGTGGGGGTTTTGCTGGGCATCTGCCTGTCGTCGAAGGAGAACAGTGCAGGGGAGCTGCACTATTGTGGTGGCACGCTGCAGGCGGTCGACACAGGAGGCGCGTCGGGGTGGCAGAGGATGCTGGCTTTGTGAGGGACGGCATCTAGGGAGGTGCGCACAGGGGACAGCGGCACACTGGCGGAACGGCGCAACGGAGGTCACGACTGCTGGCGTCGTCGATGCTGGCTGCAATGGGTGGAAGACGAGGGGGAGAGAGGCAGGGGCACAGGCGGCGCGACGGGGGATGGACGGGAGAGGGAGGAGATCGGGAGAGAGATAGGGAGAAGACGGAACGACTATAGCTTAGAGTTAGGGGAAACAGAAGGGGGTATATATATAGGGTAGTTAGGGTATTGGTTAATGGGTTTCGGGTGATATAGGGTATTGGGTTTAAGCTAGATAATGGGTTAGGAGTAGTTTAGTTAATGGGTGTGGGTATTTGGGTATGGGTAGAGTAAATGGGTAATAGGCTGAATGTATAATGGATTTGGGTATTAATGGATCCAAAGAACAAGGTTTGGTTTAGGGTAAATGAAAATGTTATTGGGTATTAAAATCTATAGGGTTTAAAATCCAATAAAATAAATAATAGGATTGGGTTTAATTAAAAGATCTAATAGGAGAAAGAAATAATTAGCATTATAGGATTTTTTTTTAAATATACATATAAACATACATCAATTCAAATAATAAAATACAATTAAATAAGCATATTCGGCTTTACAAAAATAATACTAATAATAATAATAATAATAATAATAATAATAATAATAATAATAATAATAATAATAATAATAATAATAATAATAATAAGATTTATATAACAAAATATACATTTATCAAAATAACTCAAATAGCAACAGTACATTTAAATTTAGATTGAGTAAAAATACAAATAACCGATCAATTAGGAACAGAAATTAAAATATGCCATTATTCAAACAAAATATAGTTTTCGATTAGAAAATGCTTTAATAAAAGATCCGAAACAATTTCAAAACTAAAAAAATGATTTTATATTTAGTCAAAATACAGAAAATTCAAAAAATGTGTATTTGGGAAAATAGGGGTTACAGTATGTGTTTGCATAAGGGTTATTTTGCCACTGAAAATTTGACACATAATTGGCTTGTTCGGCATTTGAATGAGCAAAAGTATTCCCCACTTGGCAGTCTGCACTTGAATGATTTCCTGCACAAAGATCACAAATCATATTAGATTGAATAGCATTAACATTCATATTACCTATTTGCTTGGACAAAATATCAATTTTTGCAGTTAAAGTAGAAATAGGATCAAGTTCAAAAACTCCCACCACTTTTCTTTGCATTGTTCTTTCTGAAGACCACTGATAATTATTAGATGTCATCTTCTCTAAAAGGTCATAAGCTGCTTCATAAGTTTTTCTCATTAGTGCACATCCAACTGCTGCATCTACCATGGATTGATTTGTAGCATCCAAACCATTATAGAATGTTTGCACTTGTAGCCATTTTGGAAGTTCATGATGATGACACTTTCTTAATAGCTCTTTGTACCTCTCCCATGCATCACATAATGACTCTGTCTCGAATTGAGTGAATGTTGTGATGTCATTTCTTAACTTTGCTATTTTTGCGGGGGAAAAATACTTTGCCATAAATTTTTGTGCTAAGCCCTCCCAAGTTGTAATAATTTCTGGGGGTAAAGAATTCAACCAATCCTTTGTTTTATCTCTGAGTGAGAAAGGAAAGAGTTTCGGTCGGATAGCATCATTAGAAACTCCATTGTGTTTGAAGGTATCACATATTTCGAGAAAGTTTGTGATGTGAACATTTGGATCATCATGTGCTAGTCCTCCAAATTGAACTGTCTGCTAAATCATCTGAATAATTACTGGTTTAATTTCAAAATTGTTTGCTTCGATTGCAGGCCTTTTGATGCTTGATTTTGTTCCATTGACTGAGGACGTTGCATAATACCTCAAAGCTTTGTTCTCCTCTTCATTCGCCATGGATAAAGAGGATGTGGTGTTTTCTTTCTTTTCCTTTCTGATCTGACGTAAAGTTCTCTCAATCTCTGGGTCAAAAAGTGTAGGCTCCAATGGATTAGATATGGGCATACACTCCTAAGTCCTGAAAAACAAATAAAGAAAAATAAATCAACAGAGAATAAAGAGGTAAAAAAATAATTAAAATAAAAATAAAAAAATACAAACTAGTAAAAATCTGGCAATTTTCAATATCAATAAAAGAATAACTAGTCCCCAGCAGTGGCACCAAAAACTTGATGTGAATATTTGCAAGTGTACAAAATCGCAACAAGTAGTATAGTCAAGTAAAAAGAGTTTCGAACCCACAGGGAGTAATTATTTTATTGAGTACCGATATTACTAGATAAGCTACTATTTGGAAAACGAAATTTTAATAAATAAAGCAACTAAATTAAATTAATCTAAAAATCTAACTAAATTAATTAAAAGGGCGGGAATCTGAAATTTTTGTGATTTGTTAATGGCAAAATTAATTCTAGGGCTTTTGATTTCACCTAGTTAATCTCACACAATTTATAATTCCATCTGAATAAAAAGACTATTTTTCCAAGTTGTAGACCAAAATCCCCAAATTATTCAATATTCTCTCTCAAGCAATATCAAAATTATTCTCAAATAACTATTTGTCATAGTTCATGCACAAATTACTAATTGAAAATTCATTAAGTTCTATGGATTTCTTTAATGGTCTCATTAACAACAGTTCGCTCTTGTAACGGTGTTTAATTTTTATTAATCACAAATTACCAGTTCGGTCTCTTCATGATTTAATAGATCATACAAACGTTTGTCCACTAATTGTACGCATTAAGAATAAAAATCAAACACACAACCATGAAAAAATAGAAAAATAATATGAAATTAAAATTGTGTTCTCAGAACTAGGCTATATCGTAGCCCTAGAAAAATAAAATTTAGTTCATAATAAATTTATTGCAACTAACAAATACAGTCTTGGATTGCATGATGAAATTAGACAAAGAGAAAAGATGAACAGAAAAAAACTATTTTTGTAAACAAAAATTTTGCAAACCGAACAGCCTCGAATCGCGTTCCGAAAAGCCAAATCAGTTCTCTCTCTCCTGTCTGGAACTATCACATGGAACAGACCCGCCACGTCAGCGAGCACTTCCGAGCTCTCTCTCTCCTCGTGCACGACTAGGAACCAACGTCACTTCGTCTCAATCCACGTGCCCACGCCCAGTCACGCATCACGTCGTCGCCTGGCTGCTTTGTCTCTCTCTCTCTCTCTCTCTTGATCTTGGAGTGCGCACCGCTTGCTGTCTTTCGAATAGAGAGAGAAGCTCTCTGCTCTTTTATATTTTTTCTTAAGTAGCCGTCACGTCCAGTCCTCTCGGGATCCACCTTGGTGTTGTATTTATAGGCATATGGATAGGAGAATTAGGGTTTACTTTTGCAGAAAAATCCCCTCTTCTTCATTTATTTATTTCCTTCCATGATTTGCTCTTTTTTCTTTCTTCTTTTTCTTGAAAACACGTGCTGCATACACATAAAATAAATTTAGCAATTAGGATTTAAAAATAAAAAAATAAAATTAGTTTAAATTAATTAAACTAACTAAAAATCATATTATCTCAATTAAACCCTTTTATGTCATTTTCATCCTCCATTGGCAATTAAAATTTTTATTTTTACTTTTCACACGGCCAAATTGTAAAATTTAAAATTTAACGAAACAATAAAAATTACTAAATCGTTCTGCTTATTTTGTTTGTTGATTTTTTTACAAAAGTATTCATTTTTTGCATCAAAATATCTTATTTCTTCAAAAATAATTAACTAACTAAATTTTATGGAAATAAGATAATTTATAAGCAATAAAGACGAATACAAGCGATATTTATAGGTAAATGAGTACAAATATTTGTATAAAAATTAGACACATCAGAGCCTAAGAGACTTGGGCTTGTGGAAGCTACCCCCATGCTTGAGATATAGGTCGACCGTCGAGGCTTGAGGAGGTCAGCGGGACGAGCGAGGTCAAGTGACTTTGGCCTGTTGAAGCTACCCCCATGCTCGAGATATAGGTCGGTCGTCTAGACTTGAGGGGGACGACTGGACGAGCGAGGCTAAGTGACTTGGCCTATTGAAGCTACCCCCATGCTCGAGATATAGGTCGACCGTCGAGGCTTGAGGGGGTTGGTGGGATGAGCGAGGCCAAGTGACTTGGACTGTTGAAGCTACCCCCATGCTCGAGATATAGGTCGACCGCCGAGGCTTGAAGGGGTCGGCAGGACGAGCGAGGCCAAGTGACTTTGGCCTGTTGAAGCTACCCCTGTGCTCGAGATCTGGGTCGACCGTTGAGGCTTAAGGGATCGGCGGGACGAGCGAGGCCAAGTGACTTGGCCTGTTGAAACTACCCCCATGCTCGAGATATAGGTCGACCGTCGAGGCTTGAGGGGGTTGGCAGGACGAGCGAGGCCAAGTGACTTGGCTTGTTGAAGCTACCCCCATGCTCGAGATATAGGTGACCGTCGAGGCTTGAGGGGGTCGGCGGGACGAGCGAGGCCAAGTGACTTGGCCTGTTGAAACTAACTCCATGCTCGAGATATAGGTCGACCATCGAGGCTTGAGGGGATCGGCAGGACGAGCGAGTGCAAGTGACTTGGTTTTGTGGAAGTTACTCTTATGCTCGAGATCTGGGTGGACCGTCAAGGCTTAAGGGGGTTGGCGAGACGAGCGAGCTCGGAGATTTCAATAGCCGTTATAGGAACCGTTTTTCGTGAGAATCGAGAAGTCACAGTAACTATTTTTGCACGAACTGGGGTAGTTATTGTAACTGACTTTTGCAAAAATTGAGGAGTTTTAATCCTCTATATATACTCGTCCCCTTCTCCCCTTCTCATTTCTCACTTTTGCTTTCTCTCTCTAGAACCCAGAGCTTCTCTCTCTAGGATTTTTCATCACCGTCGACGAGTTTTCCGGCAACCTTCCGTTCAAGTCATACTCAGGTTAGTTTTCTTTGTCATGTCTAGAGCTCAGTCCGGCTCCTCCGCCTCTACTTCCGACAATGTTGTCTATACGGGCCTATCGGATTCTTCAACCTCTGCGGATCCTTCGTAAACTTCAACTTCATGGGACTCGGAGGATGAAGTGATTGCCGTGGAGCCACTGTAGACCCGCAAGCCATTTGTGATGGAGAACAGTGGCTCGGATGAGGAGGGTACCGATGAAGAGGATGATGAGGAGTGCGAAGGAGGGGAGGACAAAGAGGAAGGCAAGGACGAGGGAGTACCGCCTACCGAAGAGGCTGGGCCAAGGGTGGTCAGGTCAGGGGTACGGAGTCCCCCCAAGGGCCTCCGCCCTCGAGCCATTTGCGACCCCGTCGCCCGAGAAGGCCCCTAAGGTTCAGAAGAAGAGGGTGAAGTGGACCATGCCAAGCAGTCCTGATAGGACAATTGTCCCTCGGCAATTGGGGGTCCCCTTCCTGCCACAACCTCGGCAGATCAAGAATTACCCAATGATGTCGGGGATAAGGTTCTCTATGGGGTACAGCCTTCGTCGCTGAGCCCGGTGAGGATTAAGATGGACAGTGCTCCCTTAATTTTGAAGGGGGGAACCTCTCGGTGATCCGTGTGAGTTACTTCATCGGGAAGGAGTACGAGCTGATGGTCCCAAGCGCTGGTCTTCGGCCGACCGATCCTCTAGCACCGTGGTACTGTATCTTCCCTGACAATGCGTTCTCATCGGGGCTAAGGCCACCCATCCATCCTTTCATTCGAGACGTCCTAAATTGATCTTCGCTGTGTCCGATGCAGTTCGGGACGAATTCTTGGAAGCAGATGGTGAGCTTCATACTATTATGTGCAGAGAGGAAGGTGCCGCTGAGACTGAGCATCTTCCGAGCCATGCTGGGGGTCAGCTCGTCTGGGGAGTTTGAGGGGATCTACTACGTATCGCCTCAGAGCGGGTGTAAGGTCATGCATGGCCACCCTGACTTGATAACGGAGTGGAAAAGGAAATACTTCATCGTTCGGAGTGAGGATCAGTGGGATATACCGACGAGGTGGAACTTTTATAAGCCGAACTTCAAGGGGGCAAAGAAGGGTGATCTTTCAGCCGAGGAGTGGGCCTTCATGGAGCACCTCCGTAAGAGCCATAGTATAAGTTGGCCGAAAGTGACGGAGAGTCACATGGTCCGAGCCGGACTGAGCCCCGCCCCGCCCCATATGTTTTTCGTTCATATTTCTTTCTGTACTTCTCTTTTGTGCTCATCGTTTGTTAATAGGCTTTTTTTCAGAGATGGACCCCGAAGCGATCAAGGCGAGGAGGCTTGCCCTGAAGAAGCAGAAGGCGGAGCAATCCGAGAAAGGGAAGCAAGCGGCGGCCCCTTCTAGAATAGCTTCCGAGACTGCGTCCGAGCCGAAGGCGAAGAGGCCAAAGACGAGTCAGTCGAGGGAGACCGCCCTCGTGCCAAGCGCCAAGCCCTCGAAGGCATCGGAGGTCGTGCAGGGGGCCTTCCTCCTCATTGTGCCGATGCCCAGGCCCTGGTCGGGGAAGAGGGGCTCCGGCCTTAGGCCCCGAACTGGGCCATCCGCCAGGGAGACACTCTGACTGGGGGTCCCATCTCCATGAAGTTCGTGGACAAGATGGCCATGCCTCGGGATCGGCAGAGTATGGGGCCGATACCTTCGAGTCAGCCTACATGAGGTGGGCTCAGGCAAGCGTGCAGGTAATTTCCGAGGTCTTGTGTTTCATTCCTCTCGTATTGGTCCCTTAGAACTTTGTTTTTACTCAAGTGCTTTGACCTCGACTGTAGGCCTGCATGTCCGACAACCAAATGATGCAGATTCATGAGCTGGAGCTGAAGTACGAGCGGAGCCAGACCAATCGCTATAAATGCGAGATGATGGATATGAAGACCATCCTGGATGCTTCGATGAAGCGGGATCAGGCCCTGAAGGCTGACCTGGCCTCGATAGCTGATGATGCGCTGAAGAAGGTGGCGGCGCTGAAGCAGGCATTCGAAGTGCAAAGGGGGTGCTGACCTTGAAGGCCCAGGATATGGTCATCGAAGCATAGAATAAAGTGTACGACAAGGCATTAGCCATGTGAAGCACTTCAATCCGACCCTGTACCTGTCGCACTTTGACTACGACATGGAGATCGAGGGGGCACCGAGGACCCCCGAGGGCAATGCGCCGGGTGGCGGGGAAGGCAGAGCCAGAGGAGCGAGTGCCGATCCGGTGGTCGGCCCCGTAGCCATCACCATCCCCAATTCTGCAGTTGGAGTACGTGAGGCCGGGCGATGTTCAGAGTTCTGTGGCCGGCGTGTCATCTTTGGTCGATCCCAGGGGCTTGGCAAGGCATGCTGCGGAACCGAGTCACTCGGCGGGGTTCAAGTTGACCCGTGTGAACCCGAAGGGGGCCTGAGGATAGTTTAGGACGAGGCTTTGGTTGTAATAAATCTTTCTGTATTGTGGCCCCCTAGGGCGTTATAATAAAGAAGAAGCTTTCCGACCCTTTTGAACTTGTTGTTGAGAATGCGTTGAGGGTTAGAGTTAGGGCACTTGTTTGGCTTCGGGGCCGAGCCGAAGGTCAGAGACTTGGAGGGTGAAAAAACCTCAGCGATAGGTGGAGTCAGTTCGGCCAACCCCGGGGATTGGCCTTTCTAGCGGAGACGGCGGTCGCCCCCGAGCAATAAGGCGACGGAGATGGAGAGTCCTGAGAGTTCTCCAGTAGAGGACTATCTTCCAACGCCATTAATGGGGGGACGTTTCGTCTTCCCACGCCATTAATGCTGGACGTTTTTCCTTCCCACGTCATTTAATGGGGGATGTTTTGACTTCCGATGTTTCGTTGACCGACGTCATTAATAAGCCGTTCTGGGGGGTATATAACCCCCCAACCCCTCACCAGAAAATCCATCAGAGAAAAACTCACATCCCCGTGGGTTCCCATTGTCGGTGGCTCCCCTGCCACCCGCTGACAATTTGGGTAATGGCTCTGAAGGTCGTTTACCCCAAGTTGCCAGCGGGTAAAAGGTTGGCCGACCCCGGGATGAGGACTCTGGGTGCTTTCCGAAGGCAAGCGCCCCTAATACGGAACTTTTGGTCGAGAGTCCCGGGTCGGTCGCTCCCCTGCCACCCTCTGACAATTTGGGATAGCGGCTCCAAGGGCTGTTTTACCCCGAGTTGCTAGCATGTGAAAGGTGGGTCGACCTATGGTTCGAGACTCGGGGCGTTTCGTTAAGGGTGAGCGCCTTAAATCTTTAATGAAACTTTTGGGTAGGGAGGTTAGCTAAAGTCCTAACCGAAGGTCGAAGCTTGGGGGTCGGCGGAGAGCGCTGAACTCCATTGCCTTGGCTTGAGAAAGCTACCCGCATGCTCGAGTTCATCATACGGTGCCGAGGCTTGGGGATCGACGGAGAGCACTGAGCTCCATTACCTTGGCTTGAGAAAGCTACCTGTGTGCTTGAGTTCACCGTACGGTATCGAGGCTTGGGGGTCGGCAGAGAGCGCTGAGCTCCATTGCCTTAGCTTGAGAAAGCTACCTGTGTGCTCGAGTTTACCGTACGGTATCGAGGCTTGGGGATCAGCGAAGAGCACTGAGCTCCATTGCCTTAGCTTGAGAAAGCTACCCGTATGCTCAAGTTCAACGTTCGATGTCGAGGCTTAGGGGTCGGCAGAGAGCGCTGAGCTCCATTGCCTTAGCTTGAGAAAGCTACCCGTGTCCTCGAGTTCATCGTACGGTGTCGAGGCTTGGGGACCAGCGGAGAGCGCTGAGCTCTATTGCCTTAGCTTGAAAAAGCTACCCGTGTGCTCAAGTTTACCGTACGGTGTTGAGGCTTGGGGGTCGGCAGAGAGCGCTGAGCTCCATTGCCTTAGCTTGAGAAAGCTACCCGTGTGCTCGAGTTCACCGTACGGTGTTGAGGCGTGGGGGTCGGCGGAGAGCACTGAGCTCCATTGCCTTAGCTTGAGAAAGATACTCGTGTGCTCGAGTTCACCGTACGGTGTCGAGGCTTGGGGGTCGGCGAAGTGCGCTGAGCTCCATTGCCTTAGCTTGAGAAAGATACCCGTGTGCTCGAGTTCACCGTACGGTGCCGAGGCTTGGGGGTCGGCAGAGAGCACTGAGCTCCATTGCCTTAGCTTGAGAAAGCTACAGTGTGCTCGAGTTCACCGTACGGTATCGAGGCTTGGGGGTCGGCAGAGAGCGCTGAGCTCCATTGCCTTAGCTTGAGAAAGCTACCCGTGTGCTCGAGTTCACCGTACGGTGTCGAGACTTGGAGATCGGCGAAGAGGGCTAAGCTCCATTGCCTTAGCTTGAGAAAGCTACCCATGTGCTCGAGTTCACCGTTCGGTGTCGAAGCTTGGGGGTCGGTGGAGAGCGCTGAGCTCCATTGCCTTAGCTTGAGAATGCTACCAGTGTGCTCGAGTTCACCGTTCGGTGTCAAGGCTTGGTGTGGTTACATAAGGGGTTTACACAGAAAAAAAACTTTGGAAAGATAATAAATATTCTTATACAAAAAGCGGCGGCGTATAAAGCCGATAACAAGGGATTGGTTACATAATAACTTTATTCCTCCCTTTCGAGGTACTTAATGAGGTGCTCCGCATTCTAGGGTCTCTTAATCGGGTTGCCTCCCATGTCGGTGAGTCGGTAGGTACCGGGGCGCACTACTTCGGCGACCCTATATGGACCCTCCCAATTAGGGGCCAACTTTCTCTTCTTGCTGGGGTCTGAGACTGCCAGTTTCCTAAGGACGAGGTCACCCTATTGGATCTTAGCGGGGCGGACCTTCTCGTTGTAGAATTTCTCGATCCGTTGCTGGTATATGCTCCTTCTGATGGCAGATTTTTCCTTGACTTCGTCGACTACGTCCAAGTTGGCCCTGAGACCTGCCGAGTTGCTCTCTTTGTCGAAGGCCATTATTCTGGGCGAAGGGAGGCCAATCTCCAAGGGGATAACCGCCTCGGTGCCGTAGGTTAGGTTGAAGGCCGACTCGCCCGTGGGTATCCTCTTCGTCGTCCAGTGTGCCCAGAGAATGCTCGAAAGTTCGTCGACCCAAAGCCCCAGGCGAATTGTCCAATCGCTTTTTAAGGCCATCAAGGATTTGGCGGTTCGTATTTTCGGCTTGGCCATTTGATTGAGGGTGGCATATGGCTGAAAAGCATTGCTCCATGCCGAGGTAGGCGAGGCGGTTCTCCACTTCCTCCAAACGACAAAGGACAGGGTCTTCCTGTTCCTGAGGATGAGCCGATCCGTGGGGCTTGCCGGCTCTTGTTCCTGACCGGAGGTCAGAACTATGGTGGACCTCGGTAGTCAGACTGCCTCGGATGGCTTGGAGAATCTCGTCCCAGAAGTTCTGGAATTCGACCCTGGTGACAAGGGCTTGCCCCACCGAGTTCTACAGGGGATTGCACGCCTGGGAAGGCTATCGACGATGGTTCTAGACCGAGTTGGAAGCGGCCCCTCCCCTAGTCCGACTGGCCTGTCTATCAGAGATGACGCGGCGCAAATCTGGCGCGATTGATGGTTGGGACACATTGTTGACCCGAGGTTGGTTAGAACCTTGGTCATTCGCGCGACTATGATGTAGGGGGTCCGAATGTCGTGCAGAGGTGACATCCCTTCTGGCTTTGGGAGCCATGGAGGAGCTCGGACCCAAGTTGACGACTCTAGCTAGGCTCGGAAGGACGATAGTACTTAGAAAAAGGTTCCCACAGACAGTGCCAACCTGATGCAGTTTGTTTTTGGGGTGTGGGGGCAACTTGTGTGAGTTCTTGTATTTTGTATAGTAGAAGTCCTTATGCAGTACTGGCGTCGGTCCGACCCCGGGTAGCAGGAGCAGCTCGGAAGTAGGAGTGCAGAGGTGCTTGGAAGTGAGGAAGGGTGCTCGGCTCGGATCCAGAAGCTCGGCTGGGCTGGGTCTTCTGTACCTGCACACGGCCTAGAAACACCGAGAGAAGACCCGGCGACAGGCCCTCCGACGATCTAGTCAGTCACTAGAAAAGAGACTGGGCAGCTAGGGTTCAGGTGGGGAGAGATTGATTACCTTCTACAGTGAGGAGGGAGTTGGGTATTTATAGGCAGGGGTAAACGGGTCTAGAGCCCTAACGGGCTGGGTTGGACCCGTTTGCCCATAGGCCTGAGCTGGCTGAGGCCCATTGGACTGTAGCTGGCCTAATGATCATAGGGGGAGGATCCAGAGGAGATCAGAGGGCCTTGGTTGATGCTGCTTTATTTATCCCATATTAGTAAACTAAGGAGAAATCATAATTAAATCATATGTTTTTTGTTAAGCTCTAGTAGTGGAAGTAGTAAGATTTTTCATTCTTAAATAAATTGCCACATGTTTGATTTTAATCTTAGATGAAATTAATTTGGGATATTAGAAAATCATATTGCTTCTCAAAGTGGGCAGCATTATCAGAATGTCAATATATATATATATATATATATATATATATATATATATATATATATGGGAGCCTTCAGTTACGGACTCTTCCTTACGCACTCTTCGTGCACACTCGCCATCATCCGTTCGATCTGAGCCTTGATCATGATCATCATCTAATGGCTCAGATCAACTCCGCTCTTCTCACTTTAGTCCGAGGCTATTTTTGTCATTTCCGTACCCCATTAAGCAATACCCCTTCTCTGAGCTCTCCTTCTCATCAATTTCCCAAAATCGACTATGAAAAAACCTCCCCCTCTCAACGTAAACCCAAATCGATGAGGAAACCCTACTCCAAATCTGAATAATCCCCTCCTAATCGACGCTCCTCTCCTCATCGACGAAGCTTCGCTCCTCATCAAAGCTCCTCCCTTCACCGACGATGCTCCTCTCCTCATCGAAGCTCCTCCCTTCACCGATGATGCTCCTCTCCTCATCGACGAAACCCTAGCTCCAAATCCTCCAAACCGCTACCTTGACGAAACCCTAGCTCTGATTCCCCAAGCTCCGCTCCTCATCGAAGCTCCTATCTTCACTGACGAAGCTCCTTTCCTCATCGACGAAACCCTAGCTCCAAATCCTCCAAATCGCGACCTCGACGAAACCCTAGCCCTGACACGGCTCCTCCAACGGCCTCAGTACTGTCATCTATGAGGGAAGTATTTATACTTTGGCATCTATTTACGAAATCGGTCAGTAACTTTTGTGTGTGTGGGTGTAGGCAATGATGACAATCACTTATTGAAAATTGATACTGATTCATTCTTTTGATTGTTGATACTGATTCATGCTTATTTCTGCTCTCTGTCTAATATTTGCTATGGAGTCCATTGCTTATTTCTGAAGAGTTCCCCTATATATATATATGGTATTGCAATGGTATTTGAACGGATTGGCATGGTTAATGCTTGATTATTTATGCATTTGGACTAGTTGGCATGACATTAACATGTAGCCCTAGTGACTGATGCTTGAATTTTTGTGTTCTTGGCTGCATTTTTTGATGCCTCAAATGAAACTATGCTGTGTATTCAATGTGTTGCCTCAAATGTTTGCATTATGTTAATATTCAAGGTGATGCCTCAAATTAGTGGATCCAGAGAGCATTCAAACATATGTTGAGTATTTGATCTTTTATGGTTCTTAGATATATGATGGCAATATTTTATTAGGTTAGTTGTCACTGATTTCGTGCAATTCAAAATATGGCAATGTGCCTTGTGTATTAGAGAAAATGCGTCAATGCTTGTTCGCATTCATAGTGGCAATGCAGACTATACTTGTATATTCTGTAGTTTCAACCTTTAGAATTTGCTGGTATTATTAGCTTCCATGTAAGGCTGATGCCTGAAATTTTGTAGCTCATAGTTCAATTTTCGGAAGATGTGTTGTCAAGTGGTTCTTCATTGTTTCTCTTCTGATAAATGTGATTTTTTATAAAGTATTTTTCTACTCATTTCTAGTATGATGCAACAGAGTGTGCGCAAATTAAGAGCTCCCAATATATTTAGGGAGCGTTTCAGTTGCGCACTCTTCCTTACGCACTCTTCGTGCACACTCGCCATCATCCGTCCGATCTGAGCCTTGATCATGATCATGATCTAATGGCTCAGTCTTGCCTCCGCTATTCTCACTTTCAAACGAGGCAATTTTTGTCATTTCCCTACCCCATGAAACAATACCCCCCTCTTCTACTCATTTCTAGTTTGATGCATTAGAGAGTGTGCAAATTAAGAGTTCCCTATATATACTAAGAGTTATAAGCAAAGTGATCCCTATATATGCTAACAGAAAGCAAGAATTTAGCTGTTGTTGCTTCTCCCTCTACTTCTTCCTTCAGAGGGAGTGCAATGGTATTTTATATTGTGTGGACACAAATCATCGTAGAGGAAAGTATTTTATACTTTGGCATCTATTTACGAATTTGGCCAGTAGATTTTTTGTGTGTGGGCGTAGGCAATGATGACAATCACTTTTTGAAAATTGATACTCATTCATGCTTTTGATTGTTGATACCGATTCATGCTTATTTCTACTCTCTGTCTAATATTTACTATGGAGTCCCTTGCTTATTTCTAAAGAGTTACCCTATATATATATATGGTATTGCAATGTTATTTGAAGGGTGTATTTATGCATTTGAAGTAATGCCTGATTATAAAATTGACGGAGGGTGTATTGATGCATTTATATGATGGAGGGTGTATTTATGCATTTCAGCTGATGCTGGAATAGCTGGTAACTGATGCTTAATTATTTATGCATTTGAACTAGTTGGCATGGCACCGCAGTGCATCCCTAGTGTGAATAGTGTGTTCTGAGCCTGCTAATATTTAAACAATCATTGTTGCATCAATTGAATTAAACTAATTCTAACAATACTAACTCATTCTTGCCATTTGTAGGTAGTCGCACAACTCATGAAGAAGGAAACTAAGAAGATTATATAGCTAGAACTTATCTTCATATATATGGGTGCTTTAAATGGTTGTAATATTGTTTTGGGAGAATCAAATCTTATTATTATTGACTGTTTTTCCTTGATCTTAGGTTCTCTGTATTGATGTATCACCATCTAATAATTTTGTTTGCTATCCTGGAATGAATGAAATGTATGTTGATGAGCTAAATGTATGTTTTCTGATATTGGGATATTACTGATCAGCTAAATGTATGCTATCAAATTGTAAATAATCCATTGACTAGTTCAAATGTATGTTATATGGATCTCTTGATGATAATGAGTTCAACTGTCATGGGACTGAATTGTTTGCAAGTTTATCTTTTTTTCATATGCAAATTTTTTAAGATAATGAGATGCTTTCATGTACATTTGCTTGTGAAATTATGGTGATAATGAGTTCAGTAAGATCTGAACAGTTTTTTTTAACCACATCTTTAATAATATTAATCATCCGAACTGACTTCTCATTTGCTTTCCTTTCCACAGATATTCAACAAGTCTCTTCTTGAAAAATTTTCATCGTGTGTAATCAACTAGCCCAAAGAACTTCTGTACATTTTCAGGCACACCATATATTATAATATTATCAGATAAGATATAAATGAGCACAATCATACATTTTCAGGCACAACCATGAGCACAAATTATCAGATACAGAAATAGCTCATGAATTGGGAACAAATTAGATCTCACAAGCAAACAGAGAACTATAAAAAATGCAAATGCACAACAATATTTCAACTACAGAAGCCGAGTCGGTTCCGGTCCAATGTCAGGTCTAGGTCGGTCCGAATTTCGGATATTTATACCAATGGTAGTAGAAGGGAAACAGAAAATTACCAAGGTTGAGATAGAATTGTGATTGGAGTTCAGTATTCCAGAAACCAAGGTTGACACGTGAGATACACGTGTGGAGGTTCCACCCCCTCCAATCTATACTATTATTAAGCAAAGCTCCATTTTGGCGGCTTTTTACTATCATGCCCCCATAAACATAAAAAGACTAAAAAAATATAGGGCTAATATCGGAGGTCAAAAATGTAATTTGCATGTATTATGAAAAAAATAAACACATGCATGCAAATATCAAAATGAATAAATTTGCATGCAATTACTTAAGCAATTACTTTGCTGATGAATAAATTTGCATGTAATTACATTGGTAGGAGGAAACTATTAATTTGTTACATTAATAGTTCCTGTTGACTTCAATGTCTAGGAAGAACGATGCATGTATACTTAGTTGATCAAAATTTAAAAAGTAAACAATACAGAAAAGTTACTGTCTAAACTAATATGTGCATGCCTGTAGAAACCAAAATTGTGCAAATACCAAAATGTCAACTCTGCATGCAATCTCTTCGGTGACCTGCCCCTTCCTCAAAATCCTACACACCTTTAAATATTAGGGCGTGTATTGATACCGAAAATACCTGTTTTTACATATTTGGAGTGGTGAAAAATTATTTTTGATATATTTTAATTTTAAATATGGATATTGGTATGAATATTTATTGGATTGGTGTTGATGGTGTATTGAAGTATGAGTCGAGTTTTATATGGAAAATTATTGTTTAATTTTGTTTTATGATTTTGGAGGATTATTATGGGATGTTTTAATATATTTTGTATTGTTAAAAGTAGAGTTGGGATTTATTTGAAATATTTTGGAGGTCTGGGGGCTTATTTGTAAATATACCTTTATTAATATATTTACATTATGGGTAATGCTACACCTACTACTAAATCTACTACTTTTTTCTTTACTACTTTATGTGGCACATTATTAGTGGAGGTTCTTGTAGAGTAGGTGGTAGAAACATCCAATAGTGGTATACCACCTAAGGAAGTGAAGAAAAAAGTAGTAGATTTGGTAGTAGGTGTAGTATTATCCTTATATTATAAATTTTATTTTATTAAAAACACCCCCACCCCATTCCCTTCTTCATTCTTTCTTTCTCCCCCGTTCTGATTCCTTCCCGATCCCAAAACGAACCCACTTCGGCCCTTCTTCGCCCCGCCCAAATCCACTTCGAATCTCCACGGTTTTCAAATTAATTCAAGGGGCATGCTATTTGAAGGGGCCTCTTCCACATGGTGCTCTCAATTTGAAGAAAATACCTTTATTAATTTACAAAGAAAGAATACAATCAGTTGACAAAGTCACTGAAATCTCCTGATCTCCTTCTCCCCCGACTCACGATTCTTGGGTTCTCTCCAGATCTCTCTCTCTCTCTCTCTAACTCTGTTTCTAGTTCGCCATGGAAGAAGTGTGAGCCATTTCACGCAAAGAGAAAAAATTCTCTATCTCTATCCGTATCTCTCATTTTTTTTATAAAAAAAATTATTTATGGATGTGGTCTCATTGATTGATGATGATAAATATATGCATGCAGTGTCGCCTCAGCACCGGGTAAGGTTCTGATTACCGGGGGTTACCTGATTCTTGAGAGACCCAACGCTGGTCTTGTTCTCAGCACCACTGCTCGTTTTTACGCCATTGTTAGGCCCCTCTATGAAGACATCAAACCGGACAGCTGGGCTTGGGTAATGTACTATGGTTCCTTTCCCCTATTTATTTGTGCATTCTTCTAAACTTTTACGGGAACCGATGAGAAGCAAATCATTTATGGGCATGTTATTTTGTTATGCATTTTGTTTGTTATCCGGAAATGCTCTTTTGTGCGTTATAGAAATACACACCCTGATGTTATGGGATTCAGATTGCAGAATGTACCCAAGACGCAATTAACTAGATATTCGTAATTGCTCTGTCTTTAGGGTCATGAAATACTATAACAAAGTAACGGTGAACAATTTGAAACTTTAATAGTATTAGATTGGATTGTGTGTGTGTGTGTGTTTTTTTTTTTTTTGGCGATTATGTTGTGTGGAACGTAGATGGGGAGAATTGTGTGTGTGAGGTTTCATTCTATCATTAGGAAGTACCTATTAGAAATTCGTCGCTAAGTTTAGCGACAATAGATCGAATGACGAACAATTAAACAAGTAGATCAAACTAAGCGCACAAAGCACACAATGATTTGTCCTGATTTGACTACGCCTAATACGGGGGAGAAATAAGGAAAATATTATTCAATTATAGAAGATACAAAGTATTACACTCGCACCAAGAACATATCTGTCTCTCAAACCTCACTAGAAGATAATCTGCTATTTACAAAGGAGAACTCTCTTAATCGCTCTTTACAATGAAGTACTCTCTCTCTCTCTTTCTCTTGCCTCTCAAATAAGACTATACAATCAATGATATATTAAGATCTAGGGAAACTCTAGGTTGTAGTTTAGATAGATTAGCCATCCGATATATCCTGTGAATAAAGTAACAAACGATAGGAACCATACGATCTAACTTGTAGAGAAAGAAATACCCAAAACAATCAGTCCAGACCAGACATGTTTGGAATCAAGTGCCGCCGACGGTCGACTACCCTAGGGGACGGGCGACTGCAATGCGCTATTCTAAATAGAGGGTTTTGAGGCAGTCAACCGCCCCTAGGGACAGTCGACTATCAAATAGCTTGTTGTTGTAGCTGATGGCTGGTGTTGTTGCTTCCCTACCCTCCGTCCCCTCCATCAACGCTTCGACCTCTTCTTCGCTTCATCATCTTCTTTTTCTCATCGAACTCAATAATATGTAAAACATAAAACTCAACAATCTCCACCTTGGATTGCATACTCATGCTATCAACACTATGTGATCAAATTCATCTAGACTCTTTCATTCTCCACCTTCAAACGAACTCGGTTCAATGGCTTCTTCAATTAGTTGAATCTGTATACTACCTTTTTCTCCAATCAATATGTCTCCTCAATGACACACATTAGTAGACGTTAACACGGAGGCGGCGCCCTCCACACGCACTCCACCTACCCTGAGGCACTCCTCTCGATGGTATTCAAACATTGTGGTCCCCTCTTTGATGATTCTAGTAACGGCATACTAGATGATACTTAGTGGACATAGTGCATGAAAACATTTTGCCAAGATTTCTTGATCCCGCAAAGCTTGTAGAGGTTGTGTGAGACACCCTTCTTTCCCTTCATCATCTTCCGACAACCTTCTCAAATTGATAGAACTTCACCTTAAGCTGTGTACCTACAGCCTGATTCTTCAAGAGTTCCTAAGGATATAAGGATTCGTTTCAATAAAGGAATATGCATGATGTTCTCTAGTGTGTACCCCTTTTCTTCTGGCGCTTCCAACTCGATTGATGTTCTCTAGTGTGTACCCCTTTTCTTCTGGCGCTTCCAACTCGATTGTTCCCTCACCCACAACTCCACAAAACTCACCAACCACTATTCGCACACCACAAGCTCCTATGAACTTGTAATTAGAAAACATATCCCTCTCGAAGCATATATGAGAATGTCCAAATTAAGAAATCAGCCTGAATATACATCTATAGAATTTGAAACAATAGTACAATATAAAGTATCACCTGATCCGGTGGCACTAGCAACACTAACAATGTTGGAGCTCTTTCGATTCAACAACTTTCGACAATTTCTCTGGTAATTCCCAATTCTTTTGCAATGGTGGCAACAGATCTTTCCATTGCATGCACTTTTTTTTGCTCGAAATACCGTCCAATTTGATGCAACTCGTAGAAGTAGATGACAATCCCTGAGCCCCCCTCCTAAGCTCATTTTTCTCCAAGCCCTCGATCACCTCTACTACCAAAAATTTCTCCCTTGTAGACTTTCCATCTAGCATGTTTGTTATCAGATGCTTGTACAGATTTAACAGTGAATTTATCAAGATGAAAACTTTAAGATCATCTGCATTCGACCCCCTCGACCCCCTCAATTCAGATGACTCCGAATTGGATTTTCCTATATGATCTTGAAGAGAGCAGTACTTTCCTTCATTTAGTAACTGAATTGTTCTCTTCCGGTAGTTGTTGTAATGGCGATTCTGCGATGTCAGTTATGAGTTTTGCTCACATACTTGTCGTGTTTCCACACCTGACTTCGTTTGCCAAAAACATCTAAATTAAACCAAGGACTTCTGAATAAATCTTCATCCGAATCTCCTGCTTTATATCAGACAATCTCCCCTGCTTGATCTTCATAGAACTCTGATCTGTCATTTTCTCCAAGAAAACTCGAGCAACTCCTGAACTGCAAAAAAAAAATTGACCTGATGCTCCGATACTAATTGTTAGGAATTTGTTGTTGAGTTTAGCGACAATAGATCCAATTATGAACAATCAAACAAGTAGATCAAATCAAGCATACAAAGCGCACAATTATTTGTCCCGGTTTGGCTACACCTAATTTGGGGGAGAAATAAGAAAAATATTATTCAACTAGAGAAGTTACAAAGTATTACAATCGCACCATGAACATATCTTTCAAACCTCACTAGAAGATAATTTGCTGTTTACAATGGAGAACTCTCTCAATTGCTTTTTATAATAAAGTACTCTCTCTATGGCCTCTCAAATGAGGCTATACAATAATATATAGAGAGATAGAGAAATCCTAGGGTGTAGTCTTGATACATTAGTCGTCCTATATATCCTAAATAAAGAGACACGATAGCAGTCGTACGATCTAACCTGGAGAGGAAGAAATACCCGAAACAATTAGTCTGAACCCGACATGATTGGAATTGGGCACCGCCGACGGTCGACTGCAATGTGTTCAATCCCAAACAGAGGGTAGAGGGTTGAGGCAGTCGACTGCCCCTAGGGATAGTCGACTGCCAAATAGTTTCTTGTTGTAGCTGATGACTGTTGTTGTTGCTTCCATTCTCTCCATCGACGCTTCAATATCTTCTCGCTTCATCATCTTCTTATTATCATTGAACTCGATAGTATGCAAGACATAAAACCCAATAGTAATTAGTGCTATTTCTGAATTGAAGAGGGTGAATGTTAGGTGGCTCGAATATTTCATACATTCTTTCATTTTGGAATACTTTGTAGTAAAGTTGCTGATATCTGAAGGTTGGCACTGTATATTAAATTGATCAGATTAATACCAGTGTTCGCTCGATAGAGAACTAGGCTTTGAAGTGTAAATTTTACTGAAATTGCTTTGAGAATATATGATTAGTAACAGAAGATATTTTAAATAGTTTCTTTGGAAGGATGTTTTGCCTTGCATCTCAGACAAATGTATCCGACTTTCTATCCATGCAATAGGAACACATCATGTAGGGACCTGTATCTAATAGATTAAGTAGTAAGCCTAATTTCAAAGAGATAGGTATCAACTTCTACATGATTATTTTCATGTCAATCTAATTTGAGATTTATGATCATTCATCATGTTCATCTTACTTAAGAAAAGGATATAAGAAATAATTGACCAATCAACATCAATAAACCATCTTTTTCAGAATGATTTACAACATTCGTTTTCTCCTTCTTGCAGTCATGGACAGATGTTACTGTTGTATCTCCTCAGCTTTCTAGAGAGGCCACATACAAGCTATCGCTGAAGGATTCAACGCTTCAATGCACTTCCTCAGGGCAAGTTTTAGTTACATTTACTTTTGGTGTTGACTGGTGATTGTTGTGTTTATTTACTAGATACTTCAGTTTATCTCTGTATGGGCCTGCATGTGCATGTATAGCTATGACCCTATGCTTTTGTTATTTTAGGAGCAAAAAAACATGCATTATTCCATTAAGATGAAAATCTAGCTATATTCTTTACAAGAGTTCAGATGGATGTCATCATATTGGTGAAGCGTCTTGCTCATTAGAGGAAATGATGGATAAGGCTATAATATTTTTTGTAGTCTCAGAATAATAACGCAGCTGACCCCATCTTTCTCGATGGGATTTATTGGATAATTTATAGATATATTCCTGAAAGAATCACCACCGTTACCACCTAAAAGGTAGGACTTTTTATTTTGTTCAAAACTTTACGGTCTGCTATGTTTACAGGGTATTTCGAAGTTTTTTATTTTTATTTTTTAACACAAATTAGGATGCTTATCTGTAAAGTGACATGCTTATAGTTAGTTCTATCTAAGCGTGAAAATTGAGGTTAGTGGCCGATGAATTGCCCTTATTTATTTTTGAACTTAGGGGGTGTTTGGTTGGTTGCAATTGCACTTGCAAGTGGGAATTTCAAATTTTGGGGGGGGGGGGGGGGGGGGGGGGGGGGGCGAGGGGGGGATTTTTAAGTTCTCACTTCAAATATGTGGAAGTCTCAGCCACTAAGCTACAACTTCGAAGTTGTAGATGGGTTGAGGGAATTACACTTGTATTCTAACATGCCCCCGCATGTCGAACACCCATTTTTTTAATGGGCCAAAGAAACAAAATAAATGCCCAACAAATTGTGGGCCGAGATCTAGACTATACTCCGCGGTATATTTTTTTTAATCCGCATTTAAATTGCGTAGCCGGTGGGATTCGAACCTGAGTTGCTCTCGTATCATGTGAAAGTCTCTGCCACTAAGCTTGCCACTAAGCTAAAACTTCGAAGTTGTAGAAGGGTTGAGGGAACTACACGTGTATTCTAACAAAATACAATTGCAACTTGTATTTGCAACCTACCAAACACTCGCTTAAGTATATAACTAGACTACAGTTCTAAAATTATAATAGATGTGGATTTCTGACTTGTCTTTTATATTGAAGAAATAATATGCTGGAATGTTTTATCTATTTCAGTTTCTAATAAACTTGTGTATCCTTAAGATATCAGGGCATCAGCAAATCCTTTTGTGGAACAAGCTGTGCAATACTGTGTAGCTGCATCTAAGACTATGTTCTCTGGTCAGGAGAGGAAGGATGCATTACAAAAACTCCTTTTGCATGGTAAACAACTTATCATTATCTTTTGCACCATTTTTCTATTCTCTACTCATTTGTGCAACAATTCCCTTTGTTTACAGCTGATTTAGTAGTGTTTTACTCAAAATTCATTTACTGGACTTTTTTATTGCTCGGTCATGCAGGTCTTCATATTACTATCTTAGGCGGCAATGACTTTTATTCATATCGAAATCAGGTACTTGCCTTGCTTGTAGACGTTATAAATTTGCTAATGTTGTGTCAGTTACCAAACATGCAAGTTGTTGTAATATTTTTATGCATGCTCTATTGCTCTGTATGGAGATGTACAATGTCGTTTTTTTTATTCTTGATTGTTTCTCAAGTTATCCTATATGTAATATTAAGTGCAAACTTTCCACGTGATATATTATTCTTGGTTAGTTTTTTGGTATGGGGACATTAAGTGCAACTTTTATATGCAATGATAAAGAAAGTATCAAGCAACTACACTTTGTAGGTGTTTTTGTGTTCATGCATGCACACATGTATGTCTAGTTTTTTGGTGTGTGATATTAAGTGCAACTTTGATATGCGTGTCGGCTTGTTTTAGTAATATATTTTTAGTTACTCTAGTTATTGAGTATGCCATATGTGGCATTAAGTACGACTTTTATATGCAGTGATAAAGAAAGTCTGGAACAATTACATTCTGTGTGTGCATGCGGTTGCCTGTCGGTGTGGGTGTGCGTTCTTGTGCATTAAGGGGTGTAGGTGCCTCTGTGTGTGTGTGTGTGTGTGTGTGTTACTTTTTTAAGTAATGATGCAGAACTGTTGATAAGTATTGTACATATCACCTCTTCCAATTGTTGTAGAGTGCATAGTTTGAATAGATTGATAGCTTACGGCTTCTGTTACCCTATTCTTACAAGAAAGTGTGTGTGTGTGTGTGTGTGTGTCTGGAAGGAGGGGGAGGGGTCTCTCCATGACTATCATTAGGATGGCAAATTATCGAATTATCGAATTATCGAGATAATACAGATAGGGAGAATAATTCTCTTACATAAAAGCGAAACATAAAGGGACAACAACAGTGGCAATTCTTAACACCTAAAACATTAGGGAAAAACACACCGGAAAACACACAACAGAAACATCGATCTGTGGCAGGGGGCACCCAAGCACACCAATTCAGCAGATAACATATCTCATTAACCCTTGATCCTTGATGGTTCGTTTACTCATAGGTATCTCTAGTATTTTGTACGATCCACATAATTATTGCTTTCCTACAAGGAAGCAGATTGGAAACCTTCAATTAATTATGCATGTTGATAATTTGATTTGTGATTGGGTAAAACAAGTGGAGGTAATTCCTATCTTTTTTACTCAATTGCTTTTAAACTCAACTATCGTGTACCCTGGAAATCCTATCTTTTAGAAGACTAGAGCAAACTAGGCAATTTGATCTAAATAATGTATAGAACTCAGAATATGTTTATTATATTAGAATTGGGTTTAACAGAAGTCCAAATGTGAAGGTTGCATTTATTAGTTTCTTAAAAAGTTATCAGTTAAAAAGTAAACCAGGTTCTATTTTTGCTTCTGAAAGTAATTTTCCCTTCAACTTTTCTGTCACTATAATTAGATTTCATCCCATTAAATATTTATCAGGAAAGTTCTCTGAATTCATCAATTCAGTAACTGAACTTTATGCAAAACTTAAAATCAGATTGAGGAAGGCGGACTTCCTTTGACTTCAGCGACACTGTCTACAATTCCAGCTTTCTCTTCAATTACACTTAATGAAGAATCCGGAAGATGCAAACCTGAGGTTGCAAAGACTGGACTAGGCTCATCAGCAGCAATGACAACGTCAGTTGTTGCAGCCCTGCTCCATTATCTTGGAGCTGTTAATCTTCCATTTGCAGGAAAAAAATTCCCTTTAGAGGATTCGGGTGATTCAAACCTTGATCTGGTGCACATCATAGCTCAGAGTGCTCATTGCATAGCTCAAGGGAAAGTCGGCAGTGGTTTTGACGTCAGTGCTGCCGTCTATGGAAGTCAACGCTACATTCGGTTCTCTCCTTCTCTTCTTTCTTCTGCGCAGGTTTTTTTAATATTTTGTTTGGTGTATGCAAATAGCTATTTTGAAACTCGATTGCATATATTTTATCTTCTTTATTTTTCTAGTCATTTTGATATATTTTATTTGGATAGATTTCAGAAATCCCCCTCACTTGATCTAAATTAACATAGATTTTTCATAGGAGCACGGAGCACCTACTTGATTCACAGGAGCACCTACTTGAAGATTATAGGAACAGAAACATGGTGAAGAAATAAGTTCTAATTTAGTATTGTCATAAGTTCTAATTTACCACTAGGTACTAAACAGGGGCAGACTAGTCTTGAAAACACCTAATCATCTAATGTATCATCAGTTCATAGGTATGAATGTGATTAAAACAAAAGGATTAGGGGTGATATTAGAAATATTGAGGGGATTATCTGATTTAGGGGAAAAGTCAAGCGGAAGTTCTAATTTTTTTTTGCTTTTTATTCAGTAAAAAGATGATTACTCATCTGTATTTTTTGGGGGGGTGAAACTACAGGCTGGAGGAAAACATTTTCCAGATGCCATTAGTGATATCCTTGACGAGAAGTGGGATCATGAGAGGTCTAAATTCTCATTGCCGCCATTGATGACTCTTGTGAGATCCAAATTTCTAACTGCTCTTTCATGAATTAGCCATAGGAGACATATGATATAAGAGTGACATTAGGCTTATGGTCTTTTTTTGTACAGTTACTAGGGGAACCTGGTACTGGTGGTTCCTCTACTCCGTCAATGGTAGGTTCGGTGAAGCGGTGGCAAAAGAATG
Organism: Hemerocallis citrina; assembly: GCA_017893485.1. Taxonomy (NCBI): domain Eukaryota; kingdom Viridiplantae; phylum Streptophyta; class Magnoliopsida; order Asparagales; family Asphodelaceae; genus Hemerocallis; species Hemerocallis citrina. The sequence continues at coordinate 196,250,799 of CM030366.1, forward strand.
ATCCCCAAAGATCCCTAGAAATATGGAGAAAATTAACAGATGCTAATTTAAAGCTTGAGTCACAATTCAAAATTTTGAACAAGTTTGCGAGTGAGCAATGGGAAGCATACAAACAGATTATAGGCGACTGCAGTGGCCATGTACATGACAAGGTAAAATTTGGTATGATATATGTAACATTTAGCTTAGGTAATTCTATTAGTTTCACACCTTTTTTGTTGGATTACTGGTTACCTTTTTTTGCATTCTCTTTTGTGTGGAGTACCTTGATGGGTCAAACTTAATTTGTAATTTCATTTAGTGTGATGCCTGAAATTTTTAAAAATACTGGTTATGTTTTGAATCATTTCATTTAAATTTAGAATAAGGAGATTTCATGCCTCCTTGACATCTACAGTGGACATCTTTACTTTCTTTCTTCTACCCTCTCTTGGCCAATCACTAGTTAGTTCTAAGAGTTCACGTAGGTCAATTTGCATCCATCAAGATAACTCCTTGTATCGATTCTATCGTTTAATGAGGGTGAGCCAATTGAACAAGAGAAGAAAAGTTAAATACACCCAACTCAACATGGCAATGTTGGTTAGTTTGAGCAGAAACTCTTTCACTGCTCACTGCTCCAAATCATCCTCAGTTCGGAACCATAAGTGTCAATATAATATTAAAAGAAAATAAATAAAATATGCAGTAGTTGGCTTTATTTTAGCTCATACTATATTTGATTATCTTGCCTAAATTTAGTTGTACTTGTTTTACAATTACAAGTGAAATTTGCAATTACAGTGGATAGAACATGTTGCTGATGAATATCAAGAGTCCATTGTAAAACCATTACTGGGAGCAAGAGAAGCTTTTCTTGAGATTAGGTCTCATATGCAAGAGATGGGCAAAGGTGCAGGTGTTCCGGTAAGTTTAACTCTCTCTCTTTGTAACCATTCTGTTTGAAAAAAAATGTGATTAAGTCATGAATGAGTTCAAATGAGTTTTCATCATCCCTGAAAGCTCTAAATCTTTGCTATAGGCATTTCTTTTCTTGGGCTTCTTGTTTGGGCATATGTGCCTTCCAGATAAGGATGCAAACTGATGTGGAAAAATCATATCTGAATTTGATTTCATATTCTCAGTTTCACACATCTTTTATTTCGTCCATGTAAATATGAAAACTGTTAAACTACTTGAAATATCTAAATCACCAAACATATATTGAATAAAAGAGAATATGTTGTACAACACAAAGATTAAAGTCTATTTTGCATTATATTTTATATCAATATGGTCAACAGAGTCTGTGACTTTATTACCAAAGGATCAAAGTTTACTTTCATTTAGTATTATTTATCAATATCCATTTAAAATCCATATTTAATCGGAATTTAATTCGTTTTCAACAAATTGGTATTTGAGTTAAAGTATCCGTGTAACTTACATATCGATATCCATATCTGCAAGAAAAGAAAAAAAATACAAAGATTAATAAGTTTTTTTTGCTTTACAACACTGCAGATAGAACCAGAATCACAAACTCAGCTTCTAGATGCCACCATGAATATGGAGGGAGTTTTGTTAGCTGGCGTTCCTGGAGCCGGTGGGTTTGATGCAGTTTTTGCAATTATCCTTGGAGAAACCACTGATGCTGTAAGCAAAGCATGGAGTTCTCAGGGTGTGCTGCCATTGCTGGTAAGAGAAGATCCTCGCGGGGTGTCGCTTGAAAGTATCGATCCCAGAAATAGAGAACTAATGTCGGCTGTCTCCACTGTAAAATTAAGTTAGTACTAGCTTTATTTTCATAAATTCCAAATTATTTATGGTGTATGATGAAGTTGAGGCTTTGCTGATTTGATGAGTCAAGTGTTGTAGCAATTGTCTCGGGTAACTTGATGATAAACAACAAAATGAAGACGATTGTCTGTTATCTATACTCAAACATGTTCTGATATTGTGTTGAGTTACTTTCAGAAGTACTCGGATTGTGTTTACTCTCATTTCAAATGTTGGCATTAACCTAGCATTAAATGTGCTTTAGGAATGAGCATAAAACTTCTGTCCTTATATCTTCTGTTTTTTTTTGTTTTTTGTTATGAGTAAACAGATGGACTCCTTTGGCATATGATTTCTTCATAATATATGCGAGTTATTTCTGTGTGTTACTTATCCTTGTGCAAATTGAATCTTCACAATTAGCATGATCATAAAAACTATTTGAAGTTGCAAAAAATAGTTTTACGTGCTCATGTATTTGTGAGCACAGAAATTGGCAGTTCAAGGATAAATTTTTCAAGATGATGTTAAGTGATGAATGGGCTCAACTCATGGGTGTTATACCAACTTTTGTTATTAATATAGATAAAATATTTGAAGGCATTGAGAAAAAGTTATGGGCATTTTCCAAACAAGTTGTTCAAAATTCATTGTTAGTTCCATCCACATCTGAACAGTTTGTTAAAAAATTAAAAATAAAATAAAAATAAAATAAAATAAATTGAATCAACCTCTGTAAAGTGCAACATATTTGAAATTCTAATCAATTGAACCAACCAAAAAAATCTCAAGTGGAATGTTCTTCGCTCAAAATAGCATTTCTATTCTTCAAATTTTGATTATCTGCTAGGTCGATCCATCTACTAGAGATGTTTTTCTCACCAAAGCTTGTTCAATAATGTTGCACTTGGGTCTCTAATGGATTGCTTTTGATCATTTTCAGAGTAGATCCAACACAAATATGAAAAGAGCAGTTCGTGGGGACTCGTATGAAATTTCTGATTTTTTTGCTCCTACTATGCCACTTTTTGAAAATATTTGTGTTTTTTGGCCACTTTCGAAACTATTAGCCCTCGGGGGCTACTTAGTGCCACGTCAGCAGCGGCCGCTATTCTCATTAGCGGCCTCTTCATTTTGAAGGTCGCTAATGAGAATAGCGGCCTCTGTTTTAAAATATTTAGAATTTTTTGTTTGATGTTACTATTCTCACTAGCAACCGAAATATATATGAGGTTGCTAATGGGATTAGCGACCTCGAATGAATGTATTAAGATACTTAGGCTGTGTTTGATTTGTTGTTTTGAAAATTCATTTTAAACATAGTTTTTGAAAGAAAAAAAATTATAAAGTTATTTTTTGTAATTTTCGAAAACAGAGTATTGTTTTGTAAATTGTTTTTATAAAATAGTTTTTTTTCAAAATTAAAGTATAAAAAGCGTTTGATAAACTGTGTATATATATATTCTGTATTTATGTATATATGAATATACATAAATACTTTATATTGTATGCTATTATATATACAGTATGTAAGGGTCTGTATGTATGTATATACATTATATATAGTCTGATACATACATACTGTATACATATACATACATACTGATATATAATAATATATAATAAAATATTATAATAAACATATATATATATATATAATAATAATAATAATAATAATAATAATAATAATAATATGTTATATGTTATTAATAATAATATATACATATTACTATATATACATACTGTATACATATACATATACATACATACTGTATACATACATAATATACTATAATACATACATACTATATACATATACATACATCCATATGGATACATACATAATAATAATAATAATAATAATAATAATAATATATTACAATCTTTAACTCCAAGTCAGATCGTACGGAACCTATTCAGTTACTTCTTCTATAGGATATATCGGATGACTAAAAATCAAGACTAATCAGAGTTCTGTCTATTCTTCTTCTATATATGTTGTTGTAGCCTTCAATATGAGAGGAAGAGAACAAGAGTACTTCATCGATATTTTCTCCATTGCAAAGACAGGCTTAAGAGAGATAGTTCTTGGTGAGGGGATTTAATTCCTTGTATTGAGTGTACCATTAACTCCTTGTAATATCTTCTAGTTGAATATTATATTTCCCTCCTGATTAAGCGAAAGCTAACCAGGATAAATTATCATTGTGTTTGTGTTGGATTGGTGGATCTATTTGTTTGGTTATTCAATTGATTCGTCTCATCTATCTCGCCTACCTCAGCTCTAATCAGTTCTGCTGCACCGTCGGTGTTCATCAACATCCCCCTGTCGCTGTCCTCCGACTGCCTCCCAAGATTCCTTTTAAGCTCATGATTTATAGGTGGAGTATGAGTTCTTCGGCGTTCTTTATGGGGGCTCTTCTTACGTCATTGATGGCTTGTAGAAGAACCCCTTCTTAGGGCTCGTCCTCTCGGTTGCAGTGAGGGAGAGCGATGATGAAGCGGATGTTCTCTATCTGATTGCAGATGATGAGTTCTCTGACTTCTTATCGGTGATACTCTAAGCTCTTCCTTCCCCCTCCTAGGGGAGGGCAAGCATCGGCGGCTCCTCCTCGGGCTTTGGCGTTGGTGCTCGCGTGACAGTGAGGAATGGCAGTAAGGGTTCGAGAGGAGGACCTGTTTTTTAGACCCACAACCTCACATTTCCAATTCTCACTAATCCATTAGGACTGTTTTTGAAAAATATTCTAACTTGATACTATTGTTTCAGGGTTGAAGAAGAAGATGCAGATTTAGAAAGAAGAAGGTTGAGGTTCAGTGCTGATGATGGCATACAAGTGAGGAGGGAGGGAAAGAGAACAGGCTGAGATCAGTATAGGCATAGGTGGATAGCCACCGGCGATGGGATCAGAGTGGGGGGAGGATGGCTAGAGAGGAAAATGGTGGGTGTGGCTGCCGGTGGTGAAGTTCAGGTGAGGGAGTGGTGGGTGGGGATTGTTGAAATATAGTAAGAATAAATCTGTATATTCTCTTTCCTATAGATTATGAAACAGATTCCCTCAAAAATCTAATCTCCTTAATCTTCTCCTCAATTTATTGTACCCCGTCTCCAAAAAAGTAATGTATATATAAAGAGGTACACAATAGAAGAAAATACACAAATAAAAGAAAATATAATTTTTTCAAGTCCAATTTTAATATGGTATCAGAGTCTAAGAATATTCTAGGCTAGGTGAAGATGATGAAGAAGAAGATCTGGATACCTCTTCTTCTTCCTATTGTCCTCCCCTCCCAATCCTGCCCGAATCCTCCTGATCCCGTTGAAGTTCCTAATCCCATGTCTTCTCCCTCAACCGTTCGGATTTCGCCACCGTCGCCAAAGGTCAGCGTCATAGCCGCACCGTCGCCGAAGGTCGGCGTCATAGCTGCATGTCGCTGTTGCCTCTTTCTCCACCTTATTCTCCATCAATTTCCATTTAAAACCGAATCAGAGAAACCTAATTTCAGATCGGTTCGGTAGATTTTTTTTTTCATTGGGTGAATTTAGTGTTTGGTGTTCAGGGCCCATAAGGGATCTCCAGCTGCAATTACTTTGACTCAGATCAGACCAAAAAAGAGATCTTATTGGTTGATTGTTGATGTTTTGTGTTCGGACTTAAGATCAGATTATTGATGTGTTTGAATCAGATTCGATCATCTCATTGGATGATTGTTGTTTGGTGTTCGGCACCAAACAACATATTCATTTTCCTATTGTGCTGATTGATTTTAACTCCAAACCCATCACAAAGCACCATGAACAATTCCCCAAAGAGCCACCTGGGTCGATCTGGACCAAAACTACCTTAAGAGTCAAAGAAGTGTACTCATTGTGGCAAGATTGGTCACACGAAAGTTCGCTATTATGGGATTATCGGCTTCCCAGAGAACTGGGATCATAATAGAGATACTCGGAAGAAGAATTGCAATCAACCCACTGTCGCAGTTGGAGTTGCCAATGGAGCTGAGAAGGGTGTTGACAAGCCTCTGCATTAAGTACAGCTGCAGGTAATGATGGTAAGGTCTCTACTGTTTTTACATCTATTATGAATAATGCATGGATAATTGATTTGGGTATTGTTGATCATATGACTTTTGATTCTAGACAAGTCCAAACCTTACAACCATCCACCAAATCCAGAGTGTCCACTGCTAATGGAAATCCTGCCACCGTTACTGGCGACGGTTCCATATTTCTCACAAAAAATCTAACCTTAGATACTGTGTTAGTTGTGTCATCCTTGAATTTTAACATATTATATGTTTCCCAAAATAACTACTGTCTTACATTGTATAGTTATTTTTTACCCTCTCATTGTGTGTTTAAGGATATTCGGACTCGCAAGCAATTGGTTATGGGGTGGGGTTAGACACAGGAAACTCTATTACCTTGATTTGATATCTGAAAGTTCAAGTAAGTTGACTCAAGCTCTATTTGTTGAAGGATCCGGGGGGGAAGGAAGAAATCAGAAATTTGGCTATAACATTGACGTTTAGGGCATGCTTCTTTTGATTATTTGAATAAATTATATTCAAGTTTATTTTCGAAGTTGGGTATTTCTAATTTTCAGTGTGATGTGTGTGAACTAACAAAAAGTCATCGCGTCTCTTTTCCTCCAATTCTAAATAAGAGCTCTCACCCATTTATGATTATTCATTTTGATATTTGGGGTCCATAAAAAAACTTTACTTTTGGATGAGCAAAATGGTTTGTGACATTTATTGATGACTATACTCGTATGACTTGGATTTGTTTGATGAAGTCTAAAGTGAAGTTAGTGGTTTATTTTAGAAATTTCACAAGTGGTTTATGACGCAGTATAAAGTACAGATTCAAGTTCTTAGTAGTGATAATGGCAGCGAGTACCTGAGTTCGATTCTGCAACAATATTTGGTGGAACATGGAATTGTTCACCAGACTACATGCTCGTATATATCCCAACTGAATGAGGTTGGAGAAAGAAAAATCAGGCACTTGCTCGAGTTGGTTTGTGCTTCCCTTATTTATGGCAATATGTAACTTATGTATTGGGGGGAAGCTCTTGCTTCTGCTGCATACTTAATCAACCGAGTTTCCTCTAGTATCCTAAATTTTATCACGTCATTTCAGGCATTAACTAAAGTTGTGAATGTACCAACAGTTGTCAACTTGCCACGCCGTGTGTTAGGGTGTGTCACATTCGTTCACCTTCATCAACACGAGCGAAATAAGTTAACTCCTCAAGCTAGGCAATGTGTTTTCGTGGGATACACAACGAATCAGAAAGGATATCGTTATAATCATTTACCAACTCAAAGTATGTTTGTGACTATGGATGTTGTGTTCCATGAAGATGAGATGTATTTTTTCTCTGAGGTTGAACTTTAGGGTGAGTACCGAAGTGAAGTTCAGACTCTTGCCTATGACGAAGTGGTTACCATTTAGTGAACAATTGGATACAATGTGTGAAAAACTGGATGTAAGTAGTGACAATCACGATCACTCGAATGAAGATTTTGTTGAGGAGGAAAAAGATTTGGTTGAGAGAAAAGATATCCACGAGGAACTGCAATCCTCGAAGATGAGCCGTCAGGATCCATACCATCGCTAGTGTCCTCTCTATCACCAGCACCGTCAAAACCCCAAAATCAATCGTCATTGTTGTCCGAAGCTCCAAGAAGGAAACTCCTGAATCGTACCACTAAAGGTATCTCAAAACCTAGTTATGAAACTGATCCCACTAGTAATGTCAAGTATCCCATGAGTCATTATGTATCAACTACCGATTGTCTGAATCAAATAAGTCATTTGTGAATCAATTATTTGTTGTATTTATTCCTCACAATGTGCAGGAAGCCTTAGCCAACCCAAGGTGGAAAGCATCTATGGATAAGGAGATGAAGTCCTTGAAGAAGAACGAGACTTGGGGGATAGTCGAACTGCTAGCTAGAAAGAAGCCGGTAGGATGCAGATGGATTTATACGGTGAAGTATAAGTCTAATGGTTCAATAGAGCGATACAAGGGAAGGTTGGTTGCCAAAGGGTACACCCAAACTTATGGAATTGATTATGATGAAACGTTTGCACATGTGGCAAAGTTTAACACAGTTCGAGTTCTATTGTCACTTACTGCTAATCTTGACTGGTTGTTACAACAATTTGATATGAAGAATGCATTTTTGAATGGAAAATTGACAGAAGAGGTTTATATGAATTTACCATGAGGATCAAACAGACCTGTCCAACATAATAATAAAGTGTGTTGTTTGAAGAAAGCACTGTATGGTCTCAAGCAGAAGCCAAGAGCTTGGTTTGGGAGATTTACAAAATCAATGAGAACATTCGGATATTGTCAGAGTAATTTAGATCATACCATGTTCCTAAAAAGGAAAGAAGGTAAGATTACTGGTCTAATTATATATGTGGATAATATGATAGTAATTGGAGACGATCCTGATGAGAGAAAGGCACTGCAGAGTTACTTGTCACAGGAGTTCGAAATGAAAGATCTTGACCCTTTCAGATATTTCCTTAGTATTGAAATTTCTCGCTCTAGAAATAGTATATTTCTGTCTCAAAGAAAGTATGCTCTTGATTTGTTGAAGAAAACAAGAATGGTTGTTTGTCATCCTATTGATACACTGTTAGAAGAATGACTGAAACTTTGCAATGATCCAGATCAGATACCGTGTGATAATGAAAGATATTAGAGATTGGTAGGACGGTTAATGTACCTTGCACATACGCGACTAGATTTGTTATATACCTTAAGTGTGGTGAGTCAGTTTATGCATGCACCTCATGAACAACACATGGATACCATGATGAGAATTCTGAGATGTATAAAGTTTGCTCCAGAAAAAGGGGTCTTGTTTGCGAAACATGGTCACTTGAAGATTGAGGCATATACTGATGCCGATTGGGCAGGATCTGTTGTTGATAGGCACTCCACTTCATGATACTTTACTTTTGTTGGAGGAAATTTAGTTACATGGAGAAGCAAAAAGCAAAATGTCGTTGCACGCTCTAGTGCAGAGGCTGAGTATCGTGAAATAGCATTAAGTATAACTAAAGTTTCGTGGCTGAAACTCTTGTTACATGATTTATGTTGTGCTCCGAATGAGCCTATTAAAGTGCATTCACTGTATTGTGACAGTCAATCGGCGTGTGATATTGCTGCCAATGCAGTTCAACATGATAGGACGAAACATGTAGAGGTTGACAAATTCTTCATCAAGGAGAAATTAAATGAGAAAATTATTGAGATTTCTAAGGTGAAATCAGAAGGCCAACTCGCATATATTCTTACCAAGGCAGTTTCGAATCGAAACATGTAAAAGTGGACAAATTCTTCATCAAGTAGAAATTAGATGAGAAAATTATTGAGATCTCTAAGGTGAAGTCAAAAGATCAACTCGCGGATATTTTTACCAATGCAGTTTCGAATCGGTTCTTCTTGAAATTTGTGGATAAGTTGTGCATGTTCAATATCTATACACCAACTTGAGGGGGAGTGTTGAAATATAGTATGAATAAATCTGTATATTTTGTTTCATGTAGATTAGAAAACATATTTCCTCAAATCTCAAATCTCCTTAACCTTCTTCTCAATTTATTGTACCCCTTCTCCAAGAATGTAATGTATATATAAAGAGGTACACAATAAAAGAAAATACATGAATAAAAGAAAATATGTTTTTTTTCCCAAATCTGATTTTAATAGGGATTAGGTGGCATTCTGGTTCATTCCAAGTAGCAAGTGATATTCGTCATCAGATTTCAATATTACTTACAAACTAACATGAAATAAAGATTAATAAAGTACATGCAATAGCAATCACATGTCCATACTCCGTTCAGACATTCAGGGCATAGACACTTTGTCTCTCTAATTCCAACTGTAACAATGTTCCAAGAACATGTAGCACAACAAATATAACTGGCCGTGTTTAAATCCTATTGGAACCATAATTATTTGGATAGTTGGGACTAGATCTCTTAGCTCGGTTTGAGCAGCTACAACCGAATACCAAATGTGTTCAACGTGGATGCAAGTGTACTAGATGACTATTCCATGATTCCCCCTAAATGTAGACCATACAATTACTACTATAAGGCTATAAGCTCAACAACGTGCTCTACATGTGTCAAATGCAACCATACAGAAGGTGGGATCACATTCTGTATCTACTCCTAGTGTGCTCCTCCTCAACCCCAACCTCTGCCATCTTCCTCCTCACAAACACCCCCACATCCTCCACCACCTTCTTTGCATCGGCCAAATCCTTAAATGCTTAAAACCCATGTATCACCTCCGGATACTCCACTACTCCCACCTCAACACTCGCCTTCCTCAACCCATCCACATACCACCTTTGCCTGGCCTACAAAATATCCCTCCCACCCACCACCACCATTGTCTATGGACACCCTCCCCAATCCTCCTTATCCGACCCCGAACCCGACCCGAACAAATTGGCTGCCTCATGGTCCAAACCCGACCCATCCAGCAAAAACAACCTCCACATATGTTTATGCATTTCCCTTTATCCAAGTGGAACCAACCCATCCAACCACTCCTCAGAATCAGTGTCCTCTTCACCCCTGAAGAAGGGTTGTAGTGCACCAATCCGGTCACCGACAATCTTTTGAGTGGAGGTAAGGAGGTGATCATACGAGTGATGGCAATGTTGCCCCCAGCGGGCAATGTTGCCCCTAAAGCTGTCGCCAGCGATGAACACGGAAGAAAGGCTAGGGGGATGATATCAGGGGAGAAGCGAGAAACCTGAAGGTCTTGAAGCCGTCAAGGTAAGGGGGAGGGTGGCGGTGCTCAGGGGAGAGGCGGTAGTCGTTAAAGACAATGTGGGTAGGGATCCGGCGACAGAGGCGACGGCATAGGGGATCGAAGGTGCGAGCGAAGGTGGAGTGGAATACGAAGCCACCACCATAGAAGTATACGATAAGCGGAGTGTTCGGGTTTGGGGTGGAGGTGGTGCAGGTGAAGAGGCGGAACTTGAGGTTGAATGAGGAGTCGACGATGTAGTCGAAGGTGGAGACGCCCAGGGGCGAAGCCAGGACAATTTTGTTGGGGGGGCCAAGTAATAAATAAAATTAAGAAAAAAAAACAATTTATAAAGTAAATTTATTATTTTGACATAGAAATCTAGTCTTCAAAAGATAGTTCATATATCATACTTTTAAACAAAAATAAACAAAAAAGTCAAATTGTCTTGATTTCTTACAAAATTCCAAAAAGTATATTTGCCCCAAACAAAACAAGTGTAGCTTAAAAGAACTGTGATCTGCGTTCTTTCATAGAAGCAAACTCTTTGATAATTGTATCTATGCACAAATCTTCTGCTATTTCTCTTTCAATAAAAATCATCAAGTAGTTCGAGAGATAATCATCCTCCATCTTGTTGCGAAGCCTATTTTTCACAAAACTCATTGCCGAAAATGCCCTCTCAGTAGTTGCTGTAGAAACCGGTAATGTGAGCACAAGCCTAATTAGCCGATCAACAAGAGGATAGATAATTGACTTTCTAGATCTCGCTAATGCTTGACATAACTCGAAAAGAGATGACAAATTCTTGAATTCACTACGAAGAGGAATATCAAGTATATAATGTTCTAGTTGATACTTTAGATGTGTTTGATCTTGCTCAGAAAAATCTTCAGGATAGAATTGGCTTGCAAACTTGCAAATTTTCTCGACATTAAAAGATGTATATGCATCTCTCGGATCCAAAGTACCACTTAGCACAAGTAAACCAACCGTATTTTCATTAAATCGGATATTTAATTCTTGCAATTGAGAATCAATTGTGGCAATGAATATGTCAACCCGATAATGATGTTCAATTGTAAGAGGCGGTTGTGGATGTCGAGATGGAAATTTTCTTCTATATTGATCAGACATATCCGGTATATCCATCTGACGTTTCTCACAAAATAATCTTGTCTTATCAAGTAAGGCTTCCCAACCAGTCTCCCTGAGATTTTGAAGAAGTTTCTTTGTAGAAGATACAAGATGCATTGCATTTACAATATCTTGAGACTTGCGCTGTAAAGCTTGACAAAGAAGATCAGTGATTTCAAAAACTTCTTTCATGAGGTGCAATATAAAAACAAATTGGAAAGAGGTTAAAAGCTCATAAGCCTTCTCTGCATCTGCACGTTGAGCAGAGTCACCATCATCAATGAGACTAATAAGAACTTCACATGTCGGGCTAAACATATTCAACAAGCTTGTGATTGATTTTAAATGAGAACCCCAACGAGTATCTCCAGCTCGCTGCAAAGTGCCAATTTGATTTAGCCCTGTACCCGTTTCTATTTCTCCATTTGCAATTAAGAACTCAAGTTCAGAAGCTTTAGCTGCTTTCAACTGATCATTTCTTTTACAAGAAGCACTAGGAATGTTAATAATGTAAGTCAAATCATTAAAGAAGTGGTGAATTTGACCCACGTCTCTACATGATGCAACTAATGCTAATTGAAGCCGATGAGCCATACAATGTACATAATATGCACTCGGAGAATCATTGGAAATCAAGGCTTGTACTCCATTCAATGCACCTCGCATGTTGCTTGCTCCATCATACCCTTGACCTCTTATATTCTTTATGCTGAGGTTTTGAGAGGCAAGGAGTTTATAGATACCATCCTTTAGGGTCAATGCCGTAGTGTTGGAAACATGAAGAAGTCCAAAAAACCGTTCTCGAACGAATCCATCCTTATCAACAAATCTCAAGACAAGTGCCATTTGCTCCTTCTTTGAAATATCTCGAGCCTCGTCAACAAGAACACAATACTTTGCATCTCCAATTTCTTCTCGAATTGTTCTCTTTACTTGAAGAGCGAGACATTGAAGAATTTCTTTTTGAGTATCGGGGGATGTATATGAAGCATTAAGTGGAGCTTTGTCCAAAACAACTTCTTTGACTTCCTTAGAAAAGTGTGCAAACCCCTTTATGGCTCGAAGAAAATTACCACGATTAAGTGAATCAACACTTTCATCATGACCACGCAAAGCACATCCTTGAAGTGTCAACATACGAACACTATATATAGAGACATATAATCGTAGACGATTATTTGCAATTTGTTGAGCACTTTGTTGAGAAAGAGCTATTTCAATATGTTGACGTTGGTCTATTAGAGCAAAATAATTTTGAAGAGCATTTTTATGTGGTGATGTAGGAGTACTCCCTTCATGCTTGCGAAGTGAACATCGTGGTCCGCTCATGACTTTTTTCCATTTATCAAATCCTTTGGAAGTAAATTCATCTCGATCATTTGGACTACCAAAAAGATAACATGGAAAGCAAAATGCCGCATCCCTATGAGGAGAATACTCCAACCAAGGAAACTTTTCAAACCAAGAAGGTTGAAACCGTCGGTTGTGATCATTTCCTTTCTTTGAATATAGAAAATCACCACTTCCATGGTATGCCCCCAATTCAATATAAGCACGACGAACTTCATCTTGTTTGTTAGAAGGATAATCACAAATTTGTCGACGCAATCCCGGATCACGCTCTAAAGAATCAATCAAATCTCTTTCGGATTCAATTTCATGTCTTGTAGAATCAACTCGTGGAGATTTAAGAGGAGGTTCTTCAACTAAAGGAGTTGATGTTTGTGTATCAACTCCTAAAGTTTGAGTATTTTGTCTTTTAAAAAAAGAATCAATGGTGGCTTTTTTCCCCATTGATATTTTAGAAAACGAACTGTTCCTGTATGTTAATAAATTAAAAGAAATATAAGACTCATTATATATATTAACAAAATAATATTATTTCATTATGTTAAAAAAAACCAATAATCTTCAACAGAAAAAAAATACAGGATAATATATATGGCAGACATCTTTTCACTTAAAAACATCATGTCTTCATTGAAAGGAATTTTGAAGGATGATCCCGGTTTCAACAAGCTCACACTGTGCAGCAAAAAATATAACTACCGGTCCACCAATTGCCCATGAATTATCTATGCACACTGGACAACCTCACATCTACCAGGTAAGATGAATTAGACTATGTTAATTCATGAAGTATAATACTTCAATTGATTTATATAACCTTTGTACTTGCAAAAGATATTGTAGCAGTCTTAAGTAAGCAGTCTTAAGTAACTTGATTAATTTTAATCTTATCTTTATATCTTTGTTTATCTTCTCTGCAAATATCTTTCGACTAATTAATATGCTTGTTCGTTGTTTGAGTAGTGTTATGCAATCAATCTCGAAGAGCATTGTGGCCATTGTTGCACCGGAAGGTTGGTCCCCTTGTTTGTCATTATAATTTGTAGCCTACATTGTTGCACTGGAAGTTTTAATTTCAAATTTTTAACTTCTGTTTTTCGTTTTTTTTTCCTGACTTCAAAACTTATATGGCAGGTGCACATTATGTTGATTACTTGTACTTTGATGGGAACGTTCCAGATTGGCTTAAGACCGTTAGAAGAAAGGAATTTGAATTCATAACCAAGTGGCTTAAAGAATACAATGAAGATCTCAAAGTAGTCTGAGCTTCACCAGTGCCTTCATGCCAATCACTTGCCTGTTCTCGAATTCATTATTATCATGTAACTGCAGGTTTAATGTGGAAAATTTGCCTTACGGAAGGTTGTTTCAAAAGTTATTGAAGAAATCAATTACTGTTAGAGATCAGTTCGTTAATTTCCGGGGTTTTGCACACACATATTCGAAATAGCAGATTACTCCCCTACAAATCACCATTTGCGTATACACCACTAACAATGTAAGGCTTATTTAAAATTAGTCACCCTGGTTACATGGTCCTACCCACTATCTACAAATTACAATCAAGCATCGAATGCAAAACATTGATCAGATTTCATGGTCCTAGTTCCAACAAGGGTTTTGGTTCGAGCTATCTTGATAGAGAGTTCAGGTGTCCACTAGCATAGAGATAACACGAATACCCAACATAGTTAAGAGCACACATCAATAATAGACAACAACATAGTCAGTGGCAATATCATCAAGCATTTGGTGAGCATATAAATTAAGATCAAGTGAGCATTGCAATTGTGGGCATTTCATAAAGCATTTTACGAGCAGGCCCTACTAATCCTTATCCCACCTCATTTCCATCCAAAATTCCAAATCAACCACTGAAAGATCTCAACCAATCAATCCCTACTCTCAAACAGAACCACAAGCTCCAAATCTCAAGATGACAAGATCTAAACCCAAATCAAGAACTGAACCACACATACCAACAGAAATCACAGCAAAAACCCTAAACTAATCACATCTATTCGATCAACAACAAATGAGCTCAGATATTCTTACCCGAACACGAAACCGAGCTCTGAAATCGCCGACCAAGCGAAACCCTATTTCCAAAGCTTCGAGGGTTTTGAGAGGGAAATATTTGAGAAGAACTGCAAAGCAAATGAGAAGGAACATTAGGTTAATGATCCATAAAATGATAAAATCTAGGTCAAACAATCGAATTTAGGGCAAACCTTTGCTCAGATTTGGGGGAAATTGGGAAAATGGAACAGGCTTCTGTTCTGAGTACTGATTGGGATATGAACAGTCAAGTATATGTACATATATACTGGGGGTTTTCTAAAATTTTTTGGGGGGGCCAAACTAGAAAAACTAAATATAGTAGGGGGTTTTTTAAAAATTCGGGGGGGGCCTGGGCCCCCCCGGGCCCTCACAGTCCTCCGCCACTGGAGACGCCGAGGATGGGGGTGGGGTTGAGAGGGAAGGGGGTTGGAGGAGGGCAAGTAAACTGCGATTTAATGGTGCCATCACGGTGGATTGAGGCGTTGGTGAGGATGGTGGCAAGGGAGGTAAGGAGCCTGGTTTTCCCTGGTAAGGGCTGCGTTGGGCAGCAGACAAGAGGTATATTATGTCTTAGCCGCTCATTCTGTTCCGGTTCCCACAGCAATTCATGCAATAAATTGGCTCACTGGCTTAGAAAAAAACAATGTGTTAGGCATAGAGAAAAATATGACAATATTTTAGCCTTTGATTTTGCTAAAAAGTTGTGCCTCATACGAGTTAGGGAGCACAACTTTTAGGGAGAATCAAAGGCTAAGATCTTTTATCATAATTTTTTTTCTGTGCCCAACAGGTTATGGGTGGCATTAAAGCCGGGCTAGCCCGGGACCGGCTTGACCCGCCTAAACTTGGGCTGAACCCAGGCCAACCCTTCCCAAAAAACCGGTTCGGTCCGATCCCCCAAAAAAACCAAAAAACCTGAATTCGGCCCAGCCCGCAACTGGCCCGGCCCGCTAAGACCCGGAACCGTATTGAACCGGCCCAGGCCGGCCCGCAGGCCGACCGTTGGATTTTCTAGTTTTCTTTTTATTTTATTTTTTTCCATAATTTTTTTAAAATATTTTGTTTGTGTAATTACTAAAATACCCCCCAACCGATCTATACTAGCTAGTTCTGGGGGGTATTTTGAGAAATTTAAAAAATGCATATTCTATATATACAACCTCATTTCATTCAATTCTCTTCACAAATTGACTCAACTCTCTCTACTATCTTTCTTCTCCTTCAACAAATCAACAACATTCAACTACTCTCTTGCAAGGATCAACATCAACAACATACAACAACAATCAACAACATCAACAACAACACTACAAGCTCTCAGCTCTATCTACCTTCATCTTCAATTTACATTCTATACTCATACGATATTTTTGTATTTGTATAATTTTTAGAATTAGCATTGTTGTTTGTTCTCATTTATTTCTCTTAATTAGATTGGGTTTTGTTGTAAATCTTCTTCTTCTTCTTTTTAGAAATTCTTTAATTTGAAAAACATACACTAGTTTATTCATTTAATTGTTGTTGTTTTATTAAAATATCTCTTCTGCCTTTTTAGATTCTTTTTATTAACATATACCGGTTTATAGTAGAATTTTATTTAACTTTATTTGTTTTGTAGAATAATTTTCTATAACGTACACTAGTTTATCAATCTTTACTTGTTTTTTAGAATTAAATTTTAAAACATACACTACAATTATTTTTTAAAACATACACTAGAATTAATTTTTAGAACAAACACTAGAATTTTTAGAAAATACACTAGTTTAGATGACATTTAACCGATCACGCGGTAGACATAGTAGCCAAGAGTCCACTAGTAGTCGTCACATTCCTTCCATTCCAATTCTATATGTAGAGAGTGAAGAAACACTTACGAATTATGATAGTAATCCCGATTTTCTTGAAAAACACATGGATCAAGTAAAAGTAGAAGTAGAAGACATAGAACCACAACCATCGGAACAAGGTCTTTCTCAATTCCGTAAAACAAGATGGAACACTTTTGAAGTACACAAATATTTTGACTATGTCTCTTCACAAATGATAAGAGTGTATGACTAAAAATTTGTAAGAAGTATCAAACACCCTATAAGTTTAAAATTGGATCGGAAATGGGTACACTTTAACATCACTAAATCAACCCGAAATTTCTAAAGACAATCTCACACAACAAAAAATACACCCTAAGACCGGTCAAGTAGATAGTCATAGCTACGATCATGACATTGTTCGTAGGGAAATGGCTAAGTTAGTAATTAAAGATGAATTACCTTATTCATTTGGTGAAAGTAGGAATGTAGAGACTTTTGCACAAACCGCATTATACCCCCATTATAAAAAATGGCTAGGAATATAGTTAAGGGTGATTGTAAATTAATTTACAATGAGGCTAAGAATTTTTTAGTAGCAACACTAACATCACTAAACACTAAAGTTTCTTTGACATCGGATGGGTGGGCAGGAGTAAATATCGTACCAATAATGTGTGTAAAATGTCATTAGATAGATTCCGATTGGCTACTTCAAAAGAGGATAATTTCATTTGGATTTGTTAGGTACCCACATAAGGGTTAAATAATTGACACACACATCATGAAAGTATGTAATAATTTCGGTATTTTTGATAAAGTTTTTGCTATTGGTTTTGATAACGCTTCAAATAATACTAAGGCAGTCGCTAGTTTGAAAATTACATTAAATCCTATCGAACCGAAAAAAATTCATGTTAGGTGTGTGTCATATTTTAAATCTTTATGTACAAGATGCACTAAAATATGGACACGATAAAATTGAGGCAATGAGAAATTGTGTTCATTTTATTACGTTGAATGGTCCAATATATCAAGTTTTTCATGATTGGTGTCAACTTAAAGGAATTGTATTTAAATGTTTTTCTAAAAATATTAGACATCGTTGTAATTCTACTTATGATTTATTAGGTGTTGTTCTTCACTATCGTTTTAATTTTAGAGAATTTTGTGTTGCAATAGGTATGCATGATTGTATGTTAGATGATGATTTTTAGTTTCTTGCCGATAGTTGTATAAATTTTTAGAACATTTTAATTATGCCACTTTACAATTTTTAAAAACATATACATCTACATCTAGTGGTAGTTTACTTGCAATTGTCACTATGATGACAATAATTAAAGATTTGATAAATGACCATTTTATTGGAGAAATGGTTTATGCCGCTTATATTAAAATTTTAAAATATTTTCATCCACTTCCTATGTTATATTGTGATGCTAGTGTAATAAATCGCATAATTAAGTTAGACGGCACAAAAAATTTAATTAAGATTTTTTTTACTTATGCTCCACCCGATGAAATACAAGATTTTAATCATGTTGTTTTCACTACAAATTTTGTGCATATTTTGACTAGTTTATATGATACTTACGATAGACTTTATTCATCTAATACTACACAAACACAAAATATTAGTTCTTCTTATTCTTCTATATTATCAAAGGGAAAGGTTCTTACAACTAGTAGTGTTTTAAATCTCATAAAATCAAAAAAACCAAGAACTAATTCACCAAATGAGTTGAATTGGTATAATGCACAACCTCTCATTGATGATGTAGTAGATGTGTCTTATTTTTGAAAAACCAATGAAAATATTTTTACTTCTTTCTCGCATGGCTAAATATTTGTTAACTATACCGGTGTCGAATTTTTTGCCGTACTAGGCCACTTTTTGATAGTATTTGTGTTTTTAGGCCAGGTCCCAAACTATCAGCGTTCGTGGGCTAGCTTCTGCCACGTCAGCAGCGGCCGCTATTGGGAATAGCGGCCTCTTCATAGATACCAATTTTGTGCTCCCACACTTGGCAGAGTACGAAGGGGGACTGGAACGAAGAGGTAATGAACTGGTCGCTAATGCCAATAGCGGCCTTAGCTAACTGAGGTCGCTAGTGGCAATCGCGACCTCAGATGGGCCCCCAATTGCTTTTAACTTACGACAACCCTACAATCGCTCTATCTCTTATTTCGTTCTCTATTTTCTTCTACCCTTCTTCCCCAATAGCGGCCTCTCTACTCTCCCCAAAACCCAAAACCCTAAACCCTAATTTTTCTCCCAAAAATCAATTAATCCAAGTTTCCTTCTTCCCCACCCGATCTCTCTCCTCACACGTGTAATCGCCAAATCTCTCTCAATACTAAGGAATTTGGAAATCCCCATATCAACCCAAACTCCAAACCCTAACGAGGTATGCCTAGTATAGTATTGTGATGGTTGATTGTCGGTGTTGCTTACAAATTTTTTACACTTGTTGTTAATAATGCGACCCAAATTGGTTGTTTGTTTATTGAGAATTTTTTGAGGAATTGGATACCTTTTGAGGAATACTTAGTGTTGGATAGTAAGTTAGGAAAATTTGTGATGTAGACAATATACACATTACATGGAATTAATTTTTGCTTAAAAACATTACATGCGTTATACACACGATATCAACCATAGACAAACTTTTTTCTTATCCCAATTTTCATAACATGAAATATATAGGGAGAACTTACATTTGCATGTCTACTTTGACAAGATATCCTATCAAAGTAGTATATTTTAGTTATTTAAAGCAAGGATACAAGCAGAATGCATTTCCATTTATAAATTTAGTGTAAGAGTTTGATCATTATACAGAAGAACTATGATTGGTGAATGATCGCTAGACGTTAAACTTAAATAAAAGCATGTGTGTTCAATTCTACATAAACACAATCAGAGATATTATTTCTGAAATTTTTGTCCAACCTAACAGCTCCTTGACATATAGCGGTTAAATGAGACCAATTATTATCTTGGGAAAATGTACATTATTTAACACACAATAGGATAAGGATGATCTCAGACTGGTACAAGATAAGAGATGAAAATCAAGCAGTTCGTAGCAGCTGTAAAATAGAAAGAAGAATTGAAGAGCATACAGGATAAAATTCCGAAATTAGTTTGATATCAATGTCAATGTCCATGCTCAAGTGTTGTGGTATTTATTAGTTTTGATTCTGCACTTGGGAATACAAATATGGCCCTGATGTTTTTTTCCCTGAAGAGATATATGGACATACATACAAATAAAAGGAAAGGTATATTCACAAACATAACCTATTATTCCACAATATTCATGTTATGTGACCCTAAGGATAGGTACATTTTTTTACATATACACACTGACTCTGAGGACAATCTTGAAACGCAACCAACATGACATGCTGCATATAGCTCTACTAGAAATATAAGCATAGCACAACTCGTGAAATCCCTAAATCTTGATTTACTAGAAGGCTATGTTTTTGTGTTGATGACAGTATCCTTGCTTTATATATGATAATGTACTTTGACAAGATATCCTACCAAATTGGTTGAATGGGTACTTCTTCGATGACATATGAACACTCTCAACATTTTAGTTATTTAGTTATTTGTGTTAAGTGAGTACTTATCATACTTACTTGTTTGCTTATACTTTGATAGGTAATCTACTCAAATATGGTCAGAACGATGGGAGCGGGATCAAGGAGTGCTAGGCCCGGGGTATGAACTATTATTTTGTAATGTTTAAATAGTATATGTCAACCTATGGAGTGTTCACTAAACATAGTATATTTTATCCTCAGGGTGGCCAAGGCAATGTCCCGTCTACGTCTGCACTGTCCGGTCAAGCTAGTTCATCTCATGCTGCACTTGTGGGACCAGGCCCTCATGACCCGACGTTATTGACGTTGCAGCGGACACATAGATCCCAACGGGTGTGGGACGGTACATCTCGAGAGTGTAGTTTCCGCACGCATGAGACATTGCCTATGCATCCACTGATACACCAACTCCTTGTTCAGGCCGGCTTCTATGGTTTAGGTCTAATAGAAAAAACCAAGCTCGACAGACAACTACTAACAGCCTTACTCAAGCGATGGAGGCCGGAAACACATACGTTTCATCTTGGCGTTGGAGAGATGACCGTCACACTTCAGGATATCGCGGTTATATCAGGACTACCAGTTGATGGATTCGCGGTCACGGGAACAATGGCCTTCAATAAGGAACAACTTGTGGGGGACTTCCTAGGTCGGGTGTCAGATGATAGTACATTTGATGGAGTCTCAATTCGATTAAGTTGGTTGAAGAAAACATTTAAAAATTTCCTAACCAACAATTCCAGTGATTATGATATTGAATGCTACACTAGGGCTTATCTGATGACAGTCTTCGGAGGTGTTCTCTTTCCCAACTCCACGGGTGACGTTGTGCCTATAATGTATTTGCCACTTATTGGTGATTTGACAAGAGTTCGGCAATACAGTTGGGCAATACAGTTGGGGTAGTGCAGTGCTAGCCTCCTTATACAGGAGTCTTTGTAACGGGACATTGATGGCGAAAGAGATGACTTGTCTGATGCTGCTACTCCAGATCTGGTGTTGGAAACACTTGCACTTAGGAAGACCTCGCATCACCCGGCAATCAGATGGGTGGATGAGGGACGCAGCGAATGCCAGCATGCTGGCTCCCATCGCAGTTTATTGGTCCGGGGGGCATACGTGGAGAGATAACCCACGTGGGGTGGTAACCTACTATAGAGATGAGCTAGATATGTTGAGAGAGGAGTTTGTTGTTTGGGAACCGTATTCCAACGACCGATTGCAAAGGTTACCACCCATCTGCACCGAACATAGCAATCTTTGGTTGACCAGATCACCGCTTGTCAATTTTAGTATTGTGGAGATGTACTTCCCCGACCGTTTGCTTCGTCAATTTGGACTTCAACAAGAGATCCCCCCACCGCGATCATACGACACTCTCCTGCACAAAGTGAAAGGGGTTGGTCGTGTCCCCGACCATGACTGGGCTTCCCATCATCAAGTTCATGTGAATGCTTGGAATGAGTAGAGGAATGCTACCGTTATAACAGGCATTCCTCCATATGATGGATCACTCCAAACTGCGTACCTATCTTGGTATCAACGCATCACCCGTTTGTATGTGGCGCCCCGTACATCACTACCTACCGGTGTCCTTCTTCCTATACCAAGTGCCGAGGTCGAACCCGCACCCGGTCATTCCTCTTTACAAGCCATGTACCAACCGACGGCATCTTCGAGTCGAAAAATTGTACGATAGACCGTTTGTCACATTTTTTTATTCTCATAATTTTTTTGTTGTCAAGTTTGTATATTTGTTAAATGCTTAATTGAATAGTCCATAATAGATTCTTAATCTTTTTTGTATTTGTTTTGCAGATTGACCAAGTCTGGGTTGTAGCATGAAAATGCACACAAGTACTTGGGAGTAATGTCGCCCAAGCCGCAAAGGATCTTGCACGCGAGATTCTCGAACCGTGCCGTTCGGCTATTAAGGAGGTTGGTGAGGTGGCTCGATTTGACGCAATGCTAAGCTCCCCCATTCCCAACACATCAACTCATAAGCAAAGGAAGAAGAAGAATGCAACACGATCAAGCAAACGTCTCGAAGAACGTGTCGAAGAGCAAATGGATGAACCGCAACGAACGGTACAACATGCACTAGTTATTCATGAACAAGTAGAACCTGTGCGACAACCTAGTGAGCAACCACAACCTTCACATGGAATTGAGGAAGAAATTCCAGACGAGATGCTAATTTCCCAAATTACACAAGTGAGTCGTCCACGACGGGCCGTGCGTAAGAGAAGCAAGCCCAATTTGTATACCCGGTCGTAGCCTTCTAGCCTTATTGAAGATTATGACCTAATATTAGTGTATTTTGTTGTTTCAAGTTTCCAACCACGTTTACGCTACTTTTGTTATATTCTTAATGTGTAAGTGCTGGACGACTTTTATGGTTACTTTGGTTGTTTCGTTGTCTAAGTTTCATATTTGGTTGTCCAATGTTGACATTTTTGAATTAAATGTTTATGTGGTGTTGAAATCTTTCCTGTGAAACTCCCATTCTATAGAGGGTTGGTGATTGTTTCAATATTGGTACACTGAGATGATTAGCTTAAATGTGGTGTTGAATTGTATATAGAACTATCAGCTGAAGTATCAACTGAAAATCTGTGACTATAAATTTGGGATCACAAAATTTATATAGAGGAAGTGATCAATTTTTCGTTTGTAGTCTTCTTCTGTTTATACGTAGGTCGCGAATGCCAATCGCGACCACAGCCACTATAGGTCGCTATTGGCATAAGCGATTATGCTGTTTGCTAGAAAGACTTCTCCTCTGTGAATGACTCAAAATATCTTACTATTGTGCCCGCGATTGGTAGTAGCGATTGTGTTGATTACCAATTTGGCTTCTTCTCTGTGAATTTAACTCAGAAAAGCCTAGTACTGTGGTCGCGAATGTCATTAGCGACCTCAGTTATCTGTGGTCGCTAATCCCACTCGCGGCCACAGTACTGGGCTATTTTGAGTTAAATTCACAGAGGAGAGGTTAGCTCTCGACCTTTCCTCTGTTAATTTAAACCAAAATAGGCTAGTACTATGGTCACGAATGCCATTAGCGACCTCAGTTATCTGTGGTCGCTGATGTCATTCGCGGCCACAGCACTAGCCTATTTAGAGTTAAATTCACAGAGGAGAGGTCGAGAGCTAACTTCTCCTCTGTGAATTTAACTCAAAATAGCCTAGTACTGTGGCCGCAAATGGGATTAGCGACCACAGATAACTGAGGTCACGATTGGCATTTGCGACCATATTTATCGTCCTATTTTGATTTATTCACAGAGGAACAGTTAGCTCTCGATCTGTTCTATGTTAATTTAACTCAAAATAGCCTCCATACTGTGGTCGCGAATACCATTAGCGACCTCAGTTATCTGTGGTTGCTAATCCCACTCGCGGCCACAGTACTAGGCTATTTTGAGTTAAATTCACAGAGGAGAAGTTAGCTCTCGACCTCTCCTCTGTGAATTTAACTCTAAATAGGCTAGTACTGTGGCCGCGAATGCCATCAGCGACCACAACTGTGGCCGCGAATGGCATCAGCGACCACAGATAACTGTGGTCGCTATTGGCATTCGCGACCATAGTACTAGCCTATTTTGGTTTAAATTCACAGAGGAGAGGTCGAAAGCTAACCTCTCCTCTGTAAATTTAACTCAAAATAGCCCAGTACTGTGGCTGCGAGTGGGATTAGCGACCACAGATAACTGAGGTCGCTAATGGTATTCGCGACCACAGTACTAGGCTTTTCTGAGTTAAATTCACATAGAAGAAGCCAAATTGGTAATCAGCACAATCGCTATTGCCAATCGCGGGCACAGTAGTAAGATATTTTGAGTCATTCACAGAGGAGAAGTCTTTCTAGCAAACAGCATAATCTCTTATGCCAATAGCGACCGATAGTAGCTGTGGTCGCGATTGGCATTCGCGACCGACGTATAAACAGAAGAAGACTACAAATCAAAAATTGATCACTTCCTCTATACAAATTTTGTGTTCCCAAATTTATAGTCACAGATTTTCAGTTGCTACTTCAGCACACAGTTCTATATACATTTCAACTCCACATTTACACCCCACTGATTAGTTCTACAAAACCCAATACAAATAATCAACTTGATATCCTGTTTGTCAGCAGCAATTGTTCCAGTCCAAAACAAATTCTAAAATAATTATTCAATCTGTAGGGACACACAAAACCATTCATAATAGACCTATGCAATAGTCATCAGTTCCCAATAAAAACTATATATTACAAGCCTTCTATACAACAAGATTCCCATATAATTTAGTTGCGAACCTATACATTGAAAAAACTACAAAATCTATATAATATGAGGAAATCAGTCGACTACCAAAATCTATACATCAAAATTCGACTACCTAAATCTATACATCAAAATTCGACTGCCAAAATCTATACATCAAAATTCGACTACCAAAATCTATACATCAAAATTCAACTACCACAAATTGGAACTTAATACTGTCCCTATGGTTTACGGTCATCAATCGACAGACGACATATCTGCAGTGCTCCTCGGACCACGTGCAGCCCCTCCTCTTCCGCGTCTACTGGATGCATTCAATCTCTCATCCTGCATTGTAACCAAATATGAATAATTTAAATGTACAATTAATTAACAATTCAAACACCACTGCATGGTGGTTAATATGATAAAATGTTGCACCAAATATTCGATACTACCTGCGACGTACGAGTACCACCAGAGGTTTTCCTCTTCGTACATCGACATTTATTATGTCCTGTTTGATTGCATTCGGAATAGGTTATCCTTGTAGCTGCTCCGTCTGTCACATCCATGTCATTCCGAATCCGCGTAGATCTAGGTCTACCCTTCCGACATCTTCTTAGTGTGTCATCCGCTTTCAGTGTTGGTCCCAATTGAGCAGGCTAGTAAGCTTCATCTTGGATTGGATTGAAAGTTGGTTGCCAAGTGCGAAATAAGCAATCGGTGGAATAGAAAGGGTCAACATAAGGCCGGTAATCCAAAGCCCTGGATGCACAAGCGGCCAAAACATGAGAACAAGGCCGATGGTAAAGCTGGAATTTATGACAGGTACAAGTTCGGGCTCCTAAGTCGACAGTATGCAGATTCCCACCCCTTTGCCGATTTCTTTCAAATCTAATACCTGTTTTAACTTGAAATGCACCGGGGCTATGATGGAACATTATAGCTTCGTGTGAGTTAGCTCTCTCTCGTCGTTTATCAAGAAGAACTTCAACACGTGGAGACCAAATTTTCCCATCAATTATCATTTTCTGTGCGGCCTGACAACGTTCAGTGAAGTAACTGTTAAGACGGTAGAATATCATCTCAACAATAGCTGTAACGGGCGAGCTACGTACCCCCTTCAACACAGAATTGAATACTTCACTACTATTTGTAGTCATGATGCCGTACCGACGACCTCCATCTGCCGCTAGTGCCCATTTCTCTATTGGTTTCTCCTTGAGCCAATTATACGCCTCGACCTTCACCGACTCAATCTCCGTCATTCCTTTTTGGAGCTTTTTGGGTTGTTTTTGACATGACACAGACTTCACCTTGTTCCTCAACTCCTTGTTACCAAATTTTGAAAAAAAATTCGTAGCAAAATGGCGCATACAGTAACGGTGATAAGCATGTGGCTCATTCCAAGCTCTGTTTTGCAACTCCATGCACGAGAGAATACCGACATGACGATCGGAGATTACGCATAGCCCTTGACGGTCTGTTACGTAGTATCAAATACAACTCATGAACCAAATCCAACTTTCTATACTTTCTGCATCGACTATGTCAAAGGCGAATGGAAATAGCCGATCACTAGCATCAGGGGCTACCGCTATCAGTAAACATCCCTTATATTTACCGTACAAATGTGTACCATCAATACTTATTACCGGTCTGCAAGACTTGAATCCTTCTATTGAAGCTGCAAAACTCCAGAAAACTCTTTTGAATGTCTCCTCACCTGGGCCGGACGGAACTTTATCCCATTTGACATATGTACCCGGGTTTGAAGCTTGCAGTGCTGATAATAGAAGAGGCAACTTCGTATATGCTTCCGCAAACCCACCGTAGAGCCTCTCAATCGCTCTTTGTTTTCCCCGCCATGCCTTGTTGTAAGAAATCTTATAATTAACGTCTTTCAGCACTATCTCAATGATCGTCTTTGGCGTTATACCTATTTGTGCCTTCACAACATTCAAGATTAAATTTGAAACTAGTTTGGAGTCAACTTTCCTGTGATCCTGTGTCAATGTTGGATTAATGCAGGTATGAGAACCTCCTAATTTCGTCGCAACAAAGTGAGTCTGTCTAGTTGGAATTATTGCACGAAATCTCCAAGGACAGCCTGGATGTACCACATCGGGATGTGCTCTTTGTTCCGATATTGTTCTAACCCTTGGTGCCATTTTACATTTAACATCAAATATGGTTTTGTTTGATCTGACCGTAACATACTCTCGATGTTCCTTGATGGAGAAAATTTTCACGGCATTTATCACGGCATCTTTGCTTGTGAATTTCTGGCCAATATACAAGTCACGTTGGTCAGATGATGTGGATGACTCTTCCCCAAAGTGGTATACTCTAGCAATGTTACCCAATTCAACCTGTCCAATATCATGAACGGTTGATGAAACCAATTGGGTCATTGGGACTACGTGTTCCACATTTTGTTGCAAATCATTAACTACGTTAGCTATATTAACGTAAGGATTCGCATCATGGACGTCCACATTTTCTTCATCTCCATCTTCACCGTCCACTACATCTTCAACCTCTTCTTCATGTTCTTCATCTTCTATGAGGTCATTGTTAACCAAAGCATGCTCGAAGGTTTCAATAATATTTTCATTTTCAACGAGATTGCGTATGAAATTGGAAGGAATTGGGATTTCATCTTCTGCAAGACTAAATGTACTTTGAGTTGTCAATATGTCACCATGTGGAGGAGACAAGCTGACACTCAAATGTATCGAGTCATTAAGATTCATCTGAGAGGTCTGTACTTCGGGCATTGGAGTTGAAACATGACCAACATCTGGACTACGTGTGTGAATCTTGGTTTGCTCTATATATAATTCCATTGCAGACCAACTACTGTATGGATCAAGCGACCTTGCTATCATTGCAACTAATGAGTCATCATCAACTATAGGTACTGACATAAAAATAGGGCATTCTTTGCCTCTTCCAGCTGCATACCTAGCTGTAATATGAACACACCATTCACCATTATCCCATTTAGTAACTTCGTATACCTTATCTACCAATTCTTGCATTTTTATATTCCAATTGGCCCAAACTATCACCGGTTGTACACCTTTATAGCAAAATCCTACAGTTCGGTCTTCAACTATTTTCCCCCCATAATACAACCAAATTGGAATTTTATAGTCCATACCTAGACATTAGTACACAAATTTGGATTCAATATACAATCGTGAACAAAAAAATAAAATTGATATTAACAAATATGAAGCATGGCATTTAACCATTTCATATAAATATATGTGTGTGTGTGTGCGCGCGCGTGTGTGTGTATTTGTGCGTGTGTGCGTGTGTTATATTCATAATAGCATAGTCAAAGTGAACACACTTGTTATGCGCATCACCCTTACATAGTCACATGCACAAGCTAACTTCATACTGAGAGACACAAAGAACCAAAGATGGTAATCTTGAGAGGAGAGAAATCTATATAAGTATGTGGCTATGCACAAGATATCTCCTAACACTTCATCTCCTCATACAATTGTCAAGTGTTTTTCACAAAACCAGTAGAAGCCATCTCCAACAAATTCATTTTTATTTCAATTGTGCATGTTACTATATATGTATCATCATTTATCTTCATTTCAATCTCCACACAATTCATCTTCATTTCAAATGTGACGTGTCACATCATAGAATGAGTCCTAATTGTAACCAACACCCACAGTCAACCCTTCAACAATCAATTTGATGTTGATACTTTTGGGTCTACTTGTAACTCTAATACATTCAAAACTAAGTATTCCTCAATATGTATCCAATTCCTCAATAAATTCTCCATCAAGGAACAATCAATTTGGATCACATTAGTAACAACAAGTAAAAAATAAATGTAACCAACACCAACAATCAACCATCACAATACTATACTAGGGATACCTCGAATAGTGTTTGGGGATTGGATATGAATTGGGGATTTCCAAAATCCGTCGTGAGGAGAGTGATTTGGACGAAGTGTGAGGAGAGAGGTCGGGTGGAGAAGTAAGAAACTTGGATTAATGGGGATTTGGGGGAGAAATTAGGGAGTTAGGGTTTTGGGTTTTTGGGAGATAGGCAGTTATTTGGGGAAGAGGGTTCCAAGAATAAAGATAGAGAAACAGTGGGGTAGTCGTAAGTTAAAAGCAATTAGGGGCCCATCTGAGATCGCTATTGGGAATAGCGACCTCAGTTTAACGACCTCAGTTAGAGGAGGTCGCTAGTTCCATTAGCGACCTAGTTTACACATACTCAGCCAAATCCCCTTCGTACTCTGCCAAGTGTGGGAGCACAAAATTGGTATCTATGAAGAGGCCGCTATTCCCAATAGCGGCCGCTGCTCACGTGGCAGAAGCTAGCCCACGAACGCTAATAGTTTGGGACCTGGCCTAAAAACGCAAATACTATCAAAAAGTGGCCTAGTACGGCAAAAAATTCACCGGTGTCAACCGTTGCATCGGAAAGTATTTTTTTCTCGATTATGAACCCGAATAGGAATCGCTTGACATCAAAAAAATTTTACCTGAAGCACGCAATGGCTCAACAAGTAGCAACGAATGAATATTTAGTACAGTGAAGTTTGGATAATGTATTGTAAATAATTGAAAAATTTTAGGAGAATGAGATCTATATCTCTACTACTATAATGGGAGAAGGCCTTAGTCCTTAATCCAACCCGTGCAACGCACGTGTTGGTAATTTTTTTTTTTTTTTTGCCCTTTTCATTCCCCCTGTGCAAATCACGTAATTTTTTTTCCCTTTTCATTCCCCCCTCAAAAAAAAAAAATCCACGTGCAAAGCACGTGTATAATACTAGTTTAGGTTAAGTAGAAGTGCACAACAATAGTCCACTGCCTTCTCTTCAATCTAATAGAGGTCAAATCGATCTCTAAATACAAATGTTTGCCTCATATTGTAATTTGATAAAATTTGTATGAAATGTTACTAATCTATTTGATTATATATTAAACTTTGTAATTCATAAAAATAATTTAATTTATGAATATTTCTTTTATCTATACGTTTTTGACAATTCTTAACGATTTTCCTTCTGTCTTAGTAAAAAATAATTAAAAAATATATAAAAAATTGTCCCCAGCCCAGCCCTCGAGCCAGGGGCCAGGTCCGAGCCAGCATTTCCCGCCGAGGCTAGCCCGGCCCAGCCCGCCACTCCTTCCAGCCCGGGTCAAAACCCACAGAGTTTCGTTCCAGCCCAGCCCGCTAGGCCCGAATGCCACCCCTACAATAGGTCACATGATTTTTTTCCCACATCAACATTGGAAATCAAGTACCAGTCCATATCTAACAAACGTGGCATGCTTGTAGAAGATATGCAAGAAACTATTAACGAGAGAAATTATGCACCACAAAAAGTTGATTATGATCTGATACAGCTGGCAAAAAGAGCATAATGCACAACGATCATAGTGGAAGAATTAAGAATTAGTCTATATCACTAAATAACATTGCTAATACCTTCTCACCAAAATCCTTATAACAAGGTTAAAAAAGTAATCAATCAATGGTGAACTCTTGTAAAAATGGGAAGCAGATACTCACCTGCTTCTCTTACGATGATTATTACCAAATCTTTGAGATCAGAAGTAAAAAATAATCATTCATACATCATGCCCCTCCCTCAGCAGCAGCAAACTTCCTCCTCTGTTGATGCTCTGCAACTTTATACTCCACCACTTCCCGTAACAAGCTTGCGTTAAGTTCACAGTCTTTGCTTCCATACACTGCTGCCTGCACACTGGCCATTAGTTTCGCTATCTCCCTTCCAGAAAAACCTTCAGTCTTAGCTGCTACCTCCTTGATTAAATCGTCAGAAATGTCTTTAACCTTTATCTTTTCCTGCTGGCGTTTGAACAAGTTACGAAGCCAACTGCCTGACTTCTTTTCTCCGGCCTTTATGATGTATTTCTCGAGATAGAGCTTGACCAGTTTGAACCGCTCATCTTCTCCAGGGAGGGGAAATTCGAGGACTTCATCGATACGATCAGCAACTGCAGAGTCAAGATCACCAGGGCGGTTGGTGGCAAGGGCAAGAACAATATCTTTGGATTGATCACCGGTTCGGAAGAGGAGAGCATTGAGAGCACTTCGTTGGGCCTCACTCATGTATGTTTTGTTTCTCCTGGATAGGACAGTAAATAAGATGTGTTAAGACAAAACCTTTTACTCTGCGAGTAAAATGTTAAGAATCATACAAAATGGATTCTCATGCAAATTAATTATCATAAAAATGACTCATTCTCATTGGAGGGAGCGAAATCCGTAAGAATAAACACAAAATCAACACAGAATAGACACAGGTTGGATAAATTTGAGATATCATTTGTTCAGAAAGATGAAATTTGATTTGTCTGGGAAGATGGCATTGACTGGAGATAAAGATATAATGCTAGCACTGCAATTTGAACCAGTTTTCCGTAATGTTTAAATCCAGAATATGGTCCAAACCCAGTTGGCTAAAATGTCATCTGAGACATTCTGGAAGGCAGTATACAAGAGAGAAAGGGCTAAATAAACGGAAGGCTTTTTCCAACTGTCATTTAGTTGACCAGATGTTACTTATCAGGTATTTCACAAGTATCATGTTTAGTTACTTTTGATTGGTTAGGAAAAAAGTTTAAGTACTTCTGGCTCCTTGTAGAGATGCCACCATTTTATGCTAAAAAGAACCCTGCAGGAAAGTAGTAGAAGGCAATGAAAGGATTTCACATCCAACCATAGAAGGCAGTGTAAGGATTTTACATCCAACCCCATCACTGAAAATGGATATACTCTTTTTATTAAAAATAAATAAATGATAAGGATTCCCGTTGCAGAAGCTTTGTGTGACATTTTGTTTCCCAAGCCGAAGATCAGATTAAGATAAATGGCACCTAACCAGACTGCTAATGTAAACATTCTGTCTTTTACAGAATCACTTTGTCTATGAGACTGTAATTTATAAACAAATTGATTGTGATAACCAGTAAAGCAGTATCAAAATATAAGGGATGAATAAACTGATGCAGTTCGCATCTCTGACTTTGCACCTATAGATGTTACTTATCAAGTATTCCAGGGTAAACATGCTACGGTAAAAACTGCTATTCGATTCATATGAATACTCTTTAACCATACTAGTAATATACACGCGCGATGCATGTCTTAAATTTTTTTTTAAAAATTAAAAAAAAATCTGATTTACACGTGTGATGCATGTCTTAATAAATAGGATTATATTTTTTTAAAAGTAATTGTGAAGACTATAATGGGAGAGTTGGAGTTGCACGTAAGTAGGTAGATTTACAACTCCAACTCTTCCATTATCATAGTTATTATATATTATATTATAGATAGATGGATAGATAGATAAATAATAATTTACACGTGTGATGCACATTTAATATATTAAAAAAATTAAAGTAAAAAAACTGTGACGACTCGAACCTGAGACGTCTTTCATATTAGTTATGCACGTGCAATGCACGCGTTGGTAGATTTACAAATGACACTAAGACCTTATCGCGTCTTTAAAAATTTAATTTTTTAAAAGTAAAAATTCAGATTTAGTATGAGTTTGAACCTGAAACCTTCTTTATATTAGTTATGTACGTGTGTTGCACACGTTGGTAGATTTACAAATTGGTAGATTTACAAATGACACTAAGGCCTTCTCCCATTATAGTATTAGAGATTAAGCATCTCAAAAAGGACAATCAGAGGTTTCAGGTCCAACCACTCACTGAAACGGGGAAAATGGTGTTTATATTTATATAAACAGCTAAAAAAAATTTAAAAAATGAGAAAGAAAACACCCAATGGAGAGAATTGCTTACTCGCACAGAAAAGCATCTGCTTCATCAATGAAAAGCAGCAAACCTCGGTTTGATTTTTTGGCCCAATCAAAAAGTTGATGTATTTTGGTCACCGCCTGTGATCCTAGTGGTGCAACATCTCCACCAGTCATCAGTGCATAATCTAGGCCCTAATATTTCAAGTAATCAGAACAATTAGTTTCGAACTGCTTTAAAATTGAACTTGACACATAAAAATCAAATAACCAAAACATACAGATTTACGAGCAAGTTCTCGGGCAGCCATAGTTTTTCCAGTTCCAGGAGGGCCATAGAAGAGCATGTTACGGAAAGGTGCCTGATGGGCTTTGGTGTTTGCAGTTGCACCGGCAAGTTGCTTTATTCTCTTTTGAAGGGAAGGATGAAGAATCACGTCACCAAATCCATTTCCATTCCCTCCAGCTGCATTTAATGAAGCAGTACTATTCTTCGATATTATAGAGCGCATGTGACGAGAGACAACACCAGACCAAGGGTATTTCCCCATGGACGATTCTCTAATCAGAGATGGCTGGCCAAGTATACGGTCAACATATCCCCAGACTACACGAGCACCTTCCCTGTATTAGTAAAGTTATTGTTCATATCATATGCATGACTAGACATTCTGTTCATGCAATGAAAAACTTAAACTGCCATTGAAAAAACTGGAAAGTTACTTGAGCTAAGAAAAGAAAGAAAAAAATACAGCGAAGAGACGGGGAAAGAGATAAAGGTGATTCGTGGGAAAATTCAATGAAGAAACAGAAAAAACATCAGAACAATACGAATTAGCAGAAATGGTATTAAGGAAGACATGGGTTAAAGTCAATGACATGCATTCTTTCATTCTCATTGTGTTTCTACTCTTTTGACCATGAATAATTGAAGCCATTTAAGGAATGAGATACTACCAACAAACATTAATACCTAGTATGGTCTCAGTGCAAAAAGATTTGAGAGTGAACATTAGATAAATATCAAACTCTAAAAAAAGCAAGTGAATCTACAAGAAGTTATAAATATCGGAGTCCAAACTAATGATTTTTCTTTTGAGTAAAGATACAAAATAAATTAGAAAAGATCCTGCTAAGAAAAAACAAACTTAACTTTACACCACGCCCTTTCAGTACTGAAAAAACAACTCTGCAGTGGCCAAGCAGGTGCTTGACACCCTACTCATGCAGGAAATAGACTGGATAGACTCGTAGAAACTAATGGTTTTAGGCAAGATTTGTGATAATCAGTGCATGTGGATATAAAATATACATATCCACATATTTTCCATCTTACACTTGTCCTTTCAGTAAAGATGGCAGAAAATATGTGCCAAATGAGGATCTTATACCCGCACTCAACATGGATAGACCACCATGGTTGTATAGGGAATGGCAATAGAAAGCTCTCACTATGCAGAAAACTAAAGTGAAACACGAAAACTGAAGCAAGAATGCATCCAATAAATCTCCAAGACTAGTAGTAATCAATCCTGAAATTTGATGTTCATTGCTAATGAATTTTTTCTTAGAAAAACCTACCTACAAGGTCAAATGAAAATAAGACACTTCAATAACCATAGATTCTGGAAAGAAAGAAAAAAATCTTAAAATGGGCGGAGATCCACTAAAAGGATCAGCCAATAGTTACAACAGTTCATGTTGCTCCAGGTCTTAATAGTCATCCAACGCAAGGTTTCGATAACCTGGCTTTGACTAACGGTTTAGGAAATTTTCAAAAGGATACTTCTCAGATGGCAACTTTAGCCTCATTCAGTTTCTTTCCAAGTTTTTTAGTTTCGGTAATTATTTTACTGTGATATATATAAAATGTATACCATAATAGTAGATTGCATGTCATTTTCTGAAAGTAGAGGAGAAAAAATGCAAAACTGAATAATATTTATGACATATTTATCATTTTAAGTGATGAATGTCTGGATGGGGTTAGATTCACCTAAATCTAATCGGGCCCAATTGAAGAATAAGCTGATTAGATTTCATTTCATTTTCTGAAAATGTAGGGGGTAAAATGCAAAATGTGACATTTTTATCATTTTAAGTGATGGCTCTCTGGATTGGATCGGATCCACCTAAATCTAACCAAGCCCAATTGAAGAATAAGTTATATAATCAGTTATCGGGTTAGATTTGAAGTAGGGGTGGGCATCGGTCGGTATCCGACCTAATATAGTCCATCCCCCCCCCCCCCCGATCCAAAGAAGGTCAGTTTTTAAAGTTTTTCATCCGCAACCAATCCAAAGATTCCAAACCTTAATTGGATCGGTTTCCATCCAAGCCGATTAAGCTCGATTTGGATAGAATTGGATGGTCAGTTTAGCGTGCTACTTTTCACCTCCAACATCATTCGCAAATTCATTAAAATTTAAAAGATCAGCTTCAAGCAATCTTAAGAAACAACATGCGAGCAACCTGCTAATTTCGACACAATATAATCTGATTCAATCTGAAAAACATGTTATTTTCAGTAGCATATAATACAATCTGTGACCAATTCTTTTTCAATCCTACACATCTAAAAAACGAGAAACAAAATTGAGGGCAAGGTGTTTGGGCTGTTGGCAGGAACTAGAGGAGAGACGAAGGGGGTGTTGGGTTGTTGGCGGGAACTGGCAGAAACGTAAGAAGACGATGGAGAAGGAGAAGAACTTACAGTCGTTGGAGCTTTGGAGGAGGAAGAGAAGGAATTACATATTGATTTAGTTATGGTTTCCCTTTCAATTGAATCATTTCCTCTATGATCTTATTGTTGGTTGTTAGGTTCCTTAATTTGGGATTTGGAGTATGGGACTTCGGGTATGAACTGAACTTAATGAAATTAAAGGAGACTATTTGTATCTTCAAGAAATAACGGCTTGTATATTCAAAAAATTAAAGGATAATTAGATTTTTAGGGACTAATGCATGCATAGTGATACGATCGGTTCGGTTTTATCAGTTATTTGGAAGCCCCATCCAACAACCGAACCGGTCCAGTCGGTTATTGGAGACCAAGAACCGGGCCAACCCAATCCCCCAATTGGTTCGATTAAAAACCAGTCGGTTCGGATTGGATTGGTCCGGACTGGTCGGTTCGGATAATAGTTGTTCTCCCCTAATTTGAAGTGGATCCAACCCATTCAGCGATTCAAAAGAAAAAAGAAAAAAATTGACGAAGAAAAGAACCGACGAAGACGAAGTATGTGGTCCATTGCTCATTTACTACGAGATTCTCCCTATCCCTCTTCTCTATGCTCTCTCCCATGGCTTCATTATTTTCGATTTTCACATAGGAACCAGCTTTCGTCAAAACCAAGTTTCCTCTTCCTTTTCGTATCGGCACCCATC
This sequence comes from Hemerocallis citrina, assembly GCA_017893485.1. NCBI lineage: Eukaryota > Viridiplantae > Streptophyta > Magnoliopsida > Asparagales > Asphodelaceae > Hemerocallis > Hemerocallis citrina. Next base: position 196,286,779 of record CM030366.1, read on the forward strand.
ATATCGATCCGAAACGCCCGAAATTGATCCCTTAATCCAAAGCTCTAAGTCTAAAAATGAAATCATCATACAGGTTCTCTATTTGATCTCCAATAAACAAAAATTATTGTCAAGTAAAAAGACCAAAAAACTCTTCTATATCATATACCAATGTATCAACTAGCGCGCTATGAAGCTCGAAATAGCTCGTTATATAACCTAACTACCATTTCCGCTACAAAACTCATGTGCATAACCTATTTTCTACATAGCTTTGCACTATTTTTGTGTAGCTCACGCTATTTATGTTTCATAACTTCAATAGTCTGCGCTACAAATATACCCTTTTATTTAACTGAATAGTTGAGGTATAAACACATGCAAGTGACGAACCCTTCCCCCCCCCCTTTCATCATGTTTTTTCAACACTAAGACACTCAATCCTTGTGAGGACTCCAATTTCTACAAGTAGTGGTGAATACTTCAACAACTATATATCCGTTACCAGTGAATTTCTTAGTATTTCTTTTTTTTTCTTTAGTTTTGTTTTATTCCAGCTACCAACTTAACTATTATGGTTTCTCTTATTTTCTTTATTCTTTTCTGATTCACATTTCAATCTCATAGTTTTATTTTTTATTTATTGGGTTATGAAGTTTGGATTAGGGGTATTTGATTAGAATCAAGAAAACTAATATACTTCATTCACTTGGCGGTTCTGTTCCATTTTATATTCACATTTATGTATGTTCTTAGTCTTTATAAGTCTTGATTTTTGAACATTGAAGTCTTTTTTTGGTGATATTTGTTAGCATTTGTTAGCCTTCAAATTTTTTTATAAAAAATATTTAGAATTTTACAATTTTTTAGTTAATTAATTATTTATTTTTAAAATTAAAAAATAAAAACTCTTCATAGCTTACGCTATGCATTATGCCCTTTTCCCCACTGCTCATTAAATGCCCTTTTCCCCACTGCTCATTGCTAACAATTCACACACAGTGTGAATTAGTACGATAATAATATTCAATATATAGCACCCAGCAAACAATGGTGTAGACATGAATTTAACAGAAAAAACACTACAATTGGAAGAGAAAATATGGAGTGGGAATCGGGAACAGAGGTTGATCGGAGATTTACACATTACGATAATGTGACTTAAACATGAAAGAAACCATACATAACGTTGAAACGATTAAAAATACATATGATAGAAATAATAAATTGGGATTCTGCTAAATAGAATACCTTGTCGTGTAAACCCCTGCAGCAAGCGCTGTAACTCCCGCTACAGCGACAATCAACTTATTTTGATCAGTTAGAATTGCTCGAATGCCGCCTGGTGAACGATGATTAACAAAAAATGGAAGTTCATTACATGTCATTCTGAAAGCTACAACTGATCACCCAATTCAACTATGTTGTATACCTAGACAGTATTAACCTATTACAAAAATATTAAACGCAATAGTTGCTAACGGCAAAAAATGTTTGTACACTAGCAGTAACCAAAGATATGACCAGTCACAAAACACTTTAATTCATGAAATTAGCAATACTATAACATGAAGAAATCCAATATTACGCAAAGCAAGCATTGTTTTGAAGGTTTTGACAACTCTGATACAAACAAATGAATTTGAGTGAAACCACAAGAAATTGTCATATTTGAAAATGATGGTGGGGGCTTGATGACATGTATACCATTATCACCCTCATGACTAAAAGCTACAAAAGCTTTATAAGAGCAATTCCTTATGACAACCTGTAAGTGTTCTCAAACTGTCCACCAAGCTCCACTTGAAGAAGATTTGTCTCACCAAAAGTACATTTAAGGAAATTTGTTTCACCAAAAGTAAGTATCCTTATCATCAGTCCACCTGTTTGGGGTTCCTCACATAGAACAATTTACTTCTGGCATTCATCCAGCTAGTAAGAGTCTGTACTTTCTCTAAGTTAATTTATTTGCTTAATTGCATATGTTCTTTTTTTCTGAATTAACAAAGATACTGACATTCCTCTCCACTCTCAGTATAATTCTACGACTGCCATACCTAAGAAAAGCAATTTAGATAGCTAACTCTATGTATAATTGAAACCAAACAGCTTTCACACCAGCTGACACTTCATATTACAAATTACATGTTATACTTGAAATAAGATAATGATTACATGTCAAGGTGCATATTTGATATTAGCTGTCTACATTGAGAACAAAATTTCCATTAGTATAATGAAATGAGAGAGAAGGGAGAAGTCACATTCAAAGAAAAACAAAGGCAGTCGAGGTCTCTAATAAAAGTTTCTTAGAGCAATCGCTATCACGGAAATCGCACTAGCTCTTATCCGTTCGTTCCTCAATCCAAAGACAACTTACTTATGTTAATGCATTCTAGCCAAGCCTTATGTGCCAACCGTTGACTCCTGTTTACTACCTCTACTGCCTTTTCTGCCGGATCGGTCGCTCAAGATCTTTGGTCTTCACGGACTCCATCTAGTGATGCCATCAATGATAATAGGAACTATCAAACTGGCAAAAAAAATCATATACCCTAAAGGGCATATGATATGATCATCTCATAGAAAACCGGAAGTGCTGTTGGATCACGTCAAAAATCTCAACCCTACATGATCATTCCCCCCCCAACCCCAACCCCCCCAAAATAATAATAATAATAATAATATAAAATAATTCTGCGACCACACACAGAGCACAGGTCTTAAGCAGATGCAAAGAACACATCCACCACCACCACCACCCCAACACCCAGGTGCAGAATGTGTCTAAAATCATCAACCTAACAGTATATCATTTTTTTTCCACAAGTGCATTAAGAATCAAAATTCAAGGATGAATGCACACCTACATTACATTAGGAGTACCATATCTACAGTTCAAAATTTTCAATCAGAAGAATAGAATCATGTTCACGTCACCATGTGAATCTTGAATAGTTATGCTCCAGCAGAAGAAAATTGTTTGGATGCAGACAAAATTTGCGCACATACAACAAGAATTAGTTTATGAGATCTGACGTGAATGAATGAAAAATCAGAATAATGGCATTACTAACTTTTTTTGGAAACTCTTGGCATCACTAACTGGAATTACAAGACTATGATTCAGCAAATTACTGATATCCATAAACTTTTTCCTTGTCACGCCCCTCTTTCTCCCAGTGTGTGAAAAACCACTAACAACGCATGGTATAAAATATAAGTAAAAATAAATAAATACATCAGAAATCTATAGGGGTACCTCCAATATGCTCAAACGTTGTATTAATTGCAGAAACCCATTTTTCTCTCTCTGCATTAGCTCGCTCTACAAGCAACCTTCTATTCACATCCTCAGCAAGTTTTGCTTCATGAGCTCTTCCTTCCGCTTCTGCTAAAGCCCTAACTTTAATTGTCTCCCGTTCTATCTCTGCCCTCTCCCTTTCTGTCTGGCGTCTTTGTGCTTGAATTTGCTCTTCAGCAGAACGTCGAAGCTGCTCCTGCCTGATGGATGATTCTTCTTGCATTTTAACTAGTTCCTGATTTCTGGCTCTTTGACTTTCATGCTCTGCCTGCCATAGATGAAAAGAAGAGACATTTAAATCATTTTACCAACCAGAGACACACAGACAGAGATAACAGAGAGTGAGAGAGATGCCTGCATCCTTTTTCTGGCCAATTCATCCTCGTAACGAGCCATTTGGGCCTTCGCTTGAGCCTGTTGTTGAGTTAGCTTTTTCTGCTCTTCATACATGACACGCTGCCTGTCCTGCAAGATAGGATCGTATAATCAACACCTAGGAAGCATGTTTTTCCATTTCACGCCCAAAGCAAGCAGACTAAAATAAAACTCGTCCTACAGACCCCCACAATTTAATTGAAGTTACCAAGCTCAAATAAGCAAATTTTACATAAAATAACTAAAACAACAAACATGCCTAACATTCTAACAAACTGTCTACATACAATAACTTCTACCAATAAACAGTAAAACATACATAGTTACATACACTATTTAGTGTAATACCCACACAATCACCTCCTCTAATACCCCCACCCCCACTCCCAAAAAGACAGTAGCATCAATATAAGCAAAATGTGAAACTCCCACCTATAAAAGATAGTTAACTTTACTTACAAGGCTAATTATCCGAAATATCCTAAAGTTTACTACTTTCTTCGTTGTCAAACACCCTGGCCTGCATTAGCTATCACAACTTCCCTACAGCGTTGCTAAGCTTTTGACTACCAAATCGACATAACATGGGAAACAATCAAACAAGCCCTTTTATACTCATATCTTTTCATCTAAAAAAGTCTCCAATTATGAACCAGAGAGGCTCTAGTTTAGCTGTAAACTTTATGGTTTACCATAAAAAGTTGTAAACGTTTACAACTTTAGCCTTTTTTCTAATAAAAAAAACCTTAACTAATTTGTATACTGGTGAGTATGGTTTCCTACTATTCATTTTCTTCTCCTTCAACATCCCTACCATCCTCTTTGAAATCCAAACCATCCTCTTTTCTAATAAAAAAAACCTTAACTAATTTGTATACTGGTGAGTATGGTTTCCTCTGTTCATTTTCTTCTCCTTCAACATCCCTACCATCCTCTTCGAAATCCCAAACCATCCTCTTCTCCTTCAACATCCCGTCGCCGATATCCCCCAAACCATCTTCACCGAAATCCCCCAACCACCTTGCCGAAATCTGCAACGCCCTCCCCCCCCCCCCGCTTGCCGAAATCCCCCAACCACCTCGCTGAAACTCTCCGTTTTAAGTTCAGAGGAATTTATAAATTTGATTTGTAGGTATACAACAAATCTGTTAATTAATTTATTTAGTGGGTTCTCTTTCTTTGTGTTTGTAGTGGGTTGGTCAGGTTTGATTTGTTTACTTTAATTCTCCAATGGGTTCCTGGGTTTTTAGTTGTTAGTGAGTGCTCATAAAGTGTTTGATGTTTTGCTTCATTATATTTTTGGCTTTTTGGGTGCAGAGGTGTGTCACGTTGTGTGTGGATAGTTCGACGATTAGAGGAGACGGACAGGGACATTATGATTTGTGAAGAATTTATTAATTTTAGTCTCATATCGAGTTATATCTAGTCTTTCATTGACAAATCATTTTCTAGGATATTAGACTTGATCAGCCATGCTCCAGAAGCGAAATTAGGACCAACATGATATGTATCTAACGTCAGACACATATTTGAGTTGCTACTTCTCATGTTCGCATCCGATAGGTGCTTTAAATATAGACACTTTATGATGTTTACTTTTACAATTGAATCATGTATTAAACTGATTTGACTTAAAAAAGAGATGTTGGTCTACAGCTGTATCATTCCATATGCTATTATATATATATATATAGCCATGAGGTAAATAGAATGTGATTTCCTTTCATGTGTTATTGATTGTATAACGACATTATAGATGGGAAGTTCCGAAAAAGGTAGTGGCAAGCAAAAAGATAAGTATAACTCTTGGAGTGAACGTGAGAACGTTATGTTATTGGAGCTATTATATAATATTGTTATAAAGGGAGGTCGTGATTCAAGTGGTGTGCTAAACAAGAAACAAGTAGAGAGAGAAGTACTTCCTATTCTTAATGGAAGCCTTTGGTGCAACATAACTTATGACCAATATAAGAATCGTATGAAGACATTAAAGAAGTGTTACAACAGTATTATTGATCTTCAACGTCATTCTTTTGGATTTTGATGGAACCCACAAATAAAGTTGATGGAGGCTCCAGATGAGATATGGGAGAGTTATTTTCAGGTTAGATATATAATTATCATATTTTTGTTGCATTATGTATTGATATTTTTGTTGCACTCCACTGAATTTAATTTTGTTTACAGGGTCATCCAACTGCTTCAAGTAATATTTGTGATAAAAAATTTGCAGACTATGAGTATTTGACTATTATATTTGGCAAATCAATGGCCTCTGGAATACACTCAGTTAGAATTGGTAATAGTAGTATAGTACTGATGCTAGAACAAATGAAGCAGAATCTGTTATGAAGGAGGTAGCTGGACCTGTTAGGTAGGAGGTGGTTGTGCTTGAGGATAATAATGCTATTTCATACAAAACTACACCACCAGAATATATTAGTTCATCAGCTTTTGAAGACACAAACTTGGAGGTTGCCATATGGAGAACTTCCCTGGAGAAGCCTCCAAAAGAGAACTATATTCCAAAAAAGAAAAGTAAAACTTCAAATGAAGAAAAGAGTAGCTCAGCTGTCAATGCACGAGCCGATCTTTATGAACAAGTAGTATCGAGCATGGTATCAATCAAAGCTATTACCACTGAAATTCAAGGAATGCGTAATCTAATGGAAAACAGGGACACAGAGAAGAAAAATAACAACCCTTGCACAATCACTCTCCTTTTAAAGTGCTCGAACTAGTTCCGAAGATGAGAATAAAAAATGAATTCCTTAGTATGTCACCCGAGGAGCGCTCAGATTGGATAGTATACAATTTGAATTGATAGTAGTCGTATCATTTTGTTTTGTGATTTTGAACCTGTATAAGTATTGTTACCATATATATTTGACATTGTGGATGATATTTGCTTTTGTTATTGAATGTTTTGCCTCTTCTCTAATTAATATGTTGTTGGCTTTATGTTTTAGGACGGGAAAATGGAGGGAGAAAAAGTTGAGAGAAAAATAGGAGTACAGGAACATTTATGATTTCAGTTGATAATGAACATATTTGGTTTTCAACAGTTAATAGGTTATCCATGTGATGATTTATGTCAATGACTTGCGAGGTGCCTTGATGATTATTCATACTACTCTTATGAGAATGACAATCTTGTGTAGAAAATGAACTAATTATAAAGTCTATGAAAATTCAATTGTCGTCGAATTCCTTCGAATTCCATCAAATTCATAATAAGAATTCCATCAAACTATTTTAAAATCCTTATAAATCCCGGTCAGAGTTTTAGTGAATTCCCCGTAAATCCCTTAAATACTGGGATTCTCAATTTTTTTAAAAACAATTGAAATCTCAATCCAATACACCCCTGCAAAACATTGTTGTCATAGTTGGAGCACATATCGTGTCTTCTATCAAACTACTCCGAAACAAACAAATTGCACAAAAACAAAATCAAAGTGCATCAAAAACAGCGAACTTACAGTCTCATGCTGAGCTTTCACCGCATTGTACTCCGCTTGCTTCGCGGCCATCTCTGACAGTCTCGTCTCCTCCTGCTTCCTCATCAACTCAAACACCTAAAAAAACAACCACAAATCAGAACCAAACTAACAAACTCCACATTTTAAACCTCTAATCAATCAAAAAAGCTACCTTCTTGGCCTGAGGCGAGTTGTTGATCTCCCTCAACGCCTTCGCCCCTCTCTCCAACGCCTCGGGATCGAACCCCGCCGCGGTGGTTCTAGGGTTGTCATTCCGGACCCTAGGTTCCGGCGGTGTAGTAGCCGGCGGTGGAGTAATCGGCGGAGCAGAAGGATCGGAGGATGGCGGGGACGGCGATGTGAAGGGGGGGAAGCCGAACGCCATAGATTTGGGAAATTGGGGATTTGGAAACCCCTAGCTATGGAGGGGTTTCTGGATTTTTTGAATGGAAAGAGGGAGCATGGAGAAATGGGAGTAAAAAAAGGGGGGGTTGGGGACGAGTGGGTGGTTTTGAGGGTTTAAGAACAAATAGCGGAGTGTGGGTTTGGCGGCGTTGAGGGTTTGAGAGTTTGAGGACGTCGATTTGGAGGTGGGATGTGGGGGGCCGTTGGATTGTCTCTTGGGGCTTACGGCAGAGTTTGGAGGACGTGTTGTAGACTGTTATGGAACGGAAATGGGACCCACCTTCTGGAAAAGTAGAATAATGCCTTGTATACTCTGTGGACTCCTCTTGCACTCCAAAATAAAAATATATATAGAGTCCGAATAATGTTAGAACTCCTTTGGTAATAAGAACTGTGTGAAATTCATTTTTTATATATAAATTATAAAATCCAAATTGTTCAATTTGAGCTGGATGTCTAAATTAATCTACAGATATGAAATCAAGTTATTCGATATATGATTATCCATATTTTAAAGTGTTACAAATTGTATGGCTGAATATTATTATTTTTCTATAATGGTATGATGGATTGGCAAATAAATTTCAAATGACTTAATTTTTATATAATTAGACCATTTTTTTCATTCCAAAAAATGTGAATGATTCAGGTCATACATGTGATAGCTGTGTAAAAAAATTACACGAAGCTTATCGTGAAACCTAGTTCTCATATGATCACTCCCTTAGAAATCGGACTGCATTCTTAGTTTGAGGTCCTCTTCGTGTAGAGGTCTAGAGGTCGTACGATTGAATCGGTACGCATCGGAAGGCACGAAAACAAAAACCCAACAAAAAAAAGGAATAAATAAATAAAACAAAACAAAACAACCTTTTTCCCAAATCAGTGGTGGTGGTGGTGAGCCGGCAATGTTGGTGGAGATGATTCAAGCAGCGCTGGTGGAGGGGGAGAATCTGGAGGCAGCGGTGGCGAGTAGCGGAGGTGGGGATGGTAGTGGTAAAGGTGACCGTATAGAATAATAGGTGGCGGTGGTGGCGGCGGCAGAGATTGGAAGAGGAAATAAGAAGACGAATTGTGCGATAGGTGAGATCGAGAGTTAAGAGCAGTTTTTTTCTTCGCTCTGATTGCGAGTTGAACTGGGTGACCACTTAAGAATTTATGTGAACTGTTTTGATCTATTCAATCAGATAAGTCTATACTAAACGGTTATTGGATCATTGCGGTACAAGGATCTAAAGCTAAAAATACAGTTCGGTTTATAAGGGATCACTTTTATATATATATACTATATTTGCCCGTGATTCAGAACGATACAGCATATGAAAAGCCTTCAAAATAGTAAAACAACAATTATGTAACTCAAGTTTGAATAGTATGACAATAATTAGTTGTAAATGAAAGTCCATGTTTCCATTAGTATGTGTTGAAAAATAATTATAAATGAGGGTCTAAAATCCAACTTCGAACTTTGAGGGTGGAAAATGATGAAATTTAACTATTTAATATATTTTTGCTATTTTCAATGTAATATGAAGAATTAAAAAAACATAAAAAATCTGAAAATTTACAAAATCTGAAATCTGAAAATCTACTTGTCCAAGAAAAAATCGTGTTAAAAATGCTACAAATTAATAAGAATTTTTTTTGTTGCAAAAAACATAAATATTTTTACCAAACAAAAAACATCTCTTCGATCATCTCTAGCAGGGGCGGACCCACATTAAGCTCAATTTGAGACTTGACTTTGTGGTTAGATGATTTAAACTCTACTATAAGAGAACCATGGTTTAATTCCCTTAAGTAACAGCTTATTTTTAAAAAAAAGTAACTTGGTTTTGGATTGTGAATAAACTTTCATTAATGTCTTTAATACAATTATACTGTATATTTATAAAATTGTGAATATATAATTAATTTTGAGAAAGTACATTTTCATACTAAATAATATTTTTGATATATAATTGAATTTAATATCAATATTTATGTTCTTAATAAAAATTTTATATTTATCATTTCAAATTAAATGAGTATCGAATTATACAAGTATGAGTTTTCTGCCTTTTTTTCTTATTAGGCATGCAACTCAACTTATATATATTATGCAGATATTTAGTCAACCCTATTATAGATAATAGTAAAGATCATCAGTAAATATCTCGTAGTTAAATAATTGATGGTTTCATATAATTAACAAATTGCTAAAAGTAAAAACTCTCGTTTAACATATAATATATACGCAATATTTTTCTATTACAATTTTTGATAAATAAATAAAATTTGTAAAAAGTACTATTTACTTATGATATGGCTAAAAATAGGATTAGATCGGGACCGTTCAGTTCGAATATGAATCTCAAAGCTCTCAGGGGTAAAACAGTAATTTCACATACAAGCGGGTTTGAAATGAAAACTGGGTCTTTCTTCAAAGCCCAATAAACCCATAAACGTGTAGCGCCCCGAATTTCTAATATAATATCTTAGAAAATACGTGGCACAATCCCAACATCAACTTCAATGTAATTGTAAACATAGCAACCAAATACAGGGAAAATTAAAACTTTTATTTACATTAATTGTTTACAAAGCACAGCGGAATACAAAACACCTTAATTACAACTTTCTTTTTACAACACTTCCTTCTACAAATATTACACAAAAGCTCAATTATCTCAAATCTATCTCAAGCATCCAACCCCAAGCTCTAAGCAACAACCTGTAACACATGAGGCTAGAGATGGTCCCTAACCCCCAAAACTAAAGGGGTCATCCATAAATGGTGTGAGTGACATAAAACAAGCAACATAAATGAACATTAAGCATGGATTCTTAAACAACATATAATAAACAAGAATACATAGAATATGACGTAGCAAGGAAACATGTAAACGACAAGTGAAACGAAACTAAATGTCAAGTATAGAAAACAGGAAACTACATGCATAAAACCAAGTCAAGAAAACACAATTTCTATATGCTGACTCTCTAATGCGTACTTGTCGGAGTCTATGCATCCCATTCTACATAGGTCCGGTGCAAGCCCTTAACGCCTCCACATTATAGGGTTCAATCCCCGCTATGCAACTAATCATAACACAATGACTACTACGAGATAAAGATAAGCTGTGAGTACCTGCCTTTGCCCCGATAATTTCGGAGATAAATCCCACACCACAGATAATTTTACCTGGATAATTCTGGGGATTATCTCACACCGTAGCAATGACCCTCATCACATGAATACCACATGTGCGTTGCCTCGACCCCGATAATTCCGGAGATCAATCCCACACCACAGGTAATTTACCTAGATAATTTCGAGGATAAATCCCACACCACAAGTAATTTACCTAGATAATTCCGGAGATCAATCCGATACCGAAAGCTATACTGAGGTACATAACCCATGTTCCCGTTCATCATATCACCACTAGTGCATGTCCTTATTATTTTTGGATTATTTAATTACTTAACGAATTTGCTAGAGTTGGTGTACCCTACCGGACTTAACTCAATAACAGAACAACTAAAATGTCTCAACAGGCCCAAACATAATGAACTCAACCACCGGTATACTAGGGTCACACACACCCTCTAGAGACTCAAACTCAAATATCTCAACCAATCTTATTTCATAAACTGCTCAACTTAACATCTTGAAAATATAAGTTCAATAGAAGATAAGGCATAAGTAGTTATAGATCAAAATATCTAGAGAATAAACCATTTGGAAGAACCTTCATAAATATAAAAATACATCAGTACCAGTCAACTATAGTAAGCATAAGTCGACTATCCAGAAAGAATGTTCCGTGATTTTAAAAAAATAAGCTAAGTGTTATAAGTTGACTTATAAAAGTCATAAGTCGACTTACGAGAGTATTTTAAGTTGACTTACAAAAGTCATAAGTCGACTTACCAGAGGGTTTTAAGTTGACTTATAGAAGTCATAAGTCGACTTACCAGAGGGTTTTAAGTTGACTTATAGAAGTCATAAGTCGACTTACCAGAGTGTTTTAAGTTGACTTATAGAAGTCATAAGTCGACTTACCAGAGATTATAAGTCGACTTACCAGAGAGATTCCAGTAATCTTTAAGAAAATATTCTAAGTGTTATAAGTTGACTTGTAAAAGTCATAAGTCGACTTACCAGAGAGAAAATATAATGACTTCAAAAATATAATTCTAAGTGTACCAGTCGACTAAAAAAAGTATAGGTCGACTGTCCAGAGAGAAAACTAAAGCAACTTTTAAAAAGTAATCCGAGTGGTACCAGTCGACTGCAAAAGTCCTCAGTCGACTGTCCAGACGTAATTTCAAGAAAACTAAAGGTCATAGCAGCTGGGTCGTATCAGTCGACTGAAAGGTTGTACCAGTCGACTGTCGGCCTACAGTCTGAAGAATTTAGGTTGCGCATATATCAAAAACTAGAGTCTTTAAGAGTAACTCATACGTCAAAAGTAACTTTGTTTTACATTCCAAAACATATCAATACCAAAATAATTAGATTTAAATTCAGCATTTGAGAAATCCAAATTCAAACAACATCTTTCACAAAAAATCTCAAATCCCCAATTTAAATCCTCATAACTCAAATCCTCAAACATGGTCCTCTAAACCATTAATCATTCACAAAATTCCTCAACCAAATCTCAGCTATTCTCTATAGTTGATTCATAAACAAACTAAATTCATCCTCAACATGGCCAAGTTGTTTTTATCCAACTCACCAATAGTCCAAAAATCTCATCTTTAATTTAATTAATGCATAACATCTGTCAAACTCAATCAAATCAATAATCCAAAAGAAAAGTCTACTCACAATTTATATTAGGTTTCCAACAATCTAAAATTATTCACATACAAATATCTAGGGTTCTTCTAAAAAATCCAATTTTTCATCCATCCAACATATTCAACATCCAATTCAATCTAAACATTCATATTATTCTCATATGACACACACAAATCAAAGAGAAACAAACCAAAACAACCAAACAGTTATATCACTCACCTACAACATACACAAAACAAAATAAAACAAAACAATGTCACTCACATAGTTGGAGAGATTAAGCGAATATCACGAAGCAAAATGGAGAATCCCCGCTTTGCAAAGAATCTAGGATCTCCTCTTCAATCACCAAGAAAAATAGAAATATAATAAAACTTGTGTTGTGCAGCGAATGACGGCTGCACTCCACCCTCTTTTATACAGGCCGGGATTGAAAGATTAGGGTTTTAGAAACATATTTGCAAAAGAATCCTTCCAAAATATAATTTTACATATATAACCCCTTTCTTAGTTAAAATAGGTTAACTAAATCAAAATCAAATCAAATCTTTTTATCACTGATTTGTCCAGCAATCCAGAAAAGCCCGGTAAATAAGAAAAAATCGGATTTACAACTCAGGGTGGCGATTTTGCACAAAAGCCATCCCTTTTGTAATATTTGCAAATACATCATAAAATGTTCATAAATATCCAGAAAAATCAGAAATACTATCTGATAATACATATTATATTTTCCAATCAAAAATATTTGACTTTTACTTTCCATAAAAATATTTGTACAAGATTCTACATAAATTTCATATTTGCAAAAACACCATATTTGTATTAATCTTTACCAAATAAACTCCAAATAAAATTTAAATATATTTTAATTTCAGTGTTAACCATGGGAGGCCCAAAAATTAGTAAAAACGAATTTTCATTATTTATTTGAGATCAAAACAGTTTTTTACATAAAAACCCCTCTCTTTCGAGGTATTTATAAAAATAGTTTCTTTATTCAGAAAAATTCCAAAATTTAGGATAGACTCAACTATAATTAGGATAATTTAATAAAAATATAAAATTGGACATTTGCACCAAAAATATTTGCACGTGTTTTGCACGTGTAAATTTGACAAATTTGTAAAAATAGTCAAATTAATCTAAAATTAAAATATCATAAATAAATAAGGAAAAATTAATTATTAACCATAAAATTTTAAGAATTAAAAATTCATAACTTTGCACGCGTGTTGCACGTGCAAAATTGCAATTTCAAGAAAATAGTCAAAATAGTCAACTTTACAAATTTAATATTAATTACTAATGCAAAATAAATCATTTTATTTTGCGGGGTATTACAAAACGGATTTGTCCTACTGACGGGTCACAACCCGTTACAAACCAATTCAGAAGGATAAAGAAGAATTCAGATTCATAATTATTCCTAAGAGGTGGTTTTAACCACTTCTATCCATCCACACCGGGAAGTAGAGGTTTGTTCTTATCTCGAAACGGATCCCTAAGGCGACTATAAATACCCCTCCCCCCCCCCACCATAACAAGGTAATCAATATTTATCTACATAAAGCTCTTTCGTGATCTTCCTGATTACTGACAAGAGCGTCGGAGGGTGCATCGCCGGGATCCATCCTGGTGTATCGCACTTTTTGCAGGTTCGCCGCAGTCTCCCATGAAGCAAACACAGTCCCGGAATCCATCGCCCGACTTGGTCTATAGTCTCGGAATTCACCGCCCGATTATATAGAGTGTCCCACTTACGTTTGCCTAAGTTTTACTACATCTTCACTTACGTGCCTAGATCTTAAGTTCAAGACATGAATAAATTATCATACCTAGAGTTAGTTTTACCCCCTACCAGACTTAATCACAAATACCGAGATAGCTCCGTAGCCATATCTCAAAATATAACTCAAATCTTTTAATTCAACAATCCCGGTACCCGAGGTCTCACTAAACCTCTAGATCACAACCTTTCATGTACAAGAATCCATGGGTACTCATACCCTTCAATAATCATGTATTAACTCCATGTATTCCTATCTTCAACTTGTTCACAATTTAATCAATGTCTTATCTTAGCATCATTCATGATTCGGTTATTCATTCACAATTCTTTAAAAGTCATATTTCTTTTCACGAACATAGATTCAAATCTCATTTAGAAACTTAATCACATATAAGTCTTTAACCGCAACCAAGCATATTCATATAGTCTCATCAAAGGAAATCAAGTAACATAGCAATTCTTTTACTCTTCTTCTACTCAAATAAATGTCATATTCTTAAATAAATAGTTTGAAGTCAATAACTTATTTTCTATCTCAATTTTCCTTTTAATTTCTCAAAATATACATGAAAAATTGTGAAACTAATTTTTAATAAATCCTATATCAATTTATAGGGATATTGGATATTTTCCCCAAATTTTATCTGTATCAAAACTCCTTCAAAAACATTAAAAACAAAAAAAAATAAAAAAAGGCCACCGGGTTTTGAACCCAAGCCCAATCGCACCGTACAATGAGCTCCCAAAGCCCCCACCGCAAGCCAAAAAGTCCATGTAACTTGGCTATCATAAAGTCACATCGAAAACCCCAAATACAGACTCTCGGGTTTCGGGTTTAATTAAACGAAAACAAATAAGATGGGTCTAACAAGTTTCGAACCCAAGACTTCCAACAAGCACAGCAACTTATGGTGCACCGACCAACCAATAAGTCCAAGTGCATACTGATATCAAGTTACACTAATATGCTTTTGTTCAATCTTACTGTTATTCGATTTTCTTCACAAAACTCTATTTTTCATTTGATCTAATCTTTCATTAGACTGCAAATTATTTCATCAAAACTGAGTTTACTTTCAAACAGTAACTCACAATTTTATAATTTATATTTTAGACAATATATCTAAATTTCAAATTATTTCCTATCTTTAATGAACATGAATTTCATTCTTCAATTTAATCAAAATAGCAATTTGTATCTATTACAAATAATTACATGGATCTATGTGTACCAAATTAACTTCACAAAAACTCATTTTAACCACAAGGGAAGTCTCAACAATTTTCATACAATTATATATTTAACATTTGTAAATTAACATGCATATTTGTTCATAGAATAATTCATTGTTTCTCATTTCTACTAACATGATGACAATTAGTTTCTTAATCATAACAAAAATTTACTACCATTCATAGCACATACAATAGCATGGATTTGTTCTACATTTATCTCATCAAGTTTATCTATACTACTCATTTAACATATTAGCATGCATTTCCGACATTTAAAAAGCACAAGATTACACACCTCTTATGAAGAATAAGCAAACAAGGTTGATGAGACACGACTTCTAGCTCCAACAAGCAACAACTAGTCATTCTCCTCCTAGCAAGAGCACTCCAAAAAACCTCCAATACAACAAGAACACTCTATAACTCTCTTTCTTTTTCCTCTCTCTAACTTGGTTTGTTTTGGTGTGAAATGAGAAGAAAAGAAGGGTGTATTTATAGGACAAAAGAATGGCTAAAATGCAAATTTCATTCACTTAATAACTACCCACTTAATTGTCCACTCTCCCACTTCTCCACCTCTCCACTTCCTATAACTCCCAACCTCTCTCTCTCTCCATCCACACATGCACGTGTTGTGCACTGGTGCACACACATACACAAAATTAAATACAAATCCTATAGTTTTAGCATGTGTATTAAAAATTGTTACATGTCATGTGTGAGTCCATGCACAACCACAAACTGAGATTTAATTAATGGGCTTGTCTAGTGGGCTTGCTTTTTAATTAATTAATTTAATTAGTCTAGTAGGCTAGAATCTATTATTAGGTCCATGAGTTTAATGAAAGGCTAAATAAAAGACTCATACATGCTAAAATAATAAATGAGAGTAAGGAAAATACAGATGAAAAAATTAGCACGTGCATCATACGTGAAAAAATTGAAAAATGTATTTTAATCAGTATAGGGGAAATGAATTTCTGTTTTATAAAATAGATTTGAATACCTAAAATAAATAATTTAAACACATAGAAAATATTACACGTAGCGGTGGAAACACACAATCGATACGTGCATCAAAACATGTAAAAAAACATGTAAAATATCAAGATTGAAATATATATTCAAGTTGACTCAAAATAGGATAAAATCAATACGGGAAATGCATAAATAGTCGGAAATCAAAATACGTAGTGAAACACGTTACGAACATTACCAGTAACGGTACAAAATATATGTGCGTAACACACGAGGGCAAAATTGTCATTTTCAATTTTGCGGGGTGTTATATGCCAGAAGGGGGTCGACCTCCGAACTCGCCTGAATGGATGGCGAGCCCTTGGGGGAGCCTAATAACTTGACCACCCAAGGGTTTCAAGAGTCCGGACCCCCCGCATACCGAGGACTAGAAGATCCCCTCCCCCGAGGAGGCAAAGAGAGTTCCCTTAATACCATCGGCGAAGTCATACTCCAGTAAACCGAGCCACACATAAGGACCGGCAAGGTGGAGAGGCACCAGTCACAAGGGCGGAGTTCCAAGATTTTCAAGAGGCCGTTCTGCGGGCCCTCAACGTCGCTCCCAACCACGAGCAACGGGCACCTAGTCCTCAACCTGCCCCAAGCCATCACCACCGCACTCCTAGTCCCCTTTCACATGGGAAAGAGTCTAAAGGCTCGGCAGGATATGACCGAAGGAAAGACTCGGTCTACCGCCGTCTTCATGAGATGGAGAGGCGCCTTGGCCGACTTGACAGAGAAAAGGAACAACGGGCGAGGAATTTCCACCCAGCAGGCCCCCGTTCTCCCGAGCCATCATGGAAGCCCCGGTCCTGTAAAACTTCAAGCCCCCTAACTTTGAGTCATACAACGGGGAGCCGAACCCCGCCAACCACATCGAGAGTTTTAAAACTCTCTTGATGATCCACCAGGCTTCGGATGCGTTCCTTTGCAAGGCCTTCCCTGCCTGCGAGAGAATGGCACTCTCGACTCGCCTCGGCCTCCATCTTCTTATTCGATCAATTCGAAGGGCTCTTCCTTACTCATTTCGTGAGTAGTCGCCGGGCCGAGAAAACAAGTGTATCTTTGGTGACCCTCAACCAAAGAAAGGGTGAACGCTTAAGAGATTACGTTCGGCGCTTCACAGCCGAAGCCCGGTCTATTGCCACCCTAAACCAATTCGTAGCCTCTGCGGCATTCGGGCACAACGTCACTAACGCCGACCTCAAGATGTCCCTTGCCAAGAAGCCTCCTCGAAACTTCTCAGAACTCCTGCTTATGAGTGAGAAGTACATTCGAGTGGAAGAGGCTCTCAACCCCCCTAGTCTTGAGGAACCATCTTCTGGGAACAAACCGAGGAATACGAGTGAAGAAAGGTCCCAGAAATTCTAGAGGGACGACAATGGCCAACGCCGCCCACCTCCTCGTTTTGAGAAGTTCACCCCCCTCAATGCTAGTATATCAGCAGTTATTATGGAGGTGAATAAGGAAGGGCTACTCCGTGGTCCCCCTAGAATGAATACCCATGGCAAGAAAAGAAACAGGGATAAATTGTGCTGCTTTCACAGGGACCACAACACGGATGATTGTCGGGCTCTTAAAGAGGAGATCAAAGAACTCATACAGCGGGGACACCTGGCCAAGTTCGTCCGAATAGGCGGGGCCGATCCTTCATCCTGAGGAGCCTACAAAGCGAACAGAGAGGTCCGCCGAGTTCCAAGATTCCGAACCTGGAGTCGTCCACCACCTTATCCATGGAGGTCCATTGGGGGGAGAACCAAACTCCTCCCAAGAGGCCCTCACCCTAGCGTAGAAGTAGGTTTTTAGTTTTCAATAAGGCCGATGCTTGTAACACGACCAAGAAGCATGTAATAATGGCTCGCCCAATTGAAGCGGCCACTTAGTTTATCTCAATAAAATCCACGTTTTTTCTATTGAAAATTATTGCACTTGCCTCACTTCTATCTCTCCGAGTCACGTCTACGACTTGTCAAACGGTAAGTTCGGAGCCCAGCTTGTCCTACAGGCTGCTCTCATAACTTACTAAGCTCAAAAGACGAGTTTGGAGTCTAACACCTGGATTGCCTTAGCTGCTTGCAAATAAGCAAGGGCGGGGCAACTCATTATTCGGAATTGTTCCTACAACTCGTTAACTCTCTTAACAACAAGTTCGGAGTCCAATACTTGGTTCGATGTTGCCTTAGCTGCTTGCAAACAAGCAAGTGCGGGGCAGCTCACCATTCGGAATTGCTCCCACAACTGTTGAACCTCTTCTCAACAAGTTCAGAGCTAAAACTCTCCCCTAGAGTTGCTCCTCAAACTTGTATCCCAAACGACTCTCTCCTAGAGCCATGCTCTCCCCTCCACTATCCTCCAGGACGGACCTCTTCTCAACAAGTTCAGAGCTAAAACTCTCCCCTAGAGGTGCTCCTCAAACTTGCCTCCCAAATGGCTCTCTCCTATAGCCAAGCTCTCCGCTCCACTATCCTCCAGCGCGGACCTCTTCTCAACAAGTTCAGAGCTAAAACTCTCCCATAAAGTTGCCATAGAGTTGCTCCTCAAACTTGTCTCCCAAACGACTCTCTCCTAGAGCAAAGCTCTCCGCTCCGCTCTCCTCCAGGGCGGACCTCTTCCCAACAAGTTCAGAGCTAAAACTCTCCCCTAGAGTTGCTCCTCAAACTTATCTCCCAAATGGCTTTCTCCTAGAGCCTAGTGATGCTCTTCACTTCGCTCGCCTTCCGAGCGGCCTTCTTCTCAACGGGTTCAGGGCTCAACTCTCCCCTAGAGTTGCTCCTCAAAATTGCCTCCAAGAATGGGTCTTTCCAAGAGTCATACAAAGCTCAACTCAACCGTTCACCAGACAGTGCCTATCATTCGCCACGTTCGCGAGCACACACCGAACAGACGTGTTTCCGAACGAAAAATGGGCAAAACACTGTCGACCAGTCAACGACCTAAGAGCCACGTGTCGCCCGCCTATCGTTCGCCAGCACTCACCGAACAGACGTGTTTCCGAACGAAAAATAGGGAAACTACACTGTTGACCAGTCAACGGCTTAAGAGCCACGTGTCGCTCGCCTATCGTTCGCCACGATCGCCAACAAGCCGAACAGAGCTGTCTCCGAACAAAAAATGAGAGAAAAACTCTACCTCAAAATCCGCGCTCAAATCTGGATCAATGGCTCAGATTCGTCCACAACAAAAAACAAAAAAGCAAGCAAGGGGTTAACAGAGCGGGTTCAAACCCGTTAGCAACCCGTTACCCCTACTTCTTCTTCCTCAGGTTTTCCCGCCAAAAATGAAAAAACAAAAACCCAGCATCGGCTTCTTCCCCAAACTACTCCTTCAACCTATGACGAACCCAACTGCTCGAGCATTGCCATGTTCGCCAACTCCTCTTCATTGACCGTTTGCCGAGCTCCACCTATAGTGAGCGTCGAGCTCCTCTCCTACTATCCACCAAGCTCACAAGCTTCGAGCTCCCTCCTTCGTCGAGCCCATCACCGCCATTAATGAGTTCCGAACTCGAGCTCGCGACCAAGCTCCTCCATGGCCTCGTCGACCTCCACAAAGCTGTTCGCCGAACGTCTCCTCCTTCGCCGAGCTCACCCCCGTTCGCCGAGCTCGCCCAAACTCTTCGTCGAGCTCCCCCCTCCAGGGCCGAGCTCGAGCCCCTCCACGTTCGCCAACCGCCTCCATGCTCAGTCTCCTCCACTTCGAACTCCCCTAACGTCGAGCTCGATCGTTCGCCGAGCATCTCCTTCGCCCAATCTCCGAACCCACGGCTCCAAAGCTCCACACCTCCAAAACAAAGCTCCATCTCCATGAATCCAAAGACAGAGCCAAGCTCGACCATACCGCCATTGTCGACGCTCTACTTCGAGCCCTCGAGCTCAACTCCTCATCTTCTTCGTCGAGCCATCCCACTGTCGAACGCGTCGAACATCTCATCACCGAGCTCCGAACTCGTCTTTCGTTCGCCGAGCTCGCCCAAGCTTCGCCACATTCGCCAATAGCTCCACAAGAGCTCCTTCAACCTCTGAAGCGTCGAGCTCCCCCTTGAGCGAAGCACCATACCCACTTCTCAAGCTTCGTCTAACCCAACATCTCAACTGCCGAGCTCTCCCCTCCATTGACAAGCTCGCCAACCCCTACAGAGCTCTCTGCCGAACGTCTCCTTCGTTCGCTGAGCTCGCCGCACCCCGAGATCCAGTGCCACCTTCGCCATGCTCGGCAAACTGCTTGCCAACTCCTCATTCGACGAGCTCCACCTCCACGATGTGAGCTCCTCGACCAAACTCCCCCCTCGCCAAGCTCCACCTCTGCCGCTTTCGTCGGTTTCGTCTCCCACGAAGACGACGTCAAGGAGTGAGGTCGGACGAAGAAAGGGTCGAAGAGGGCGGGAAAGGAGAAAGGAGAAAGACGAAAGAAAAGGTAGGGTTGGCATTCGGGTCATCTGGGCCGGGTCGGGTCGGACCCACCCGGGTTGAAGGTTGATGTGGGCGGGTTCGGGTCGGGTCGGAGGCTTAATCGAGCCGGGCCGGGTTGAAGAGATCAAATCGTGACCCGCCCAACCCGTGAACCCTTTCGGGTCCAACCAGGGTCGGGTCGCGGGTTGGCCCGGTTAGAGAGTTGATGCTGTTTATTTCTGGGAGACGTGTGGATGCACCAGGTGTGAGTTCGGACTCAATTTGTATTGGAGGAGAATGCCGCACGTCTGCCGATTTTCGGTTGACCTTCTGGGACCTGCGATGGGCTCGGAAAGATGTTGAAGGCTGGGCTCGGATCGGAAGGGTCGGATCCGAGGTCTTGTGTACCTGCAGACGGTCCTGAAACACCGGGGTTTATCCCGGCGGCGGACCCTCCGACGCTCTAGTCAGTCTCTGTGAGAGAGTAGCAATAACTAGGTATATTTAAGTGGCAAAATATTCATTACCTCAAAAGGTGGGTGGGGGTCTAGTATTTATAGAGAATCCCAACCGGGTTTGGTTCCACTTGGGGGCCGGGTCTGGATCCGAAAGCCCGTGGGCCTGACGTGGCAGAAGGCCCAGGGGGTTTAGGGCGGACGTGGCAATACCAGGAGCGGTATAGGGCTGACGTGGCAACACCCTTGGCGGTATTTGGAGTTGACGTGGCTGATCGTGGGTCTCCTGTGCTGCGGGGGGGGGAATAGGAAGGCCTAGGCTGCGCCAGGTCATCTTTCTGCCCCGCCAGAGAGGGGGGACGGCCCGGGGGACTGTCCCGGATCGGACTCTGAGGGCTACTGAGGCTCGTCGGTACGAGGAGGCCAGTACTGTGAGGGAAAACACGAGGTTCGGCGCCGACCCTGAAGTGGTTCGGAGCCGAACCAGGTTGCTATCTTTACCTTTCTGAGTGGGAATTGTATTGGGCCCTGGTTGGGCCTCAGGCCATTTTTACCCTGTCACACAAGCCCCCCACTCCTGCGGGGGGTGCGGGAGCTAGCCGTGGAGGAGTGCTTATGGTTGTAGAAAAAATGGGAGGGCGAATCACAGGGCCTTCCTGGTGGTGCTGCCCTGAGGCTCGGATGGGACCTCGAGCTAGTCGAGGGTTTACGTGTAGGTGAAGGCGATGGCGAACCGTTGTCTCTTCCGGAGAAGAGTACCCTGGTGTTCGATAGAACCTCTAAAGGTCGAGGGATTATGTGTCGACAAGGGTGATGGCGAGCCGTTGTTTCTTCCTGAGAAGAGTACCCGGGTGCCAGACCGAACCTCGAGATGAGGGGGAATTATGGGCTGGTAAGGGTGATGGCCAGCCGATGGATCTTCCGAAGAAGAGTACCCGGGTGCCAGACCGGACCTCGAGCTGGCGAGGGATTATGGGTCGGTAAGGGTGAAGGCGAGCCGTTGTTTCTTCCTGAGAAGAGTACCCTGGTGCCAGGCCGAACCTCGAGACGAGGGGGAATTACGGACTGGTAAGGGTGATGGCCAGCCGGTGGATCTTCCGAAGAAGAGTACCCAGGTGCCAGACCGGACCTCGAGCTGGCGAGGGATTATGGGTCGGTAAGGGTGAAGGCGAGCCGTTGTTTCTTCCTGAGAAGAGTACCCGGGTGCCAGACCTAACCTCGAGATGAGGGGGAATTATGGGCTGGTAAGGGTGATGGCCAGCCGGTGGATCTTCCGAAGAAGAGTACCCGGGTGCCAGACCGGACCTCGAGCTGGCGAGGGATTATGGGCCGGTAAGGGTGAAGGCGAGCCGTTGTTTCTTCCTGAGAAGAGTACCCCGGTGCCAAGCCGAACCTCGAGACGAGGGGGAATTACGGGCTGGTAAGGGTGATGGCCAGCCGGTGGATCTTCCGAAGAAGAGTACTTTAGCGCCGGTGAAGGCGAGCCGTTATTTTGCCCGAACCGACCCCCGTACCGGGCGGCCAGTCTGGCACTGGGTGACGTCAGCAGCACATGTTTCGAGGACGTGGCGTGATTTCCTAGGCGGCAGTTGCACGTCAATCGGTGAATAGTGACTGCGAAAATCGAGGAGTTGTTCCTATCCCCTATAAATGTTCCCCCCTCTCCTCCCCTCGCTCATTTCTTTCTTGCTCCTTACTTTTCAAAAAACCCTTCAACTCTTCAGCGCTCGTCCCTTCAGTTTCCTGCAGCAAGGTCGTTTTTCCGAGGTGATCCCAGGTTAGTTGGTAACCCCGTTTAGCTTTAGGCACAGATGGATAGGGCTCAGTCTGGCTCGTCGGCGTCGACCTCTGGGGAGGGGCCGGTAGGTGAGGAGGAGGTTGTACACAATGTGAAGCCATTGCGATCTCGGAGGCATTTCGTGGTGGAAAGCAGCGACTCTGAGGAGGGGGGCGGTAGTTCAGACGAAGTCCGGACCCTAGGGTTGGCTTCCGGAGAGGAGGGTGGCTCCGAGGGGGATGGCTCCGCAGGGTCTCGGAATCCGCCCGTTCTGGGGCGTTTGTCTACACCTTCACCGGAACGGACCAAGAGGAGGAGGGCTCCGAAGAAGAAGGGATCGAGGATTGGCGGCCCGAGCGACTCGGTGATAGGGTCGTCTGCACAACCCCAGTCTTTCCGTCGCTACCCCGACGATCTCTCGGATAAGGAGTCCTCGGGGGTCCAGCCGTCGTCGTCAAGTCGGAAGAGGTTGAAGGTGGACGCATCCCCGACTGTTCTGGAGGCAAGCGACTTGGGGGCCCTGCAGTTGGCCTACTACATAGGGCCCAGTTATGAGCTTATGCTGCCGAGTTCTACTCTTCGGCCGACCGATCCCCTGCCGGATAGGTATTGTATCTTCCCTGTGGACGCCTTTATCTCCGGCCTGAGGCTGCCCATCCATCCATTCGTTCGGGAGGTGTTAAATTGGTCGTCCCTGGCGCCAATGCAGTTTGGGCCGAACTCCTGGAAGCAGCTCATCTGCTTCGTGCTGTTGTGCGAGGAGCAGAGGGTACCCCTGCGGCTGAACGTGTTCCGAGCAATGTTGCTGATCGGCTCATCGGCAGAAGGAGTATACTATATCTCGCCTCGAGGTAAGGCGAAGGTTGTCCACGGTCATCCAGATTCCATCAAGTTCTGGAAGAAAAAGTATCTGGTGATCCGGAGTGAGGATCCTTGGGCTATCCCTACTCGGTGGAACCATTCTAAGCCGAGCTACGCAGCACCGGGGCCGGGGGACTTGACGGCGGAGGAGTGGAGACTCGTTGAGCGTCTCCGCCTGTCGTATAGCATCAATTGGGGGAAGGTGACGGAGGCCCATCTGGCGAGCGTCGGACTGAGCCCTAGCCCGGCCGTGCCTCGTACGTGGTTGTTTCTTTCTTCTCACTCCTCTTGTACTTTCTTGCTCATTTGTTCTTAATGGATTTTTTTACAGAAATGGATGAAGAGTCGATTAAGGCGCTGAGGCTCGCCATGAAGAAGAAGAAGGCCGAAAAGAAGGATGTCGTGGCGAAGACGACCGAGTTGTCCCAGGTGGTCTCCGAGGCCCCCATTCAGCCGAGGATGAAAAGGACTCGGTCGGAGACGGGTGGGGACGCGGTGGTCCAGGGGGGTCCGGATCAGGGTACGGCCGCCGACCTTGATAAGGGGAAGGGTCCCCTGGTGGATCCCGGACTAGAGGAGAGACTTCGGCGAAGGTGGGTGCCGGATTGGTCGATCCGCGAGGGTGATTGCCTGGTCCGGGGGCGCCAGGCCGTGGAGGTTGCAGATAAGCTGGCGACCCCTCGGGACCGTTCGGACATGAAGTCCCAGACCCTGGACGAGGCGTACGTGCGTCTAGCGCAGGCCACTGTGCTGGTAAGTCAATCGAACCCCCTAGCTATCGGGTTATGTTGTTTAAGAAAGATTTCTTAGTAGTGTCTGGCTGTGGCAGGCGACCGTGCAGGGGGCCCATGTGAGGGGCCTCTACGAGGCGACGTTGCAGCGAGAGCGAGACCGGGCTGACAAGGCCGAGCAGGAGGTGACGGAATTGAAGGGAGAGCTCGAAGGCTCTCGTAAGAAGGAGGCGGAGACGAAGGCGGCTTTTGACAAGGAGAAGGAGGAATGGGCGAAGGCGAGGGTGGCTCGGGAGGATTTGTCGGAGAAGGAGAAGAAAGAGGTGACTGAGTCGTGTCAGATCCTGGTGATCAAAGCCCAGGATAGCAGTTATGCAAAGGCCCTCAGCCATGTGAGGCACTTTTATCCGACTATCGACCTGTCCAACCTCGAGTATGATATGGAGATTGAGGGGACACCGGAGACCCCTGGCGGACAAGGGTCCGATGATAAACCGGTTGCCGACCCCCCTGCGGATCCGGCTGACATTGAGGTGGGAAAACCAGCTGTATAATTTTTGTCCTTCTTTTTCCTTCTCTCGATTGTATTTGCCTTCCGCGGACTGGCCACCACATTTTTTGTATGGGGAAACTGAATTTATAAAAAGAGGGTTTTTTGGCTGGCTAAGTTTTCCAACTTCGAAGAATTTCTGAACCTCTTTGCTTATATGTCTTGAGTGGGCTGGTTCTCTTGTAGGTTACGGCTCCCCCTCCTGAGGTGGACCCCCTTCGTTCCGACGTGGCATGGCTTCGGGGCAAGGTTGAGGCCTTAGAGGCCACTTTGGTTCGGTATCGAAAGAGGGCTCGCGACACTGATGCGGCCTTCCATTATTACAGGAACAAGTCTGAAGCCCTAAGTGAGGAGGCGAGCCGGCTGAGGAGGGCGATGGTGGATCGGGAGCTAGGGGGCGTTGGTCTTGGATATACCATGTCAAGTTCCTCGGTGCAGAGGCCTTCCTCGGAGAAGCTACTTCGCGACGTGATAGTGGAGAAGGAGATGGAGATACACCGTTATAGGACTATGTTGGGTGTTTCGACATCTTCCTCGAGGGGTCGGCGAGCCGAGGGGGCTCCCTCGGTGTTGCAACTGATGGAACGCATGCGATCCGTGGATGCCCAGAGCTCCGTGGCCGGGGTGTCGACTGTGGCAGAACCGAAGGACCGTCATGACGAAGAGAGAGTTCCAAGTCGTTTGGTCGGAGTGATTCCGCCCTTCGCCGGATCCGAGGGGCCCTAAGTCGGCGATTCCCTTTAGTTTGAGATGAGTGGAGTGGTCCTGTAACGGTATTTGCTTGTTTTCTCCGCACAAAATAAAAGAGTATGAATAAAGCTTTCTTTTCCTTCTTTGCTCTGGCTAGCGGGGTGGTGAAGGGCGGTGTAGGCGAGGTTGGGCTCCGCCGATTCGTGAGGGATCGATGCGGGGCGACAGGGAGACCTCCGATCCGGAGTTGGGTCGAACCTGCCGAGGCGTTTGGGGATGAGACCTGAGTGAAAACCCAGGTGCCGCCCCCATTGCCCGGTACCGGGTTGGAGTTGCCGAGGTTTTTAACTTTTGACAAAAAGAGACTTCTTTTATACCAGACAGGGGGGGGGAGGTCGCCGAAGCGGCCCTTTACACATGAATGTTTACAAAAGTTTTAATTTACTTAAGCCATGCTAGAACCTAAGCTTGCTCTCCCAGGAATTTCATGAGGTGCTCAGCGTTCCAGGGTCGGCTGATGGGTCGGTCGTTCATATCCGTCAGTCGGTATGTACCAGGGCGTACAGCCTCGACTACGCGGTACGGGCCTTCCCAGTTGGGAGCCAGCTTCCTCTTCTTGGTTGGATCAGAGACAGATAGCTTTCGCAAAACCAGGTCCCCTGCCTGGATGCTGGTGGGGCAGACTTTCTTGTTGTAAAATCTCTCGAACCGTTGCTGATAAATGCTCCTTCGGACCGCGGACTTCTCTCGTACTTCGGCGACGAGGTCCAGGTTAGCCCTCAGGGCGGACGCATTGTCTTCTTCATCGAAGGCTAAGATCCGGGGAGAAGGCAATCCGACCTCGGCGGGGATGACTGCCTCGGTCCCATAGGTCAGATTGAATGGCGTCTCCCTCGTGGGGATCCTCTGTGTGGTTCGGTGTGCCCATAGTACGCTGGGCAGCTC
Source organism: Hemerocallis citrina (assembly GCA_017893485.1). Taxonomy (NCBI): domain Eukaryota; kingdom Viridiplantae; phylum Streptophyta; class Magnoliopsida; order Asparagales; family Asphodelaceae; genus Hemerocallis; species Hemerocallis citrina. The sequence continues at coordinate 196,313,558 of CM030366.1, forward strand.
CTCAACCCATAGCCCTTTGGGGGAATTGTCAAGGCGCTTTTTGAGGCCGTCGAGGATTTGCCTGTTCGCATTCTCCGCTTGGCCGTTAGACTGAGGGTGGCAAATGGCGGAGAAACGCTGCTGGATGCCGATGTCCTCACAGAAAGATTGGAAGTTCTGCCCTTGGAACTGGGTTCCGTTGTCCGTGACGAGAATTCGGGGAATCCCGAATCAACAAATGATGTTCTTCCAAAAGAACTGTTGCACTTGGCGCTCGGTGATGCTGGATAGTGGTTCGGCTTCGATCCACTTGGTGAAGTAGTCGATGGCGACAATCAGGAATTTCTTTTGCCCTACCGCTGGGGGGAAGGGCCCCACAAGGTCCATACCCCACATGGCGAAGGGCGTAGGGCTTGCCAGGGATCGGAGGTTGGCTTGAGGAAGCCTTTTGATAGGGGAGAATCTTTGGCAGGGGCCGCACCTCTTGACTAAGTCTTGTGAGTCTTGGAGCATGGTGGGCCAATAGTACCCTTGATTTAGGGCCTTTCGGGCAAGTGTCCTACTCCCCATGTGGCATCCGCCGATCCCCTCGTGCAGGTCTTTGAGGGCGTAGCTGGCCTCGTCCTTGGCGAGGCAGCGGAGGTATGGTTTGCCGTCGGCCAAGGTGTACGAGCGCTTGAAGAGGATGTTATCGATCATGACGAACCTTTCAGCTCGGATTCTGATTCGTCTGGCCTCGGCTTTTTCTTCAGGAAGCTCGGCCCTGCTTAAGAATTTTCGGATGGGAGTGGTCCAGTCGTCCGGGCTGGTCCCCTCTTGCACACACATCGCTTCCGGCTCTGGGCTACTGATGCTCGGCTTCAAGAGGACCTCGACGAGCACCGTACGATCGAGACCCTCGAAGGAAGAAGAGGCAAGTTTGGATAGCGCATCGGCTTGGGCGTTCTGTTCCCTGGGGACTCTGACAACCGCAGCGCCGTCGAAGAACGCCAAGAGTCGTCTGACTGCCGCCAAATACCTCATCATTCGGTCGTCACGGGCTTCGTACTCTCCGGTGATTTGATGGACCACGAGCTGAGAGTCGCTAAATGCCCGGATTCGCTTGGCACCGGCTCGGTGGGCGAGGGTCAATCCGGCGATCATGGCCTCGTACTCTGCCTCGTTGTTGGAGGCTGGAAAGTTGAGGCGCAGGGAGTATTGAAGTAGGAATTGGTCGGGGCCACGAAGGATGACGCCCGCCCCACTCCCCGTTTCGCATGACGAGCCGTCAACAAAGACCTCCCAGGTCGGATCCGATTCTTCTATGTCAGGTTGCTCGGAGACGGTGCATTCAGTTATGAACTCGGCGAGGGCCTGTCCTTTAATGGCCGCCCTGGGATGATAGCTAATGTCGAACTGGCTCAGCTCGATCGACCATTTGACTAATCGGCCGGAGTTTTCGGGCTTGTGGAGGACAGTCTTCAGTGGTTGGTCGGTCAGTACTTGGACGGAGTGGGCCTGGAAGTAAGGTCGAAGTTTTCGGGCTGCCATAACCAGGGCATAGGCCACCTTCTCTATCTTCGCGTATCTCGTCTCGGCCGGGTGCAGTACTTTGCTCACATAGTACAGTGGTTTCTGAACTCCTTCCTCCTCTCGGACGAGGACGGCACTGAGGGCGCAGTCCGAGGCGGACAGGTAGAGCCAAAGCGGCTCGCCTGGCTCGGGCTTGCTGAGGAGAGGCGGGTTGGCGAGGTATTGTTTCAGCTGCTCGAAGGCTTCTTGTTGATGGGTACCCCACTCGAAGCCCCCTTTCCCGCGCAAGGCTTTGAAGAAGGGGAGAGATTTCTCCCCTGACTTGGAGAGAAAACGGCCGATTGCCGCCAACCGACCTGTGAGCCTCTGAACCTCTTTGACATTCCGGGGCGGGGACATGTTAATGATGGCCTGTATTTTTTCGGGGTTTGCCTCAATGCCGCGCTGGCTGACGATGAATCCTCAGAACTTCCCCGTGGAGACGCCGAAGGCGCATTTAGCCGGGTTGAGTCTCATGTTGTGGCGTCGGAGGACACCGAAGGCTTCCTCGAGGTCGGCGACGTGGTCCGGCCCAGCTCGGCTCTTGACAAGCATGTCGTCGACGTAAACTTCTACGTTGCGGCCGATCAGGTCCTTGAAGACTCTGTTGACGAGTCGCTGGTACGTGGCTCCGGCGTTTTTCAGCCCGAAAGGCATAACACAGTAACAATAAAGACCTTGGTCGGTGACGAACGAGGTCTTGGAGATGTCTGGTGGAAACATCCGGATCTGATTGTACCCCGAGAACGCGTCCATGAAGGACAGCAGCTCGTGCCCTGAGGTCGCGTCTATTAAAGCGTCGATGCGCGGGAGGGGGAAAGGATCTTTCGGACACGCTTTGTTAAGGTCCGTGAAGTCAATGCAGATTCGCCAACCCCCTGTCGCTTTCTTCACCATGACGACATTGGCCAACCACTCGGGGTAGCTGACTTCCTGGATGAATCGAGCGGACAAAAGCTTGTCCACTTCTGTTTTTACAATTTGTTGCCTCTCCGGGGCGACTTTGCGCCTCTTTTGGACGATCAGTTTAGAGTCAGGGAGGACGCTCAGTCGGTGCATGATCAAGTCTTCGGAGATCCCGGGCATATCGGAGGGCTTCCAAGCGAAGAGATCAACGTTGCGGCGGATGCAAGTGATGATGCCCGTCTTCAGGTCTTCGGCGAGTGAGCAGCTCACCCGGAACCATTTTGACTCATCCTCGGTGTCGAATAGGACCTCCTCCAGTTCGTCAACGAGGAAGAGAATATTTACCGAGTTGCCGTTGTCAACAAGGATTCGGCGAACCTCACAATTGGCCATGTGGAGGCTAACGACGAGGGCCTCGCCGTGGGGTAGGTGAACTCCTTCGGGGTCCTCTCCTGAGAAGGAGACTGGCCGCGGTTGTAGCTCGGGAGAGGGGCTGTACTGAATAGCGTTTGTCTCCTGGGTGAAGGTTCTTTGGGAAGTATCGGATCCTCCCCCCACCGGCCCCCCGTGGATGTAGTGTAGGGTGAATGGCGTATCCATGGATACCTCGGATTCGGGATCCTGACCCTGGGTGCGGTTTGGGTTAGGGTTCGGGGTTGATAATCCCCGGTTCCTATCACCTTGCCGACCCCGTGGGCCGTCGTCCCTGTGGGTCTGCCTCGGATGGTTCGGGGCCGGGTTGGAAGCGGCCCTTCCCCAGCTGTGGGTAATCTTGCGGTTGAGGATTACTCCCCGGAGGTCGGGCTGGGCTGGCCAGCCGACGCTCCTTTGGGACTCCCGAGGGGGAGCCTGGTGTTTCGACGTGCGTGGCCTGGCTTTATCAGTGGGTGGGGGCGAGTCCCGTTGGTTGACGGAGGAAGCAGCCCCCTTGCCTTTGGAGGCCATGAGGGGTCGGCTGTCGATGGCCTTTGAGGGTCTGGGTCGGATCGGCTTCTGGAGCAGCTGTTTCCCACAGACGGCGCCAACCTGATGCTGTTTATTTCTGGGAGACGTGTGGATGCACCAGGTGTGAGTTCGGACTCAATTTGTATTGGAGGAGAATGCCGCTCGTCTGCCGATCTTCGGTTGACCTTCTGGGACCTGCGATGGGCTCGGAAAGATGTTGAAGGCTGGGCTCGGATCGGAAGGGTCGGATCCGAGGTCTTGTGTACCTGCAGACGGTCCTGAAACACCGGGGTTTATCCCGGCGGCGGACCCTCCGACGCTCTAGTCAGTCTCTGTGAGAGAGTAGCAATAACTAGGTATATTTAAGTGGCAAAATATTCATTACCTCAAAAGGTGGGTGGGGGTCTAGTATTTATAGAGAATCCCAACCGGGTTTGGTTCCACTTGGGGGCCGGGTCTGGATCCGAAAGCCCGTGGGCCTGACGTGGCAGAAGGCCCATGGGGTTTAGGGCGGACGTGGCAATACCAGGAGCGGTATAGGGCTGACGTGGCAACACCCTTGGCGGTATTTGGAGTTGACGTGGCTGATCGTGGGTCTCCTGTGCTGCGGGGGGGGGGGAATAGGAAGGCCTAGGCTGCGCCAGGTCATCTTTCTGCCCCGCCAGAGAGGGGGGACGGCCCGGGGGACTGTCCCGGATCGGACTCCGAGGGCTACTGAGGCTCGTCGGTACGAGGAGGCCAGTACTGTGAGGGAAAACACGAGGTTCGGCGCCGACCCTGAAGTGGTTCGGAGCCGAACCAGGTTGCTATCTTTACCTTTCTGAGTGGGAATTGTATTGGGCCCTGGTTGGGCCTCAGGCCATTTTTACCCTGTCACAAGAGTGAACTTATTTTTTTTAATTTTTTAATTTTTACTTAAAATAAAAATAAAAAATAATAATAAACATTAAAAATCATAATAATAAAAATAAGATTGAAAGAGTGAAATTGCCAAAAAAATATATATATTATTCATATGATTTCAAGTTATACAACTTTCACAATTTGTAATAAGAAATAAATATTTCACAAATTTGTTTTATACACTAACAAATTTCTTATATACAATTTCATTTTACTTCAATTTTCCTAATTTGAATTTTGAAATAACAAGCAAAGATTTAATATAATTGTTTATCTATTTACAGTTGTCTTCAATTTGATGGCCTTCAATTTGTTGTTGTTGACTTGTTGCCGTTGGTCTTGAATGCTTCATTTTGGTTGTTATTGATGTTGTTGTTGTTGTTCTTCCGGCGAGTTGCTCCCACTTGTGGACGTAGATAATGCTTTCCCTTGTGTCCTATCTTCAGCCTTCAGTCAGTCTTCTGTGCAAACGAGCATCTCTAGCGAGTCGGGCTTCAAGCGATTCCTGTAATCAGTTAGAACCCTGCCACTTGAAGAAAATGCACTTTCACAAGCAACTGTAGAGACATGAGAAGTTAGTAGATCTTTGGCCATATATTTAAGAATACTATAAGTGTGTTCATGGTCTTTCCACCATTGTAAAATATATAGTGAAGAAGTAGAAGACTCAGAATCTTGTTGGTTATACCAATTTAATTCATTTGGTTAATTAGTCCTAGGTTTTTTGGATTGAATTTGTGCAAGTAAATTAAATGTTCTATCATCAAATTTACTCTTACCCTTACCTTTAGAAGAAGCAGAAAAAGAACTAACTACATAAGTTGTACTACTAGAAGCAAAAGATCCATCATAATAATCATACAAGTTATTTAATGTAGATTCAAATTTAACTAAAAAAGAAGCGCAATTAATTTCCTTTTCTACATCCTCCCCAAGTAATGCAAAAAAATTTCAATCAAACTCTTCGTACCTTCTAATTTGATACGGGGATCCATAACGATAGCAACACAAAACAACATAGGAGGAGGATTAAAAAACTTCAAAAAAATTTTGTATGCAGGTTTTTCAATATCACCAACAAAAACATCATTTAACATTTCGTTAAAAGTTTGCATCATAGTAACCATTGAAATAAAAAAGCTACTAGAAGTAAATTCATATGATTTTGAAAAATTTAAAGTTGCGGTTTTAAAAGGTTCTAAAAATTTCAACTAAGATTCAGCAAAATACCAATCAGAGGGAGTCATTTCAAAATTTGACATATTTTTTGCAATACAAAAATCATTTATAAATGCTTTATATTCAGTAACAGCATGTAGTAAATCAAAAGTAAAGTTTCATCGGTGTTTAACATTCATTGGAAATTTTCTAAAAAGTACATTTGAAATCCTACACCAATTTTCCATTAATCTTGAAATACGGTGCCACTTAATGCAATAAAATGTACAAAATTTCTAATTTTAAGTATATATGGATCTGCTATTCTTTATGCTTCTTGAACACATAAATTTAAAATATGACATACACATTTAACATGAAAAATATTGTCAGATAGAGGGTTTAATGCGGATTTTAAAATACTAATTGATGCATTATCAAAACTAATACACATAATTTTATCGTGAATATGAAAAACATCACAAATTTTTAAAATACGGTTTGCTATTTCAATGCCACTATGGAGATAGGGCAACGCGGTAAGTGATATGATTCTTTTTTGAAGAATCCAATCATTGTCGATTAAATGACAGATTATTCCCATCATTGGAATATTGTTGCAACCCGTCCAACAATCCGAAGTTAAACTAACTATACAAGTTAGACTCCATAAAATTGCAATCAAAACGTCCTTCATTTCATTGTACACTTTAAAACAATCCGATTTGCAAGTATTTCTCGGGAATCTTCTAAAATGAGGGTTTAAAGCCGTTTGATTAAAATTTCCCAAGTCCCTACTCCCGGGATAGGAAAATGGTAACTCTTCCTTTATTACTAATTGAGCAATTTCCCAACAAACAAGATCGGGATCATAAGGGTGACTATCAACTGGACCGGTCCTACGGTGAATTTTTTGTTGGCCGGGTAGGTCAACAAGAAGATCTTTATGAACACTTAGGATGTGTCGCTTAACTGTACCCGTGCCATCACCCCTCTTGAATTTGTATTGCTTAGAACATGTTTTACAAACTTTCAAACCTATACCCGGAGTTTCTTCATCCGGGATAAAATCGTAAAATTTATGCCAATCACTACTTTCCCCTCTACTTTTCCTACCACTAGGAGGTTGTGTTGTTTCGGTTGGTTGTTGTTGTTGTTCTTCTTCTAATTGTATGTCTCCTACAAACTCATCGTACCCCATTGTTGGGTAGGAGGATCATGGTACTCTTCGGCGGGCTCACCATGTGGGACAATTGGTGGCCTACGAGAAGGGCTGGTAGAATCTTGCCCACTTTGGCTACGACCGCTACCGCGTGATCTGGACATGTTTATATGTAGTAGTGTATGTAAAAAAAAACTACATAATGTAGGAGCGATAAGTTACAAAAAAAAATCTAGAAAACACGAGGGTTGTGAGAGAGAAGATTAAAAAACCAACCAACAAACAAGATACCAAAAATTATAACTACAAAAATAATAAAATTTGAAGAAAAGGGATATGAAATTTTGATACCGTTCACCGTGGATATGCGTACATAAAAAGGCCCGTGAAAATAAGAATAGAAGTAGAAGTAGACATCTGGAATTGAAGACTCGAGGAGAGTTTGGAGGAGAGTATAAGACTTGATCACTTGGAGTTGGAGGAGAGTTGAAGACTTGAAGACATTGTTGAATTTTGACTTCGATACGATCAGATTTTGATCGTGTATATGACTTGCTAGCATGTTTGTTCAATTGTTCACAAATTGAAATAAATAGAGTAATAATAGTAGAGAGAGTAAGAGAGTAAGGTGTGAATTTTTCATTTGAGTTTTGTGAGTATTTATAGGGTAAAAATAAACAAAAAAACAAATAAAAAACACAAAAAACAACAAAAAACGGCTAAAAAAGCCGTTCAACGGCTCTGTTGTATAGTAACCAGCCGTTGGGCCCGCAGGTCAACGGTCGACCCGGAGCGGGTGGAACGTTTGACCCGTACGGGTCAAATGGTTCGCAACCCGCAGGTTGGCGAGCGGGTTACTGGGCCGGGTTGAGCAGGTTGGATTCGTTATTTTAGCGACCCGGGTCGACCCGTTAACGTTAACGGGTTTTCGACCCGAAACCGGACCATGGTTTCGCGGCCCGAGTTAAACAGGCAGGTCGTGGGCGGTTCACGGGTCGACCCGGCCCATTTGCCATCCCGCCGCAGAGGCGGGAAGGAGAAAAAAAACCACGTGGCTGTCAATGTTAACCGGCCACGTGGCGCTTCTTGGTTGGTTGTCGAACGGAAATGCTCGGACGGTGTTGAACAGAGCAGCTCCCGAACGAAAAATGGAGAAAAATGCCCTGCTTCGCGATGCGCGCTCCCTGATATTGATCAACGCGCAGGATTGCGCCACGTCATCAGGTATTAATTAATTAATCGAATTAATGATTTAAAAAATCCGCAAAAAATATTTAAAAAATCAGGGAAAAATAATTAAAAAATTCTAAATTTTTTTATTAATTCATAAAATAATTTTAGATTCTGAGAATAATAATAATTAAATTGGAATAAATAATTAATTTTTTCCGATAATTAGTTATTTAATTCGGAAATTGAATAAAAAAATCGAAAAAAACCAGAAAAATCTGGAGAATGACAAAAAAGCCAGAAAAATCTGAGAATAATTTTGGGTATTTTACAAGTTCAGAATAACATCGTTACACCTCGAGCAAGATACAACTCCCCCGAGAACTCCGTTAAAATCCCGTATGCCATTAAAACAGTAAAACTACTCCTAAGGCTTTTAAACTCAATATTCGGGCGTGGGGGGCTCGTGATATGGCTAAAAATATGATTAAATCGGGACCGTTCAAATTGGGTACGAATCTTAAAGCTCTCAGGGGTAAAACATTAATTTCACCTACAAACAGGTCTTAAATGGAAACTGGGTCTTTCTTCAAAACCCAATAACCCATAAACGGATCTGTCCTACTGGGTACGGGTTCCAACCCGTTACAAACCAGTTCAGAAGGATAAAGAAGAATTCAGATTCATAATTATCCCTAAGAGGTGGTTTTAACCACTTATATCCATCCACACCATGATGTAAAGATTTGTTCTTATCTCGAAAGGATCCCTAAGGCGACTATAAATACCCCTCTCCCCCACCATAACAAGGTAATCAATATTTTTCTATATAAAGCTCTTTCTTAATCTTTCTGATTACTGACAAGAGCGTGCGTCGCCGAGATCCGTCATGGTGTATCGCACTTTTTGCAGGTTCGCGGCAGCGGCTAGAAACAAGTCAACACTTCGGTGAAGGTCAACAGGTTTGCCTTATTCATTTTCTCAAGAATCCACAAATTCATCTGTTTGCTCCCACACCAAGATCAGCAGCAACAACTTATGGCCACCCTGACTAATTTTTTGTTGTTGCATTAAGCATAAATCTTTTGACCAAACAAAAAACATTTCTTCGATCATCTCTAGCAGGGGCAGACCCACATTAGGCTCAATTCGAGACTTGACTTTGTGGCCAGATGATTTAAACTTTGCTATAAGAGAACCATGATTCAATTCCCTTAAGTAACAACTTATTTTAAAAAAATTTAACTTGGTTTTGGATTGTGAATAAACTTTCATTAATGTCTTTAATAAAATTATACTCTATATTTATAAAATTTTGAATATATAATCAATTTTGATAAAGTACATTTTCACACTGAATAATATTTTTGATATATAACTGAATTTAATATCAATATTTATGTTCTTAATAATATTTTTATATTTATAATTTCAAATTAAATGAGTATCGAATTATACAAGTATGAGTTTTTTGTCTTTTTTTCTTATTAGGCATGCAACTCAACATATATACATTATGCAAATATTTAGTCAATCATATAATAGATAATAATAGATCTCATCGCTAAATATCTCGTAATTAAATAATTGATGGCTTCATATAATTAACAAATTGCTAAAAGAAAAAACTCTCGCTCAACATATAATATATACGCAATATTTTTCTATTACAATTTTTGATAAATAAATAAAATTTATAAAAAGTTCTATTTACTTATACTCACCTGACTAAAATTTCTGCGTTCGCCGTGATCTCGAGCATCATAACTGGAGAGTGGTGTAAATTGCACACAACCCAATAAATCTCAAGCACCCACTGTTACAAAAAGACAAAAAAGAAAGATTTATTATTTTTTTTCCTTTCTTGTTTGCTAGGTTTCTCCCCTTTATTTTTCTTCTCCTTCATCTCGTCGGTCCTTGCCACGTCAACCATCACCAGCAATGGCAGGCGCTCTTCAGTACCTGGAATCTCAAAGCAACGCCCAGCCGGATCTTGCCGACTGGTACGATACCCTCGCCGATCTCTACCAGAAGAAGCTCTGGCACCAGCTCACTCTCAAGCTCGACCAGTTCGTCGCCCTCGCCGTCGTTCAGGTTTACTAACTCTACGCTTTCTATACTCTGTTATTATTATATACTTTTCGAAATTTAGGGTTTTTTAATAAAAAATATATAATTTTAATTGGTGGTTTGAATTATAAGAATGTATGTTAAGCTTGGATTATTCGATTTCCGAGGCATTGAGGGAGAAAAAAGATTAAGTATGAGGTACTACAATATAGTTAATGGAGTTTGTTAAAGATAGAGAGTTCTTTGGATTTGGGGAAAACGAGTCCTGATTTCCTGCACTAAAACTGTTTGATTGGGGGCTGGTAACTTGACTAGGGGAACTCATTCATCTTTCGAGAGAAGAATTTTGGTGTGTAACCAATTGTAGGCGAACCGCCGACATATTTGATTGATTGAAATGTTTTAGGTGATTGTAGGTGTAATTTGGAAACGATCTCTGAGTCAAATAGAATCAGTTTCTAGAGATCTTCCTAATTCAAAAGACTAAGGATCCAATCTTTTTGTTGTTAAGATCCAAAATTTCAATATTTCTTTGGTAAAAGCTGAGAATTAGAAAAATCTTTGCCATTAATTTTGAATGACTTCACCGATGGCACAGTTAGGTTCCATTTTTCTATATGAATTGAATTGGCTATCAAGCAATTGTAGACGTTAGGCAGAGTAAAATTGACTTGAGTGGTTATCTTCTTTATCCATCCTCTATCCTCCACTCATGTCGTCTTTCCCAACCACCATCCTTTCTCTCTATTAGCCACCATCCCTTCACCTACCCCACGAGGCATCTCTAGTTTATTGATTGATCTCCCATACATCTCTACTCTCTTTCATTCATTTTATCAATTTCTTCTATCAATTTTCAGTACAAGCTACTATACAGACATACCTCCGCATAAAAAAGAGACGCCAGATTGTTCCTTAGTCGTGTTGGATGTAAGGTTTACATCTTCGATGAATTACAAATATTTGCTAGTTAATAGAAGATAATCACTGATTTTGTTTGTAAAGGGGAAAATTGTTAGTTTCTATTTTGATTTAAGAAATCCTTTGAGTAGAAACTTTGGGTTTCATGATTTTCTCCGCAAAACAACGATGTAGGAATTTCTACCTTTTTTAGACCTATTTAATACAAAACATGGATATTAGAGAACATCAACGAACACTTTAACTTATAGTTGATGAGATATGCATTATTTAAGGATGTGGATTGTTACAAGGGCAGCACTGCAACATTTTGGCATTTTAGGTTTATTGAGATCATTTGAAGAATGGAAGTTCTCTTTTTTGTCAGCTAGTTGAGGGCCTAGGACAGATCCAAACACGGAATTGATGAAATAGATATTGCTCACTTGGTATTGGATTTTGATGCAAAGAATGGTCCAAGGTTCACGAACACATACAGACACATACAGACACATTGAGATGACAATTTCTTCAAATGTAGGACATGGAGACACAGAGTATGACACTGTGTGTATGTGTGCGGGTGCGTGTCTCGATGTGGCAACATGTATTGGTTGAAAAATAATACTTTTTCATAGAAGTCCTCATTAATGCAACCAATAACATATTGCCACATTATGATACTCCACCCCCATGCTCTTGCTCTCTCTGTCTCTCTCTCTCTCTACCAACCACATGTTTTGTGGGTGTGTGACAACGTGGTAACATGTATTTCTTGAAAAGAAGAAATACTTTTTCCATAGAAGTCCGCATAATTTGTCACTAAAAAGTTAATGCAACCAACCACATGTTGCCATGTCGTGGTATTGAGCCCAAGTTAGGTGCGATGTTACTACCTCTCTCTTATTTATATATATATATATACACACACTGGCGGTGCCAGGAATTTGTACAAGGGGGGCCGTACAAAGCCTCAAAAGTATGACATTTCAAAAAAAGTTAACAAAAAAAAACATGATGCAAAACTTAAATATCAAATTACAAGAATATATCAAAAAGTAGTTTTTTTCCATAGTCAAAATATTAAGAAAATATATATTGTGGTCAATATTTTTGTTAATACCAACAAAAGAGACAAAAAAGTTGGAACAATGTATTACTACTTCAGTCGTGCAAGCTGATATTTCACTCTTCAGAATTCATCTATAGTTATATTAGTATCAATCTTTTTAGTTATGTTTTTGTCAAATAATTTGTAAAAAATCATCATGTATCTTGCTACGAAGTCTTTTTTTTTAAAACTTCGCATGAGAAAATAAATCGTTCTGTAGTGATTGTTGTGACAGAGGTGTAAAATGAGTCAACGATTCTGTTAGCAAGATGGAATATCTTGGCAATCCAACCTTTACTTCCCGACATATTAACAAATTTTAGATTTTTTCCTAAGCCTTTTTTCTAACTATTGGAATATGTAAGGAGATATTTTAGATTTAGTTAATATTTCTTTGTGGTTAGATAACATTTAATATGTGGGTTGATATTATCCATATAAGGGATGATATATGGCTTTCTCTCTGTTTTTCATTATGTATCTCTAAATATCAAGAAGTTCAATATTATTTTATTGTTCAACATGGTATCAGAGCGTTCGATCATTCTTAAACACTTTCTTTATTGAATAACAAGAAGAGAGTCATTTCTCTTAAAAAATTCTCTGTTCTTCTTCTTTAGTTGCAAGACTTCTCAAGATGCGGATTTTCAGATTCAATCCTCCTTCATATTCGGATTTTCTGATCCACTCCTTCATATTCAGAATTACAAACTCATTCCTTTTCTAGATGCGAATTTCTATATCCGGTTCTCCTCAAGATGTGAATTATCATATTCAATCCTCCGACAGATTCATATTTTCAGACCATATCTTCGTCCACATTCGGATTTTCATATCCAATCTCATCTAAATTGTCACGTCCCGTTTTTCAAAATACGGGAATACGAGCCCATGACGAAGGCCCAGCGAATGATTTTTATATCATTCATAAGCTGTACCAGTCTTAACTCAACAATACTCAGAAAATTAAATCATAGCCTCGCAATTAATAACATCACAGAACAATATTTGATTTCAAGAATTTAATAATCCAACATGATAATCAATACTGAGAAAATAAATAGTAGTTACGGGTCAAAAGTCCGGGATACAAGTCTAAATAAACAAATGAATTACAATGAATGAAGAAGAACATGAAAAGAAATAGTTTATTATTATGCAGTTGCTCCGATCTAAAAGTACTGCTCGCCAACTCCTTCTGGCAGGTCCTCAGGTTCACCTGTAGCTAGGTTAACTAAAGAAGAAAAAGAAATGTCCTTAGAGTAAGTACGGACAGCAAGTAGCGAAAACGGAGAGTAAAGGAATAAGGTGCATGTGGGAATATGAATCAAGATCAAATTTCAATGACAATAATGGTACTAATAGCAATGGTCTTAATCAAGTATATATACATGTCCACTAGGTCTATTATCAAGTTGTTTCTCCTATCTAGTGCACGTACTACTGCATCCCATACCACAGGTTCGATGCACGCATAACAGTGTTCGTTTTAGACTTCATGGTGGGATCTACAGAGCGTGTACTCGGTATATCACGATAACAAGATAACAAGTTCATGTCTTCACAAGTAATTATTCATCTTCCATGTCAAGTTTTCATGTAACAAGATAACAAGATAACAAGTTCACGTCTTCACAAGTAATTCTCCACCTTCTACCGAGTACATTTTCTGAGACTGTCCACTACTAGGTCAACCCTTAGAAACCCCGGCTTGTTTAGTATTTTATTACTAAGTCATATATCTACATGCAAGTAGTTATTAGAATGTCAAGGGAATTGTAATAATGCAACAACATGTGCATTGCACAAAATAAACAAGAAATGGCAAATCTGGAACAGCTGACACAGTTACACTAAAACAAAGATTTCTCCTAGATTACAACTCCAAATTCGAACTTCCAGTATGCTATGGACATCTAGACAGAAAGGGTTACAAGTTATATTCATTAACTTTCTGCTAATTCTGACTGTATCTAGGTTAAAAACTCCATTCTTTGTAGATTATCTGTTCTGGCAGCAACTAGATCTCAATTCCTAAGGGGTGGAAACATGGTATAAATACACTATAAAAATCTACAAAAATTTGAGATGAACCCTCAGCATGTCTATAAGGTTCCTGGAAAATTTCATAGCATTTTAATACTGTTTACATGGTATTTTACTATCAATTATGTCGATGTTACAATAATTCTGCAGTCTGGAAAATGCAGACCAGCGGGGACTAAAAGGATGATATCTCGCAGCTCGGGACTCCGAATCAGGATCCGTCACTTGGGTTGGAAATTAGACTCAGTAGGCTAAAACTCTCTTTTGTATCAGGTGTGTTAATTCTCAAGTTAACAGGGTCGAAACCTCTATGCAAAACAGTACAAGCAGCAAGATTCATAAAAACCACTACACATGTATTCATCAAAACGGGTAATTAACGAGTTATTGTATCATGAATGTATCAAGATTAATGTACAGCAAGTAGTGTGAATTTTTCCAGTATACATGTCAAGTCTTTCATGTCGAGTTCAAGTCACAAGATCTCAAGTAATAACATGTATTTAATCACGACGTGTTTTCCTCATGTACAAGTTTTATTTATTTTATTCATGTCAAATATGTATCTAGGCTTGAGTTTGAGTCAATGGATAATAATGAGAGGTCAAGAGTACGTCGGGTTAGCTCGTGTAAACCCTCGATACTCCTAATGGAAGGGACACAAGGCAAAGTTAACGATAAATGAATTGGAACTACTTGCATAAGAGGTCAATCAATCTTGAACTAGAATAAATAAGAGAGTTCAAGTGGACTTGCCTTTTTCCTTGTAGACGATTCGATAATTTAATAAGAATAATGGGATCAGAATTCCGGGGAGCAATCCCAAGAGCACGTGCAAAATCGCGCTAAAATACCAAATAGTGGATTCCATTCCGCACCGGATCGGCCAGAACACGGGACGGCAAAATGGATCTGCTGCGGCCAGAACACGGAACACCGAACGATCCAATGAGAACCCTTCTACACACCCGATCCGATCCGAACACAGGACAACGAAAATGGGATCTGGTGTGCGCCGAACACAGAACAGCAACGACAGCCAATCAGAATTCGTCCACGCAGCGGATCTGCCCCAAACACGGGCAGCAAAGCAGCGGATCGAGAGCCCGGAACAGCAAACAGCGGGGGCAACGAATTGCTGTTCGTCTTCCACCTCGCGACAGCGGAGGAGAGAGAGAGAGGCAGCGGCGGCCCTGGCGACATGCGGTGGGGCCCGCAATGACTTAGGCAGGCGACGTAGGCGGCGGCGTTGGTCGGGAAGCGACGCAATACATGAGACGGCAAACGACTCCGGTGGAACTCTGTTTTCACGCTCGAAAACAGGGGAGAGCGGGGAATTGGTGTTCGGGGTGTCGAAGGCGAGGATGGTGGTGGCTCTGGGCTGCGACGAAGACTTCGGTGAGGGCGAGAGGCTCTCGGCGAAGTGGAGAGGTGATCGGTGGTGTTTGAAGGTGAGGTCGATGGGTTTCGGTGGAGCTTCGATTGGGTTCGACGGGAGTGGTTTAATGGCGAAGGCAACTGCGATGAGGAAGGGGATGAGGGTGGCGGAGTCGAAAAATGAAGGCAACGGTAAGGTGGTGGTGTTGGCGATGCGAGGTGATGGTGTTGACGACGGTGGAGGCGAAGTGGGTTGTTAGTGAGTTGGGTTTGATCGGTGGAAGGCGAGGATGATGATGAGGAAGAGGTGGAGATGGCGAGATTGGGTTTGGGTTTGGTGAGCGGCAGTGGATATGGTGGCGATGACTGGAGTTGGCGACAGGGAAGGAATGGTGATGGATTTCTTTGGGTTCGGTTTTCGGGTTGCTTTTGGGTGAAGGCGAGAAGAAGAAGTGTGCGGGAGTAGTTGTGGGTTTGTTTGGGTTTGGAAGCAGGAGAGGGGGGAGAGAACGAGAGAGAGAGTGAGTGGGTTGTTTTAGAGTAGTTCTGATTTGTGGGAGGGTGGGAGTGATTATTATAACAGTATGGAAGAGTGAATAAGGGGGTTAGAGATACGTGGGATTGAGGGGAGAAAGAGTCATTTTAGTTAGGGGAAGTGGGTTTGCGTAGACTAAGTTCTGGGTTTACAATCCCATAAGGATATGGGTTGGGCTTTCATGAGAATGGGCCAAAATATAATAATATAATAAATAATTGGAATTAGTGAGCTCACAACATGACAAAAGCCCAGATACAATAAATTAAGGGGGGGGGGGAAAGATATCAATAGAAATACAAAGAATAATAACCCGTACAATCGGAAACAGGGGTTACATAAATTCAGATTTTCTTTGTGCTATCCAGTTTCACTTGCAACGCGCTAGACGTGCGATATGGTTACATCTGTAGCAACACAAGATTTCTCCCGTGCTATCCAGTTTCATATGCAACACATTTCATCCGCCCTATCCGGTTTTATCCGCAAGACTTGATTCCTTTATGAAGTTTGATGAGAATGTTGACTTATATAGTTGCATTCTCTGAAGTTTTCTTTGCCCGGTCTAGGTCTCGGCTTCGTTCAAGTTCGATGTCAACTTCATTTGCCTCAATTCGATGTCAACTTCATTTGCCTCCAATTGAGGGGGAGTATTAGAATATGGAGAAGATATTTTAGATTTAGTTAATATTTCTTTGTGGTTAGATAAGATTTTATATGTGGGTTGATATTATTCATATGTGAGATGATAAAGGACTTTCTTTATGCCCAAGATTTGTGGTCTATTTGTAGGTAAGTGTTTTTCATTATGTATGTCTGAATATCAAGAAGTTCAATAATATTTTATTGTTCAACACTAACCATTTAGAAAATCTAGATATTTTATTTTATTTGCTAACAATTTAGAAATTCTAGATACTTTGCAAAGGCTTGGAATAACAATTTTCAATAGTAACTTATATATTATTAATATTAAATGCCTTATAGACTTGGGGATAAGGTTTTTATTTTATTTTCTACCTAGATTTGCCCGTGGGCACGTGTCTACGGCACGTCTACGGAACGATACAGCATAAAGCCTTGTAAACAGTAAAACAACAATTATGTAGCTCAAGTTTGAATAGTATGACAATAATTAGTTGTAAATAAAAGTCCATGTTTCCATTAGTATATGTTGAAAAATAATTATAAATGAGGGTATAAAATCCAACTTCTTAGAACTTTGAGGGTGGAAAATGATGAAATTTAACTATTGAAGAGATATTTGCTATTATATATATATATATATATATATATATATATATATATATATATATAGAAAGAGAGAGAGAGAGAGAGAATAATTAAATAAATAAATGAGTTGTTTTGGGGGGGGAGGAATTTGAATTTGAGTTTTGGGGGGAAACTTTTTGGGGGAAAATGTGTTTTGTGAGGTTAGATCCGAGCCTTTGATTTTGGGGGGATTAGACGTATTATCTTCATAAGAGGTTTGACTGTTTCAGTACTACTTTAATAAGTAATTTTCATGGACGGCAACTTACAAGGCTCTTGAGTTTTTCAACAACAAACAAAGTGAAGTAGTTGGAAATACAAGCTACTAGCAAATGAAGAACATTGACCAAATATTCTTCAGTTTTCATCGTGTTAGTACACAAAATTTCTTTTATTTGTCATAGAGGTCTATTGTTTATTTTGAAGAATTCAAAAGTAGTATTTGTTTTTTTGTCTAGAGGGGGTCAATGAAGGCTAATTAATATTTTTCAAGAAGCCCAAGACTATTAGGGGCTTTTCTGAATTTTTCCTGGGTCCAGTGAAGGCTATTTTTTTTCCTTCAGGAACCTAGTGTTTTTTTTGAATTTTTCCTGGGGTCACCCCCCCCCCCCCCCCCCCCCCCCCCCCCCCCCGCGTCTCCGCCCCTGCATATATTAACTAGATGGAGGAACTAATACAAATGCACTCACATGCTACTTTCGTAGTTAAATTAATAAAATTTGTTATGTATCTGATACCTTATGAATCATAATTTTTGTGACTCGTTACGAGGAATATTACGTTTATCCCTTCAGATTTTAGTGGGAAGATTTTTTTTTTTTGTATCTCACTCTTAAGATCAAATATATTGTGATATTTGCAACTTTTAAAAAAAAGTAATAAACCACTTGTTTGACATTTTTTTTCCACTAATTGTAGTAGTTCAGTATACACATGATGGAAGTACATGTAACTAATAACTACATTAAGTGTTCTAAACTTTCTAGGAAATTCCAGTAGTGATAAAAAATTTGAAGATTTGGTACAATTGGTGACTCCTGTTGGAGCGTTGGACACGTGTCTAGGAGTGCCGATCTCTGAATGTGTCTACCGCTGGTTACTTCATAATGAAAGTATCCTGGCTACCTAGATCAGTACATGATGGAATTCTTTCGTTTTTTTTCATATACACCTGTTTTTGACAATTATAGCCGCTCAAATTGACTCAGTTACAGAGACTGACTTAACTGTTCTTCCAGTTCATGCTTTTAAGTGCATTCCTATTTTTGTCCGACTCACCTCACTGTTGTGGTCCTGTGGATAATGATTGATGAGAAATATAGGTAAAGAAATCGTCTCATCTTTGCACTATGTTTATACTCTATTGAATAGTTATTATCTCTCCTTATGAAAGTAAGTTGTCAAGATTATGCACACATGCAGATTACCAAGTGATTGTCGGTTCTCTAGAGATGAAGTACAATTCTCATCATGATGACCATGTTCTAAAACATCTATCAACAAAGCAATCATGTAGCTGCAAACCTATTGAGCATGCATCTTATAGTTAGTGTATTAACCCAACCTAATCTTGTCCTTACTGCCTTTTTTTTTCTTTTCTTTTCAATATCTAGTTATATTTAACTTACCAGTTATGCGCAAAAATGATGTTTTTATTGAGAACATTTGCTGTGTTAATATGGCTAATATTGGCTATTCAAATATTTCTTTACTTTTTCCATTTCAGGCGGGTGATGCTCTCATACAGCTCTATCATAATTTCATTACCGATTTTGAAACAAAGATCAATCTTCTTAAACTTTCACACTTTGTGGTGATAGTTTCACGCCAATATTCAGATAAAGAAGTTGCGATTAGCTATCTTGAAGGTGTTATTGAAAAGCTGCAGGCTACAAGGGAAATGCGAGTAGAGGAGCCAATCTTGTATGTGAAGATGCAAATAGCTGCATTCAATCTTGAAGAGGGAAATCAAAAGGAGTGTAAGAGATTACTGGATGATGGAAAGACAATGCTAGACAGTATGACTAATGTAGACCCTTCAGTTCATGCTAGTTATTACTGGATATCTTCACAATATCACAAATCTCGTGAAGAATTTTCTGAATTTTATAAGAGCACTCTTCTGTACTTGGCTTACACAAAAGTGGAGTCTCTTTCAGAAGCATTCAAACTGGTATGAGTTCTCTTCTGATTATCTGATATTTTATATTTTTATTCCTGCACTTCATCATCCTCGGAACAGTGCATCTCTTTTAAGATTATGCGAACTCTTTAAATAAAAAAGAAAAAGGAAAATAGAAAAAAGAAAATCAGCTTAAACAAATTTATTTTCTCTTCAATATTCGTTAGTTTACAAGTGTGCTTAATATTTGTGTTTTCATATACAAATTGGTACTGATCTCCTTAGCATGTGATTGTTAGCATGGCATATTTCACCTAATTCATAATTTTTGCTGTCAGATGAATGCATAAAGGCTGGGTATCAAAAGGTTGTTACTACTTATGCATTGATGGTCACTTCTAAGTACTGTGATCCTTACCTTCCAGTGTTTAAAGTACATGACTCATGAAATGATGAGGATTTTTTGAATATTAAAGCTCCTAGTGGCAGGAATTTTCAATTATCCAGTATCACTCTTGATGTAGTCTTAGTGAGGTAATGGTATTGGAGCTTCAGTATCCTGGGTTGCATAGTTATTTCCAAAGAAGCGACCATAAGACATTTTGTTTACTTAATGCAAAACCAAGGTGGAAATTTGTACTTAATTTGTTTAATATCGTGTGTCCTAAATATTTGGGGTTGGCCGGCAAACATTTATGGACTATTCATCTTGGACCCATTAATCTCTATAGATAGTTGACCACTGAGGCTTTTTGCATAGAACCAAGACTTTTTTTCCACTCCAAAAACTCATTTTACACCGCTTGTGTCTGTCCCCTGTCAATTCAGCCGTCTAGTAATTTTTTAGCAATTTTGTGCTCATTATAAGGTTAACCATTTTATACTTGTAAAAAAGACAATGCGGATCATCTGGAATGCTGATAACACGTAAAAAAGAAGTGTTCTAAAAGTCACTAGATAGTATTCAGGTGGCCGATGGGGGCCTAGCGCCTAAACTTTGTAAGCGGGGCCTAGGCGGCTAGGCGCTAGGCATTTTAAAATATATATTTATAAGAAAATATAATATTGCATAAAATAAAGGATATATTTGATACTAAAAAAATAACTCAAAAAATTATAAATGAGAATTAGCTCAATAGTAGAGCGCTTATTTTGCGTATTGTCCATTATGAAGATTCCAGTGAGAGGGGCGATCGATTGAGATTTTGAGGATTTGGGGAAAGCAAGAGCGATTTGGGGGATTTATGATTTAGGGATTTGGGTTTTTTTGGAGAGAGAGAGAGAGAGAGAGAGAGAGAGAGGATCGGGAGTTTTGAGAATGTGGGGATTTAAGTGAACCGGTTCACTTAACACAGAGAAAAACACGCCCACAACCAGACCCGTGTTGGCAGCCTAATCAATTTTTAAAAAGGCTGGGGACGGCCTAGCGCCTAGGCGGCTGCCTAGGGGGACTTTTTTAGAACACTGTAAAATGCTGAAAGTGGTTTTGAACATATTCCCATAGAAAATACCGGTTCATTTTCCCTGGAAGAAGGTAGTATTTTTTTTGCATGAACCAAAATTTTGAGCTTAGTCTTTAAGACATGCTTTGATTGTCTTTTATTGATGGAACTTATTTTCATGAAAGGAGGAAGCACTTTTATTTTTTGCTTTAGAACCAATAAGTGTGAGTGATTTGGTGTTATAAAGGAAGATTCATTTCACTAATTTCAGATCACATCACAATTGACATGTGCTCTGCCTGATTCAACTGTTATAGCTTTATTCTAGTAGAAATGAAGTTGTTGGTGCTAATGTAATAGACTTTCTCGTATTTAACATCAACTGTCCTTTTCTTTTGTGGAACTCTACAAGTAAATTGTGTTGTTAAATTTTAATTATGTCGGATTCAGAAGTTTGGAGAAGACTTACTAAAATGGTGAAATGATATCCAAATGTTTGTCACATAAAGGTAGTGATATACTGAATCACAAATTCATTCAGTAATGCAATCCATTCAAAATCTTAGATGTTGGCAACTTTCTGCACAAAGTCTTTGGCATACCTTACTAGTACTAAACATTTTGAATGACATCATTTTTGAAAGAAAAAAAAATAGAATTCTTATTTTTGAAGGAAGTCAGATCTGTATATTATATGGCTTCCTGCTTTTTGTTGATTGATGAATTCAAATTAGCATGTAGGAATTGGTTAAGATATCATATGGAGAAAATCATTCTCCTGTCATAGTCGCGTTAATGCTTTTGAAGTGTAATTGGTTGATTTTTTCCTACTTTTAACTTCGGAAGTGGCTCCATCTTGTAAACTTGCATCCCAATGCTTTTGCCCCAACTCATTGAGCAGGATTAGACTAATATCTTGTATGCATTCAACCTCACGAGAGTCTTTATTTCTTAAAAAAAAAAAGAAAATCAGACTGCTGTTTTATTGGTGGAAATGTATTCTGACTTATGCTGACATTTCTAAAACACAGAGTAACTAGTCGTAGAAAAGACAACATTCATCACTTTACGCTGATATCTTATTGCTGCTCTACCTCTCTTCATTCTCAGGATTTGGCATTTGATGTTTCACTTTCTGCTTTGCTTGGTGACAACATTTATAACTTCGGAGAATTGCTTGCACATCCAATTGTAAGTTAAAATTTTAATTTTTTGTTAGGAACTTTCGTTTTGTTATATGATTGAGAATAGATGATTTTACATTTATTCTCTCCTTTGATGATATATCTCATAGTATCTCCACTCTTGATTTAGATGTTTGAATTTAACCTACTGTACATTTTGAATGGAGCTGCAGTTTAGGTTTTAGTAGTTTTAACTTTATATTGTGAAGCACTGTTGTGAAAAGCAGTCTGGGCAACCGTAGGCCACTCTGATTTGACCCCAGGCGACGAAATGCAGTTGCTTGCTCTTTAAAAAAATTGAAAGATGAAAATAAAAGGAAGAAAAGAAGGAAAAACTCACCCACTTCCTGCTGTCGCAGTTCACTATTGTTACTAGTAATCTGCACGTGCTTTGCACGTCCTAATAAATATATTTTTTAAAGTAAATACTAAGACGTAATCCAGCCTCGAACCTGAGACCTCTCCTTACTCATCACATACTCTTTACAAATTACCCCTAGTGGCACCAACTTTTATTTTATACAAGTGACACTTTAGTAAATAATTATGTCGTAAATAAATTTAAACTTTGAGGGTATTATGGTAACTAACAACAGTTGAGTAAATAAATGGTTAATATAACTCTCACTTAAAAATGAATGGTTGAGATTAGATGGTTGATTGTCTACAAATTATAGGTTGTCTACAGATGATAACCTCAACTCTCCCATTAGAATATTAGAGATTAACTAGTAATATCGATAGAGGGAAGAACTTCAACCTAGGAAGCATGCACATGAGTAAAGTACACGGCGAATTTGTAAAAAGTAGCCAAGGGGACCCAGCTATGATATAAGATAACATTATTAATTAAGCATAAATTTAACCTAAATGTAATCTGCACGTGCTTTGCACGTCCTAATAAATATATTTTTTAAAGTAAATACTAAGACGCAATCTAGCCTCGAACCTGAGACCTCTCCTTACTCACCACATACTCTTTACAAATTACCCCTAGTGGCACCAACTTTTATTTTATACAAGTGACACTTTAGTAAATAATTATGTCGTAAATAAATTTAAACTTTGAGGGTATTATGGTAACTAACAACATAACAACAGTTGAGTAAATAAATGGTTAATATAACTCCCACTTAAAAATGAATGGTTGAGATTAGATGGTTGATTGTCTACAAATTATAGGTTGTCTACAGATTGATAACCTCAACTCTCCCATTATAATATTAGAGATTAACTAGTAATATCGATAGAGGGAAGAACTTCAACCTAGGAAGCATGCACATGAGTAAAGTACACGGCGAATTTGTAAAAAGTAGCCAAGGGGACCCAGCTATGATATAAGATAACATTATTAATTAAGCATAAATTTAACCTAAATGACATCAAACAGTATAAATTGTGTGCTTCATAATGAAATTAAGAGATGTGTATTCTATTGTTCATATAAATGTAGTTGTACCTGGCTATATTCATAGTTCATATGCAAGTAATAGGAGTTAACTTGTAGAAGAAATGTTGAATATTTTTTTTGATATTTGTTGATTATGTCTTGAAGAAAGTGTTCAAGAAGTCTCTAGGAAGTGTCCAACACAAAAGATATAAATATAATTGACGACACTTATATAAGTGCTCGGCACATGTCCAAGGTGTACTGGTGTTACATGTGGCTGGCACAGGTACATCTACATAGCCTTCAACAAAGATAGTTCTTTTCCAGCTGGTT
This sequence comes from Hemerocallis citrina, assembly GCA_017893485.1. Classification (NCBI taxonomy): domain Eukaryota; kingdom Viridiplantae; phylum Streptophyta; class Magnoliopsida; order Asparagales; family Asphodelaceae; genus Hemerocallis; species Hemerocallis citrina. The sequence goes on from CM030366.1 coordinate 196,337,114, forward strand.
TTCCAGACCCAAATCTCTCTATCTATGTGCGTGCTACTCAGGATAAGTATTGACTTGTGCACCTAATTTTCTTGGAATCTGGGAGAACCGCGGACTGGATCGTGCGACCCCATTTGTGAAGCGTTCAAAATCCAGATCGCGATCAAACCAAAATTTCTTATCGCAGGAAATACCCCCACAAAGAACACAACAAAAAGATTTTATTTGAATCAAGTTCTGTTATCGCAGAAAAATATCTTAAAAAAACACAATAGATTTTATCTAGTAACAAACAACTGCATAAAGAATAACAAAGTTCTAACAATGAAAGAGAATAGATGGATGCTCATAAAATTAGTGTAAACATACCCTTTTACTTGGGTTTCAGTTTTACATCTGTTGGTCGTTCTTAGAGTAGTTTAAACATACTCTTTTACAAAATAAAATTATGAATACTCATGGTTACTGTAATAGGATGTAGATCCAAGGACAAAAAAAAGGAAGAGGGGGGGGGGGGGGGGAATAGAGTTTTGTAAAATTATAACTAAAATTAAATTCAAATGAAAGATAAATTGCAATAATGAGATTAGATGAGTATCACCACAATGAATCGGCACATCCACTACTTAAGGGCCTTCTGCCTTAGGGATTTCCATCCACTAAAGCACTTCTCTTTAACTGGGTCGAAGCGAACTCTCTTACAACCTAGTCTCTTCCCTCGAAGAGATCAACTATCAAGTACGAAAATAATCTCGAAGTATAGAATGAGACACTCACAACTAACAAAAAAAAGAAGAAAAATTACAATGGAGCCTAAAAAAAGGCTCTTTAAAGTTGAAGGAAAATTGTATGTTTTCTCAAAAATAATGAAAGTTGTTCTTGTTATAAAATAGAAAGATCGATCAGGTATTTATAGAGTAGGAAATATTTTAGCCAAATCAAGGGGTCTTTCAAGGGCCCAAGAGTAGTCCAAATGAGACACAAAAAATAAGAAAATATTTTGAAAACGATTTGAGTAGAGAAATAATGAAAATAGAATATCTTTTCAAAACAAATATTTACTTCAAAATTAACGATCCATTTTTCACATAATTGAACTATACAAAAGATAGCATAACAAATGAGATTCAACTTGGCATGTCTTCATGACAGGCTTGATATCTTTAGTCTTGACTTGGACTAGCTTCTTATGCATGCTGACTTCACTTATTTATTTGAGAAGTTTGCCATGAATCCATCCAACCTCCGATATGATATAGCTTTATGAATAATCCAATCTTTCTCCTTTTTAAGGCAACAAACTACGTGCTAGTAAAACCTGCACACTCACGCACACTCACGTAGTATGTTAACCCTTTATGTCGTATATGTGTTCAAACATCAAAATCCAATACTGAGGTCAGCAATGTCAAGACCATTGGATTGCCTCAATATATGTGATTCTTGTTGACTATATGATATTTAATTGCCAAGGAAAAATTATGTAAGAGAAAATATTAATCTGTTTGCTATCTCTTTTGAGTTTTGACAGATTGTTACTTGAAATTCCAAATCACCTCTCGATTTTTAATTAATAGTCACATTTCTAATTAAACTAATATGAACTTCATCAGTTAAACTACAGTTCATGGTGTAAATGCTACCAAAAAAATGCATTAATATCGTGCCAGCTAAGCCTACCCCATATGGGTCACAAATTTACAAATTGCCGAACCACAAACTCGTACCGGTATTTCCAACCGAAGGAAACACAAACTAGGTAACATTGGTATTGACCTCTTTGATCATGATTATTGAAACTTATTGACTTTCCTTATTACTAGTTAAGTCAGTAAGGGTCTTTATCTTCACTCTTCGTTTTCAGGTTCTTGCTGGCGATGACTAGTATTGCATGCGAATATGCAAACTGGAAATCTCTCTTCTCAGTTTTGATTCTTGACATCTTTCATCTTTGGTTTGTTATTGGATGGGAAACCCACTTATTGATTTTTCAAATCCATCCTTAGATGCTGTTCATACTTCATACCAAGTTCCCCCTCCTTCAATTATGTGTACAGTTATTTTAGTTCATGCCTGGAGTTACTCTTGCCACCCTTCCCATATGTATTAACGAACTACAAATCTGAAGAAATAAAGTATATTACAGAATAATTACTAGTAATTAGGATACTTTCACCAAACGTGCATTTTGACATTGATGGTCGACAATAATGAGCGCCAAGGAGTAAGAATTCATGAAAATCTGTATTTTTTCTCTGTTTTATATGCACTAATAGTTTGCATATATTGTACATGAAGTTCTAAGATAAATTTAACTATGTTTAGTTGATCCGTTACAGATATTCTAGTCTTTAACTATGTTTTAACATTCATCTGCGACTCTTGAATTCATACGATAGATACAATTGTGTTCAAGAGTCAATTGTATCAATCGTACACAATTTGTTGATGAACTTGAGCTTTTAAATATTTTGTCACATAGTTGCCAGTTAGCATAAAAAATTGGGAATGAGGGAACATGTAGTTATCCACAGTCCCCACTTTATTTGTCAGTGTTGATAAAGTTCTTTTGACTCCATGTGCTTTAAATCAAGAGAAGCAACTCAACTTGCATGGGTCTTTTCGTCTCAATAGTGTAATAACTAATAAGTACTATATCGAACCTCTTAGTGGGCCCCTCCCAATAGGGTTAGATTAATATTATGAATATTATATGTGCACACACTTGATTAGGTGACTCTTATTAACGTATCCAAAAGTCGACATATAATAAAATGGTGAGCTACCTCATGGTTGACCAACACCGTGTATCGGTGTCTCAATGCCTCGTCTTTATTCCTTGAATTTGTAGTTTTTTCTCCTGTCCTTTTACTATTGTCCAACTGTTACAGAAGCTTTTTCCTTTGTTCAATACATAATGTCTGAGGCACCTCATCTCTATTCCTTTCATTGAGTAAATCTCTAGATGAACACGTTTAAAGTAAGAGAACAAAATTCGAGCATATAATTACTAAGGTAGAGATTCAACTTGTACCTTAATTTTTGCTTTGAAACCTAGGGCTACAACTTGCCATTAGTTATAGATAATAGAATCTGTACACGGTCTATAAATATTTTGTATAAAAAACAAAAATTCCAGACTATGAGGCATAGTTTTGAAAAAACTCACAAAAGTGATTCTTAAGCAAGCGTTAAGCGGCAAGCCAACACTTAATTTAGGGGAAAAGCTGTTCAAAAAAGTGTAGGACAGCATAAAGCGGTTCAAAAAAGTGCTTAAATGTGCGCTTGAGCTGCTCGAAGACACTTTAGCGTTAGGTTAGGGTTTTAAGTAAATCATTTTCACTCAAATTCTTACTCGTTTCTACCTTACCCTTGTCCGATACTTAAATATACCTTCAAATTCCCTGATCATCTTCCAACCGTCCTAATCTCTATGAAAAACCTTAGCTTCAATTACGGCTTCAATTAGGCCGCTCTCTTTGACTGCTTCTGCTTACCCTTTAACTTTTGATTGCTTCGACTTTGTCTTTTTAAATATTTTTTAATTTAAAAATAAATTAACCCATTTTATTGCTTAAGCTACGCTTAAGCCCGCTTAAGCAAAATCAAGAGGTCTGCTGCTTTTTTATGCTTAATGCCTTTTCGAATCTTGCTCTGAGGCTTTATAAGCTAAGACACAAAATGCACTTCAGGATGATCATTGTTAACATTGCCAACACGATGAATCAAATTGCAAGAAATTAAATGCAGTAAGTTATTTAGAGTGTGTAGTGGCATAAGTGTAGTATCTTCATGGCGCAGCCTCCAATTACAGATTCTGTGACATGCAACTTTGAGGTAATTGTTATCTTTCCTTTTCATTTTTTTTCTTTTCCATTTCTATTCTGGGAATGTAACAAACAACGGATATGTCGATCTTGTTAGGATCTAAAGCTGTTATAAAGTTCTTTACTCAACCTTTAGGACTTAGTTTTGTAATGTCAAAAACTAGGCTGATCTTGTTCTCTGTGGGTCTTAAGCATGGGGTACAGGTGTTTCTGCTTTGTTCTCAGTAATGAAATTACGATTTGGGAAAAAAGCTCCAACTGTTTGTGAAAATGTTTGGGTATGTTTTTTGTGTGAAGAAGACTGCATTTATATTTATGTATGTGTGCAAGCCTGTGCATGCATACATGTAAGCATGAAAGGAATTATTAGTATACTGCTGCATGTATGGCCATGTCTGTCTTGAAATGGTTTCAAATGTGTGTTTCTTTCATGCATGTTTACAATATTAATTTTTTTTTGCAGATCCATAGTCTTCTTGGTACCAAGGTGGAGTGGCTTTACCATATTCTTCACGCATTTAACACTGGAAATTTAGTTCTCTATCAAGAACTTTGTCGTGTTCATAGTGCTGCTCTAAATGCCCAGCCTGCATTGGTGGAGAATGAAAAAAAGCTACTCGAAAAAATTAACATTCTCTGTCTGATGGAAATCATCTTTAGGTAAGATCTTCGCTGTAGTGTTAGTAGCTTAATGAGCGGTTGTTCCCCCCTCGGTATCTTCTAATTTCTGTTCCTGTAATATTTTACCTGTTTTCTTGCAGCCGCCCCTCTGAAGATCGAACTATTCCGATGAGTGTTATTGCTGAAAAAACTAAGCTTTCCATAGAAGATGTGGAATATCTGCTGATGAAAAGCCTTTCAGTAAGTTTCACCTGTTCCTGCTGTTATTTTAATCAGGGATATTGCAAAGATCTTGTAGGAGTTGGAGACAAGCGTTTACATGAATATTCCTTTAGTAGACATGCATATACACATTCTTATATGTGTATATGTATGCATCTGACATGCATATATAAAAAGAGAGCTTAAATATGTACATACACAACGGATACAAATTGCAGTTGGAATGCTACAAAAACATAATTGTTTACATGCATGCCAATACTGATCAATAAAATACAAATTCAGCCTTTATCTAAGTAGCTTAATGCATCTGCGTCCTTTTTTGAAGCATATTATAATCTTATTAATCAAGCAAAAATATTGTAATCATATTATAGCTTTCTACTAGAAACCAGGTAATGCTATTTTTCCACCTAATAGAAGGTTTTAACATGTAATGTAAAGTTTGTGTCAATATGTGAGAAGTATGATGTAGTGTTCTGATCTAGAATATATATCCAACTAGTACAGTAGTGTCAATGAAGTATCATGGGTGTGTTTGTTTTGTAAAAGGGTTTTTAACATGTATACCCCTAACAAATAAGTGAATATCATATATACCCCTCACAAATATGTATTTTCATATTTGTCCCCAACAATATATGCCACATTTCTTTATCACCCCTCTAGTTAAAAAAACTCAAAACGATGGAGTTTTTTTTTTAAATGGACTTGATGAAAAATGATTTAAATATTCGCTTCTCTACCATCAAACTTTATCTTCTCCATCATTGTAAATCCGGGCAATTAAAATCCAATCGAGACTCATTAACTCTTCTCAAAATTTCTTTATTTTTTCAAGAAATGGAAAAACTAACGGTGCATCTTTGAGAACTACATATTCTTCCTCACGTTACTTCTCCAAATTTGCCATCAATCTTGTTTTTTAACGATAGATTATAAGCTTCCTCATTTATTTTCTGTAAAACTCTTAAATCTTTTCACATTTGATTGTCTAATTTGATCTTTTAATTTGATTTCTATTTGTCTCGTAAGGGTAAAATCATTGTTAACTTAGTGATATCTAATATAGGGTAAATATCAAATAAAGTTGATGAGGACATCGGTTCGGTTTTGTTTTGTTTTGATATTTAGCCATATGGAGCTTGTTTGAGATTTGTTTGAGAGATTTGTTTTGGATTTGTTTGAGATTTGTTTTGGATTTGTTTGAGCCAATATATAGGGCTTGAGAATATTGAGACTATTATTATTGATTTTAAAAATTATTGTGTATTGAGTTGTTGCTTTTCATTTTCCTCCTGTGTATGAGACCATAAGAAAACATTAGGGTTTGTGAGAAATCATAAGAAAGTATTAGGCTTTGTGAGAAGTTCTAAACTACACCCAAATTCTCAAATCCTTTATCCAAAACTCATAACCCTTCTTCCTCCAACAACAGCCGCCACTCCAAACTCCTTCCCCCCTGTCATCACTCCTACCCACCACCAAGTGCAGCACCCATCGACTCCCTTGCCCCCCCCACCAGTGCCACACCACCTCCGAAACCCCACCGAACCCCTCGCCTTCCTCCTTGCTGCCTGCACCACCACCGACGCCTTCACCAGCCGCCCGATCTTCACACCTCTTTTACTGTCGACGTCCTCCTCCTGCCTTGCTGCACCATCGCCACCTGAGCACCACCAGCAGCACCACCTCAGCAAGCAGCAATCCGACGTCGATTTCCTTCTCCTTCGTCCTGAGCGCACAACATGCAGATCAAATCAAATCTGATCTGAATATTTTGATTGGATATCATCAGGTGTCTCGTGTTTGGGTGTGAAGAAGGGATCATCGCAGTGTTTCAATTCAGATCCAATACGCTTTCTTCGAACCCCCGATAACTTCTTTCCACACTTCAATTATTTGTGATACTGTCAATCATCTTTATAATATTATCTGAATTTTCTGTCGTCCACAAATATTGAGTGTATGTGCTTCTACTTGCTAATTAAAGTACAAATCATTATTGCATATCTTACATGCTAAGAACGATTAAGTATAATTATTGATTGTTAATCTTTAATTGGGTTTGTTAACTTATTTCAATTCTTGAAAATCCATCAAACCAATTATTAGTTTTAATTTTCAACTTAATCGGCATTACATGTTGGTAAACTTAATCTTTTAATATTCTTGAAAAAATCTCTATTTAGGATTAAGTTTACATCATTTTGGTATCAGAGCGAAGATTTTTAAAAACCCTATTTCTTGCATCATTTAGCTATAGTTTTTGCATTCATTTAGGAATTATTTGCATTAAGCACTTTTAGTTCATTAAAAAAAAGAAAAAAGAAACTTAGGTACATTTAGGATACGTTTTCCCAAATTACAGCAAACAAACACGTCACCTCGACCCCTAGTTTTTCACCGTTGGTGAATGCGCCTTCGCAGCACCATCACTAATTCAGAAGAGCCTTTCTTGTCCCTCCCAAACCACCCAATCAGGAACTCTAGAAGTCAGTGAGCCCCTCCTCGAACTGAGATGGACAACTATGATATTTTCACTACCCTCGCTGACATTCAAGCGACTCTTCCCAATATCAATTAGAGGCTTGAGCAAGCGGAATTGAATCAAAATGTTGTCCCCTGAGTTTCATCGTCAGATCTATCAAGGGAATGATCGTGACGGCCGACGTCAAGATTGTGACTATGACGAACAATACAAGAACATTAAGACTGACGTTCTCCACTTTGAAAGTGTATGGAACTCCAAGCTTATCTCGATTGGATCCGTGCCATGGACCACTTCTTCGTGTGGTTTGATATGAGCGAAACCCTGAAGGTTAAATTTGTCACTACGAAATTGACTAGTAAAACTCAACAATATTAGACCAATCTTGAACACGCCCGTTGAGGCCAAGGCCTGGCACCCATAGTCACTTGGGAAGCCATGAAAGAGAAGCTCACCGAGAGATGTCATTGTCGTTCCACACCTGATTGCTAGATTCGTGGAACCAACTCGATTAAGGAAGCAAATCCACCGAAGAGTATATGGATAAGTTTGATGACTTCCTCATTCGGTGCAATGCCTTAGGTAAAGAGAGCGAAGAACAAACTCTCTCTAGGTTTAGAGCTGGACTACGAGTCGATCCTAGGAACGAGCGAATTCATAGAAATGTGGCAACAGCTTATACCACTGTCCTCGATATTAATTCCCTTAAAGTTAGTTTCCCTTACAAGTCCAGCGATTCGAGAGATCATTCCTCTAGAATGATCTCTACTGAGCCGTCTAGGTCTGAGCTATCCTCTTCTCAGTATCCTAATAAGTCTTACCCAAGCCAGCTTACTTCAAATTCCTATTCATCTAGAAATGACAACACGGGTAAGAACACTGAAATAGACTACTCCAAGATTGGTCATCTCACTAAGTGCTATAAATGTAAGGAATACGATCATGTTGCTGACAACTGTCCCAGCCCCAGTAGGATCAACATCATAGAATGTACCGTTGTCATTGCTGATGAGCCCGACAATAAGTTTACCTATGAACCTCATGTAAGGATGACTTCAGTGAAGACGAGGATGACCAGTCTCTCAATTGTATTCAGTCGATCCAACCACCTCCATTGAATGTACCTGAATCACATTCCTTCCCAAGTCACTTGGCAGCCCATAGATTTTATCCCTGTGTTAGAATATCAGAGTCTCAGAGTCTGCATCCATATTAGCATCCTGCATTCATGATTTGCATAGAGAAATTTTTAAGGAAATTAATGAGAATAATTTTAATTACAAGTTAATAGCAGATACTAAAAGAAAATTTAAAACTTTTGATGTTGGTGACGAAGTGATGGTTCGGATTCGTCCGGAACGGTTTCCAGCTGGATCTATTAAGAAATTGAACACGTGTTGCAAGCCCATTTAAAATTCTGCATAAAATCAATATGATAATGCCTATGTTGTTGACCATGATGAAGGTTTTGGCATAAGTACGACATTCAATATTGAGAATCTAGTACCATATGAAGACCCATAATTTAACCCTAGATTTTCTTATAGATGAGCCTACCCTATAGCCTACTGGTGAGATTCCCACATTTTCTCTATTACATGCCACTACTTACCCACCGACAGACAAATTAGATAGTATTTTAAATGATTAAATAATCTCTACTAGAGAAGTGGTATTCATAGGTATTTGGTGCGATGGAAGAACTTGCTGAAGTCGGTGGATACTTGGATTGATCGTGAAGAGCTTCAGCGTTTGGATTCAGACCTTTTGGAGCACTATGACATGATCACTTGTTTTGACTTGACTGGGTTGAACTCTCTCCCACCTGGAGAGAAAGATGAGGACAGCCGTTCTGTTTTGTTTTGTTTTGATATTTAGCCGTATTTAGTTTGTTTGAAAGATTTGTTTGATATTTGTTTTAGATTTGAGAGATTTGTTTTAGATTTATGTTGGATTTGTTTTGAGACTATATGTAGGCATTGAGAATAATGAGAATGGATGCTATTATTGATTTAAAAAGTTATTGTGTGTTGAGTTGTTGCTTTTCATTATCCTCTTGTATGTGTGAGACCATAAGAGAACATTAGTGTTTATGAGAAATCCTAAGAAAGTATTAGGGTTTGTCAGATGCTCTAAACTACACCAAAATTTCCAAATCCTTTATCCAAAACTAAACCCTTCCTCCAACAATAGCTGCCGCTCCAAACTCCTCCACTCCTTCCTCCCTGTCACTCTGACCCACCACCATATGCAGCACCCGTCGACTCCCTCGCCGTCGTCGACCCCCGCCCCCCCCACCCCCCCCCCCCCCCCCCCCCCCAAAAAAAAAAACCCTCGTCCTCCTCCGTGCTGCCTGCACCACCACTGACATCTTCACACCCGACCACCTCTTCTATTGCTGACGCCCCCTCCCACCTTGTTGCACCTTAGCCACAACCACTCCCGAGCACCACCAGTAGCACCACCTCAGCAAGCAGCAACCTGACGTCGATTTCTTTCTCCTTCGTCCTGAGTGCACATCAAGCAGATCAAATGAGATCTGATCTGAATATTTTGATTGGATAGCTTCAGGTGTCTCGTTTTTGGGTGTGAAGAAGGGATCATCGCAGTGTTTCAATTCAGGTCCAATACGTTTTCTTCAAACTCCCCGTAACTTCTTTCCACACTTCAATTATTTGTGATAATGTCAATAATCCTTATAATATTATCAGAATTTTCTGTTGTCCACAAATATTGAGTGTGTGCTTCTACTTGCTAATTAGAGTACTAATCATTATTGCATATCTCACATGCTAAGAACGATTAAGTATAATTATTGATTGTTATGCGTGAATCTTTAATTGAGTTTGTTAACTTATTTCAATTTTTGAAAATTCATCAAACCAATTATTAGTTTTAATTTCCAACTTAATTGGCATTACATGTTGGTAAACTTAATCTTTGAATATTCTTGAAAAAATCTCTATTTAAAGTCCAAATTGTTAGGGGCATATACGAAAATATACATTGTGAAGGGTATATATGATATTATCATATTTGTTAGGGGTATGCATGTTAAAAACCCTTTGTAAAATTGAGTTCACGTTTTACAAGTGCGTCAATGTACGTGTATTGTACGTGTCTGACTGTTACGAAAGATGTAGCCGTGCTTAAAATTCTGATAAAGTTGGATGATTTTTCTTATTGTTTTGTCATCTTCTTTCAGATAATTAAGTGTTTATTCGAAATGACCAGTCATTTCCTTATTTCTTACTCCGCTGGTTTTGTCTTTGTATTTTTAAAACTAGTTTTCCGTGACATCGGAAACATTATTATGCAGTGTGAATATATGAAGTTCTTATTGTCTATAATTATGGAAGAAACATTTGTGAAGAAGAAAAGAAAACCTAGTTATGAAATTTATGGAAGGGCACACCATGTGCAGGTACAACTTATTGAAGGTATAATCGATCAGGTAGAGGGAACAGTCCATGTCTCGTGGGTGCAGCCGAGAGTTTTGGTGGTTCCGCAGATAAAATCACTGAGAGATCGGTTGGACCGCTGGTTGGGCAAGGTTAATACTGCTTTATTATCTCTAGATGCAGAAACTCTAGACTTTGTACCATCATGAAATCTCAAATTCGATGGCACTTATCTCTCCGTCACAGCTCAAAAGAGTGCAAGGAGTACAAGAAAGAATACATTTGGTGCTCTACCTGTTTGTTAGGAAACATTTCTTGCTTGGAGCAAAACATTTTTATTGGGCCTGTATTCTTACAAGTCTTCAGAAAGTGCAAAAGCATGAGAAACATGATTTGACAAGGAGGAACTTCATTTTTAAAAAATATATATTTGAATTTTTTTTTTTTTTTTGTAATTTATGTTTTTGAATTCACATCATATGCTGTGCTACCTTTTGAGTGAACCACTGCTGTTTCTCTGATACACATTAAATATTTGTATACTCACTTTACAATGTGTTGCGATATTAGATTTGTTAGTTACCATCTTATAATATTTAGCAGGTGTGGCTTAATTTGTTTTCCAGAATATACAAAAAAGGGTGGTGTCAAACAAAGAGTATTCGGTTTCTAAGGGTCGTCTATGTTGTAGCCTTGCTGCATTGTTTACCATGGTTTACTTGATCCTTTTACAGTTTGCTTCACAGTTGATGCTGCAAAAGTGGCTTGAAAATTTTCTTGATTTTTTTTTAAGAGACTTTTTGAAAATATTTGCAGAAAGAGAACAGTTGGTAAAATATTTGTGCTCGTGGACTCAACAACTAAACTCGCCGTTTCCAGGGATGAGTTTAGTTGTTTCATGTTTGTCGTTGGGACACGGCGAGTCTGGTGCTAATTTTTTGGAAAATTCCCTGTTCCCAATGGCAAGTTCAGTTCAGAATTTTCAATGAAGACTCGTTAGCAACGGCAAAAATATTTATACTAGTCTCACTGTTGGTAATAGCGAGTTTAGTTTAAAATTTTGAAAGAAGACTTGCTGTTCTCAACGGCAATGACATTTATTCTAGACTCGCTGTTGGGAACAACGAGGATGTAGGAAATTTCACATAGAGTGGAACATTCAGTTTGACTTAGTGAATTTTAGAGAAAAAAATTGCATACAAGTTTTTTTCGGAACTAAACTCGCTGTTCCCAACAGCGAGTTTAGTGTAAATGTCCTCGCTATTGGGAATGACGAGTCTTCTTTCAAAATTTTGAAACAAACTCGCTGTTCCCAACAAGTCTAGTATAAATGTCCTTGCCGTTGGGAACGGCGAGTCTTCATTGAAAATTCTGAACTGAACTTGCCGTTGGGAACGACAAGTTTTCCAAAAAATTAGCACTAGACTCACCTTGTCCCAATTGTGAGCATGGAACAACTAAACTCACCGTTGGGAACGACAAGTTTAGTTGTTGAATCTACAAGTACAAATACTTTAGCAACTATTCTCTTTCTGCAAATATTTTCAGAAAGTATCTTACAAAAAAAAAAAAAATCAATTTTCTTAACATGTACGGGTTTATTAGCTGATAAATGAAGAGCATGTACCTCCTAAGACTGTTATGATTCTGGAGCCTGGAGAATGCAGAGATGCATATGCTCTGATAATGAAAAATAATGGTTCATGCAGATCTTCATAATTTGCATATTCAATCCTGAAAATATTGATCTATAAAGAAAATGATTGTATATTGAGTATCATGGGTTCAAAAAGTGTTTAAAGGAAAAAAAAAAACGGTCAACCTCCGATTTTGCTTAAGCGGATTTAAGAATTGCTTACGCAATAAAAGGCGAAAAAAAAGATTCTCTACTTTTAAAAATTAAAATCTCAAATATTATAATAGGAGAGTTAGGGTTGTTATTTATAAACAATATGTGATTGTGATTTGTAGACAATTAACCATCTAATCTGAATTATTCATTTTTAAGTGAGAGTAATGAATCAACTATTGTTGTTAGTTACCAGTTACCATAATACTCTCAAAATTTAAATTTATTACAACATAATTATTAACAAAAGTGTTACTGTATAAAATAAAAGTTGGTATCACTAGGGATAATTTGTAAAGAGTATGTGATGAGTAAAGAGATATTTCAAGTTCGAGGCTAAATTATGTCTTAGTATTTATTTTTAAAAAAATATTTATTAGGACGTATAAAATATGTGCTGATTACTAGTATATTTAAAATGCAAATAAAATAAAATAAAAGGATGAACAAAATACGCATCTCAGGAAAAAGGGAAAGGAAATATTCACTATCAGGCCGGGTTGGATTTGTTTATTAAACAGGTTTAAAAACCCAGCTTTTTACCGGGTATAAAAAAGTCTTTCTTAAGCAATAAAGTTTTAAGCGATGATTTACGGCATAAATAATATTTTTTACCCCTTAATTTTTAAAACCATATTAGAGAATGACCTTTTAATATCCAGCAATTTAATTTTTATAACCATTCGAGGGCTCCAAAATATTACTATTCAAATTCATGCATGCACATCAAAGAAAAATAGATCCATATTCTCTATAGGCCTTTTCCCTCCTCCCTCCTTTCATTTATATTAGAGATCTCGTCTTCCTCCGCAAACCCATCTCGTTTGTTTCTCCTCCACCCCAATTTTTGTAGGAGGCTCCTAGTAGCTAGTCCTACATCGTCTCTTGGTGCTTCAGGCTAGTTCTTTCCCTCATCTGCAGTGGTTGGACTGTGCTAGCCCACAATCTCAGTGTCTCATCCTCAACGTGGCTAGGCTTCGGTGTGGAATCCTTCCCACTGTAAGTTCTTGTTTTACTGCTTCTTAACTGATTTATCGATCTTCGTTAGATCGATTGCTTTGTGCTTTTTGTGGCGGTATCGCTTCCCCATTTATTGGTGGTGGGTTTCTGGCTCCCTTGTGGTCTCTGTTAGCAATATCCTCTCTCGCTACTACTTTTCTTCTGTTGATTTCTCCTTTCATGGTTTTACTTTTTGAGCCTACCTGACCTTTTGTGGGTAGTTTTGACCTTTTGTGGGTAGTTTTTTTTTACTGTGTTAATTCATAAGTGTTTTTAGCATTTGTGGGGCTCCATTATCCCTCTCTTTGACACCGATTTATTTGCTTTTGGTGTTGATTCGACAATTTCCCAGCGATTGTTCTTCCCTCTTTCTGATTATCGGTGCTATTTCTGGAGTTTTTTGGGGCTATTTTTCGTAGCTTATTTTCACTCTACGATCGCTACAGTAACGGTTTTCGACCCTGTTTTTTTTATTTTCTCTTTGACTGTGAACCTGGGGTTTAAGATGGAGGCCTTATCGTGGGTTGAAGTGGTTAAAAAGAGGCCTTTTGAAAATAAAATTATTAATACTATTCGTGGGCCTCAATTGGCCCATCTTTCTTATCCCCTTTCGACCCGCTTCCAGAGTCTTCTAGGGGAGTCTCGCTCCCATTCTTCCCGCCCTTCTACTCTCTTTCCCTTTGCCTCTCTACCTAATCGTCATCTTTCGACTCCTCGTTCTCCTCTTCTTCACTGCTTTTGTTGCCTCCAACCTGGTCATTTCAAGCTTTTTTTGCAAAGCTATGATGAAATGCATGTTCTGCCAAAAAAATGGTCATTCTCGAAATAGATGTTTTGCTCTTCAACAACTCCCTGGTCTTCCTGTGGGTGTTCCCATCTCTGAGGAAGTCTTGGTAGCTCTAGATTTCCCCTTCCTCTACGCTAAATTGGCCGAGGTTGAGTCAAGAAAACCTAAGAGGGTTAAGTTATCCGAAACTTTTGCTCTTCTACCGACTCCTCCGTCGACTCAACTTTTGTCGATTGTTAAGCAGCCTACTCCCACAGCGACTTCTCAGGCTCAGGTGATTGCTCAACAACCACAGCCTCCTCCCTTATCTCAACCGACCCTCCCCTTTAATCATCAGGTCTCTTTAGTCTGCGTTCTCACTCTGGACCTTTCGGCTAAAATTGCCAACCTTGATAGCTTTGGTGCGGTCTCTATCTCTGGTGGATCCATCACTAATTCTGCTTTAGACAATTTTCTTTGCAATACCTGTAATGTGGCCAATTGGACATCGGCTATTAATGCTTGTTCTAATGGTGACATTGTTATTAATTGCCCCACGATTAAGGTGCTCATGGACTTAGTTGAGAATAATACCTTCTCACTTCGATCTGTTCAGCTCAATATTCGTAAATAGGCGTCCAAGGGATTGCCCCTTTCTGTCCTCCAGTCCTTGCCTACCAAGGTTTCGATTATTGGACTACCCCCATTTTGTGACTCCCCTCATCTTGTGGCAGTTATGTCCAAATATATCGGTGAGCTCACTTGTACTTCCTTCACATCTCTTTTAGCCTCTGGTTGCCTCCAGATAGAGGCTGAGTTCATGTGTCCGCTGAATGCTGAGTGGGTTTCTAATTATTCACTGCGGGTGGGTGAGGCCCTATACCATATTCTGGTGACTTACCATGACTCTGCATCCATCTCACTCGCTCCAGCACCCTCTCTGTCTTTAGTATCCTCTCAGCATTTCTCATCAGGTCAGAATACGATCCAATTCTCGGCTGGTTCGTCTACTAAGCCAGCTACGTCATTTACCAAGAATAAAGTTTCACTCAAGAAATCGTTTAAGAAGCCCTTTTCCTTTGCTCGTCAAAGCAGCAACATGACTTTTAAATCTTCTTTATCTCATTCGAAGCCTCCTAATTTGCTGTGGATTAACCCAGCACTGTCTTCCTATTCTAATCCTGCTCAAATGACTTCAGTTTCAGCCCCTTCCTTGGGCTCAATTCTGTTTTGACTATAAATGTAATTCCTCCACCGAGTCTTCTTGCCTCTGATGAGACCGCGTTAGTTTTCTCTTCAGCTCCAGTTCATCCTAGTTCGTAGTCTGACTAGAATGTGTGTGGTTCTACATCTGCGGTGACTATTTCCCTTCTCAGTTCTACTAGCTCTTGGCTAGCTTGGAATGTCAATCCCAATTTTGCAGGTGAATGGGATAAGTACAAAAATGCGGTTAATGTTTCAACCTCAGGGAAGATCAACTCTGAATTGGATACTCTGAAATATTCCTTTACTTTTCCTCCCGTATCCTCTGAATGGCCTGGTGCTAGTAACAAGGGGGAGGAGGGCATACTTGGCTCTTCTATGTCTTTGGTAGGTGGCAAGGTAATGTCTCAACCATCTGACTTTACGCTTTCTGGTTTTACTTTTCATCATAATATGTTCCTGTTTTCGTTTGCATTTAGTGCGCAACCTTGTTCTGTGTTTCAGTCATTTTTTTACCCTACGTTTGTTAATTTCCTATTGAATTTTTTTGATCTTTCGAAGGGACTTAATCTAGCCCTTAACTGTTTAATTCAGTCAGATTCTTCTCTACCTTCTCCCCCGCTTTCTTTTCTCGATTCCCCTCAATCTCCATCTTATTCTCATAATACCTTGATGGATTCTACTGAGCATTCTCTTGTGTTGTCTTTGACTGTGCAGGACACTCCTTGTTCAAATAATTCATCCTCAATTTTTAATCCCTGTGAACCCCCTCTTTCGGCTCAGAGCATGAGTGAAAGCAATTCTGAAGGTTTGATATTCAAGTCGACCAACGTTTCTATTATTCCTTGTGCTCATCCCCCCACTCGAAAGGAAAAAATAAATTCTTTTTCTATTATTAGGTCGAGCTCTCGGATCTGAGCCAAAAATAATTCTCATTTCTCTGCATCCTCGACAGCCTCATTAGCAGCGTAAGTTCGGAATTTAGAAATTCCTCCTTTCGATCCTAAAAATCAGAACCTTACGGCATTTGGCTCGGTTTATCAGGTTCATTTTGACTCTTTATCTAACTCGGAAATGCTCCATTTGGCTTTGGATATGGGTTTTATTTTTTATCAATCCCGTCTTCAGGATGTGGATTTTATTCGTAATTTGGAAATAGTGAGTGCCCGGGATTTCAACTCTGCTTATGATTAGTGTGTTTTGGAATATCAGGGGGCTTGGCAGCGCCCCGAAACAACAAGACGTGTATCAATTAATAGCTTCGTTAAACTGTGATTTGATTACCATTGTGGAATCTAAACTTCACTCCATCTCTCCTTCCACTCTTAGAACTATTGGTGGATCAATGATATCCAAATGGATCTCGTTTGATTCGATTAATGCGCGGGGAGGCATCCTCTTTGGATTCAAAGAGGCTGTTTTCAATCTTGTCTTCGTTTGTCGTCTTCAGTTTTTTCTGGTTGTTTGCCTTCATGGGTTTGAATTCAACTGTGATCTTACTATTGTTTCTGTATACGGTCCTAGCTCCTCTGGTCGTTGTCCGTCTTTCTGGGCTGAATTCGACTCATTTATTGGGTCGATTCAGGGCTACAGGATTTTCTGCGGTGACTTTAATGTTACTAGATTTGCCCATGAAAGGATTGGTAATCCTTCAACATTAAATAGTTCTCTTCGTTTCAACGATTGAATTCGAGATCTTGTTCTTGTCGATTTACCTATTATTTTACATGGTTGAATATGCGATTAGTTCCTTCTTTGGATAAGCTTGACCGTTACCTAGTGTCTCAACCATGGATTGCCTTCTTCCAAAATACTTTTGCTCAAGCTTTACCTAAGCCATGTTCGGATCATGTTCCTATCATTCTCTACTATAATTTTTCCTTTCCTAAACCTCAGAAATTCCGTTTTGAAAAATTTTGGTTAGAAGACCAAATTTTTGTTAATCTTATTTCCAATTGCCTTGAAAGTGTTGTGGGTTCCCATGGCCTAGGTCGGATGCTACTCAAACTGCATGCGATTAAGCACGGGTGTAGAGTTTGGCGCATTGAGAGATTTGGTCACTTTCAAGGCCTAAGAAACTTTCTCCTTTCTTCTATCAATTCCATTGATACTCTTGAAGAATCCAGTCTCATCTTTGACACCCTTAGGCTCCGAAGGAATGTGTGTAAGCAAGATTATGCATCACTTCTGTGACTCGAGCATTTAAAGTGGGTTCAGCGTGATGAGGCACATTGGCTCAAGGATAGGGACTCTAATACTTCTTTCTTCCACAGTTTTGCCTCTCATCGTAGACGATGCAATCATATCTCTTCTATTTTAGTTAACAACGTAGAGGTTAACTCCGATTCGTACTTTCATTCGGTCTTTTTATCCTTTTATAAGGCCCTTCAGAGAATGCTGGGAAACCGCTCCATTCAACATGATTGGAATCATCTCTATGGTGATGTAGATTTCGATCTTTCCAGTCTCGATGCTCCATTCTCTTTGGAAGAGATTAAATCCGCAGTTTTTGCGATGAACAACGATTCCGCTCCTAGTCCGGACGGTTTCCCGTCAATTCTAAAAAGCCAATTTATTTGACATGTTCACCGAACTTCATCAGGGTGAATTCTCTTTTGATCACATTAACGATGCTCATATTGTGCTTGTTCCAAAAATAATTGGTGCCAACAAAGTGTCTGCTTTCCGTCCGATTAGCTTGCTTAATACTATCTTCAAAATTATCATGAAAGTTCTTTCAGCTCGTCTTAGCCTAGTCATTTCTTCTCTCGTTGATCTGGCACAATCCGACTTTATAAAAGATAAATTTATACTTGATTATGTGGCGTGTGCACAGGAGATTATCTCTGGTTGCCACCACTCCGTATCAGAGGGTATCCTCTTAAAACTCGTGTAACACCTCGAATTTTAAAATACCGAAATATTTGTTTTTATATTTTTATAGTGGTGCGAATTATTTTTGAGTATATCTTATTGTATTTATTTTTAATATTGATATTGGTATGAATATTTGTGGTAAATTGGTATTATTGTGATATTAGAATTAAGAGTTGAGATTTTATGTGAATACATGTTGTTTATTTTTATTTTATAATCTTGAGTTGATCTTAATGTATTTTTGTATTGTCGGTATTATTAAATAAAAGAGTTGGGTTTTATTTGAACTGTATTTGAGATTTGGGGGGGGGGGGGGCATTTACAAATATCCCTTTATAAATATATTATATTATAATTTATTTTATAAAAAAAAAACCCTCCACCCTTTTTTCCTTCTCCTCCTCTTTCCTTCTCCCATTCCCGATCGGAATCAGAACAGAGCCGAACCCATTCGGCTCTCTCTCTCCCGCCCAAATCTAACCCATTTCTCCGCCGTTTTCGAATTAAATCGAGGGGATGGCTAATTGAAGGGTC
The DNA here is from genome assembly GCA_017893485.1 of Hemerocallis citrina. Classification (NCBI taxonomy): domain Eukaryota; kingdom Viridiplantae; phylum Streptophyta; class Magnoliopsida; order Asparagales; family Asphodelaceae; genus Hemerocallis; species Hemerocallis citrina. The sequence continues at coordinate 196,355,883 of CM030366.1, forward strand.
CTCTACAACGTGGTAGCATCGGATTTTCGAAAGGATTCCGAAAAAGTATACCCTATTTTATTTATTCATATAAAATTTAGTGTGTTTAGTTTTATTGAGTAGGATTATGATGGTAGAGAGATTTAGAAGTGTTGGAAGTAGAAGATTTGGAAAATTAGTGGGTTGTTAGAGAAATTGCAATTTGTTAGTAAATTAGGGTTTTGGGTTTGTAAAATAGAGGTATATACATATTAGAATTATCTCTTAGATGGTGGTAAAAATTTTAGTGAGCCATTAGAATAAAATGGAGAGTAGTGATTTTGGCATAAACTCGAATTATGGAGTTTATGAAATCGGGTAGAAAACTCGATCCAAATAATTGTAGAAAATGCATATGAGGGTGTAGAGTATTAAGAAAGGATTAATATAAATTTAGGATGATTTTTATAGGCTTCCAGCTCAATTAAATTGAGTGAAATGAATTATAGGCGAAAAGTGCACGCCGGGTGTTCGGTGAAATGCCCGCGCGATATAGAGGTGAGAATTTGATGAGTTCGGAGGTGTAGTTGAGTCTCATTATTATTATTAATCCTAATATGAGAGATTACGAAAAAGAGGATTAAAGAAATTAGAAAATATGAATTTTTCTTATTAGAAAGCCTCCGATCAATAAGGGAATGTTTGTATGGGGACCCAAATTCGAAATCCGTCGATGTAGCTCGGCTACTTAGGTCATTTGTAACGTGTGGGTGAAGACGGATTCGAGTTTGGAGGTTCGTAGGCCGAGTTTTGAGCTTTAAACTAATCGGTTCTATAATTTTTCAATTATGAGGAAAAAGTCGAACTTCGACTGGCTACAGGATGAACGTGGGACATCGTTTGCTTGAGCCGTCAGGTGAGTATATTGTAACTATAAATATTTTATATTGTGGCCAAATTTCGTGGCTTTTTGATAGGTTTTGTAAAAGTTATAGCAAAAATTGATTTTCAAGGAAAATACGGATTTTTGGGACCCGAAAATGGGTTTTTGTGATATGTGGTGAAATTAACTATTTTAAGTGTATAAAACTTATATTATGGATTAATGTGACGTGTTGAAGTATAAAAATTAAATATATTAAATCGTTTATGCGTATTTTTACCCCGTGCATGTTTTGTGCATGTTTTGGGGCTATATAGACCGATATAGGCAATCGGGTATATGCGGAGCCTGGCGTATGGGCTAGCATGCTATGGATGGATGCTATAAGGTGTAATTAGATGAAATTAGTGATTGTGATCATGTTTTGAAGATCTGTGTAATTATAGTGCCCGTTTTGTGCATGTTTTGGGGCATATAAGCCCTTATAGGTGATTTTATCTATATGAAACATGATGTATGAGCTAGTATGCTATAATTAGATATTATAAGACTTAATTAGAGGAAATAAGTGGTTTTGGCCCCTTATGATGGGAAACCCGCTTGTGTGATGTTTATTTGTAATATATATAGAGATGATTATGATGTGTGATGCAATAATTGACGAAATTAAATAAGTGGGTGCATGTTTACATTTTAATTATGTTTGAAATGAATTAATGGGCAATAATATGACATGTTGGTTTATATGATAAATGACTTGGTGTATGTTTATATGGGATTTAATGAAGTAGCGAATAGCATGGTATTCATAATGGGTGATGTTATGGTAAATTAAATAACATGATGGTTTCTATGTTAAATGACATGGGGTATGCATATATACATATGATACAACGAGATGATAATAAATATCGTGGACATCAGATGTGCATCAAACGCAAGATAAAATGTGAGATGGTAAGTGTTAATAAAATGTGTTATTATTTTTGTGATTAAAGTCAAGGTGTGGCAATTATTGAATTCATAAGTGAAATGCGTGTGCTGATAAAGTAAGCTGAAAAGATGAAATGATTAATGCAAATAACAGATGGCTTTGTTGACCAGTACCTACAGCAATCCTGGGGGTTTGGGCTAGACCTCCTAATACCCAAGGACCGGCTTGGGGTGCGGAGTTTATTACCCAAACTATGTTTGGGGTGCGGAGTTTTATCGCCCAAGCTATCGGCTTGAGGCCCGGTTTTTCCTCGATGACAGCTGTCGCGAGGAAGTACCCAGTTTACCTGGGATGCGGAGTTTTTCTCTTTTTTGTTTTCCCTCCTGGCTGTCGGCTGGGAGGAAGTACCCAGTTTACCTGGGGTGCGGAGTTTTTCTTTTTTTGTTTTCCCTCGCTGGCTTCGGCCGGGAGGAAGTACCCAGTTTTCTGGGGTGCGGAGTTCCCTCGCTGGCATAGGCTGGGAGGAAGACGTAGCCTTGGACGAGTAAGACTCTGTGTGAGCATCGGTCCGCGTGTTTTACTGGGCTGTCGGCTTTCAGTATATTGGGATACTGTGGCTCACTGGTCGACAAACTAATAAATTACTAAGTGTTAATAATAAATGTGATAGTAAAGAAAGTGGATAGTAGAATGTGAATTGTGGATGAGAAAGAAAATGAGTTATGAGTTAGTGTATGAAAAGAAGTGATAAATGCAGTGCGTGGTTAATTTAAAATGATAATAATAGAAGAGACATGTGTTCTTATGAATAATACGAAGTAATGGTATTATGTGTGTGATCATTAAAGTAAAATACAGTTGATGTGAGTTGTACCTTGGAATTGTGTCAAGGAACTACCTGCTCGCTATTTCTGTGGAAATGGTGGGAACTACTTGCCTTGGCATAATTCGCAGAGTGAGTTGATATAGTAGTGGTAATGATTGATGGAAATGAGAAACAAAGTAAAGTGAAGATGATAAGTGATTGAAGTGATTAATAACCAAGCTATCGGCTTGAGATGTGATGTGATACTACCCAAACTGTGTGTTTGGGGTGCGGTGATTATTACCCAAGCTATCGGCTATGGGATGTGATATGTTGTGGCCCCAGATTGTGTTTGGGGGATTAAGTGAAAATGATAATAAGATTTATTGTTTATAAGAATGAGAAATTACTAAAGTGATATAATAAGATGTAAATGAGTTATAAAACATGGTTTTGATGCAACGAGTATAAGTATTCTAATTAATGAGGTGTTAATGATGTGATGAAATGTGAGTAAATCGCATGGGCAATGAGATGTGGTAATTATGTCATAAGACATGAAGGAAGGTGGTATTATGAGAATAGATGCATATGTTTATGATATGATACGTTTTATAACATAATAAAATAAATACCTGTTTTATGAGATCGGGTATGACAATGGTTATTAAATAAAGTATGTTGTGATATGAGTTTGTGTACCTTGGAAGTGTGTCGGGGAACTACTCGCCTGCTATTTCCGTGGAAATGGTTGGAACTACCTGCCTCTGCACAACTTCCAGGATGAATGGGTGTGTTGATGACATAATATAAGTAAATGAAACGCATGGCTTAATAGAGTTGGAGAAATGATGTAATAACATCATGTAGTTATATTAATATAAATAGTGAAATGCTGATATGACGATAAGTGTGGAAAGATGAATATTCGTATTATGCGAATGTAAGATAAGTATATTTATATATATATATATACGAGGATGATGTGAAGTGTATTATGAAATGTGGGAAATATGGATAATTAAATAATTGAATGCAGGATTGGCAAAGTATGTGATTTATCACTGTATTGACGATGTTGTTGTGTTCAGGATTCAGGTTGCATTATCTTAATTTGGTATTCGTAAGTTTAAATTATTTTCTTTATACTATTTTAATTTGTCATTAGATTAATAACTATACTCACACCAGAAATGGCTAACCCCTTAGTGTTTGGGGGTTAGGGGAGTCTGAGGACTACCCTAGATCCCTCACTGTTGCAGGTTCTCATCAGTGCAGAGGTGAGGCGTGGATTGGTAGGATAAATTTTTATTTTAAAAATTTGTATTATTTAGTTATAGGAATAGTAAAATTTATGATTTAAATTGTATTATGGGTGTATAAGCATGTATATGACGATGATGAGTATAGTGTGAGGTGGTGTGGTATGTTTGTGACCCGTACCCACCTCGTTGTGGAGTACCGGGCTCTGTGGTAGGTTATATAAGGATTTTTCTAAAATTTTACCTCGTTTTTCAAAGAAATTTATAGTTTTTAATTGATATTTGATAATCCGTTGTGAGTTTGGCCCCCAGAGCATTATATTATATTGCCTGTGTGTATCTGCTCATTTTGGCCTGGGGAGCCCATGAAAATATTATGTTGATTGTGAGCTACGGAATTTTGAGCAGAATTCCGTAAGCTTTTTGTGTTTCGGGGCAAAATTTACACGGGAGACTCTGTCAAAATTTTTCCTGAAATATAACTTTCTTAGTTTATGATCAAAGTGATATAGACATTGAAAGAATTGAATTTAGAGAAAAAAAAATTTTTGGGGTGTTACAACTCGACTTTGAAAAAGTTTACGACAAAGTTAACTAGGAGTTTCTCTTTGATATTTTGCATCACCGTGGCTTTGGGCCCAGATGGATTGCCTGGATTAAATCCAGTCACTTTTCTGGTACTTCTTCCATTCTCATTAATGGTTCTGAAGGTAATAAGTTGAAGTGCAAGCGGGGGCTCTGTCAGGGAGATCCTCTCTCCCCTGTCCTGTTTTCACTAGTTTCTGATGTCTTTAGTCAGATCCTTTTGAAAGTTTGGAATGCCAATTATATCGAAGAATTAGGAGGATTCGACGGCTTTAGAGGTGTTCTTAACCTTCAATATGCTGATGATAGCATTCTTTTGTCCAAAGCTAATGTTGTAGCTCTGCGAAACCTCAAGCTTTTGCTGTATCTTTTTGAATTGGCCTTTGGACTTTCTATTAATTTTAATAATATTTCCATCCTTTGGTTAGGTGGATCCCCCAACCGTCAGGCTGAGATCGCTCAATTTTTTAATTATGCTTCTTCTTCCTTTCCTGTCCATTATCTCGGAATGCCTTTGCGATGGGGTAATCTCCATGCGGCGGACTGGATGCCAATGATTGATAAATTTGAAGCTAAACTCAATTCTTGGTCTGGTAGACTCCTATCGTGTGGTGAAAGACTTATTCTTATTAATTTGGTTCTGTCGTCTCTTCCACTTTATATGATGTCCTTCTACTTCGTGCCGTCCTGGGTTATTAAGAAAATAAACAAGATTAGAAGAAATTTCTTCTGGTAAGGCTCCGCTGAATATAGAGCCAGTAAACATCTTTGTAATTGGTTGACAGTTTGTAAATCAAAGAAGGATGGTGGCCTTGGTGTCCTTAACCTTAGGAGCCAACACTTGGCTCTTTTAGGGAAGTGGCTTTGGCGTATTCTGAACGACGATTCGTCATCCTGGGCTTGTATGATCACTCATAAATATCACTTTCATCACAAAATTTGGGAACTTGATTCTAATCAGCACCGTCGGCTTCCCCCTTCTAGGAAGGAGTGTGGAAAGCAGTTGAACCGTTCCGCTGTGGTTTATTTAAATTATGTTCTGATGGTTCTAAAACCAAATTCTGGACCGATCTTTGGATCGGTACTATAAGATTGCGTCACTCTTTCCAAATTTGTTCCGTCTCTCCACTAATCCTAACTCCTTTGTTGCGGACTATGTTGAGGGTGTTCACGGTCACTTTGAATGGGTAATTCCATTCAGAAGGGTTCTCCCCCCTCTTCGATCTCGAACTATGTCCTCATTCTTTCTGATTTACAATCTTATTCTTGGAACCCCTACAAAGATGTTTCTTGGAGATGGACGTCCTCTGGATCTTTCACCGTTAAATTGTTTTACTCCTTCCTTAACCGCGGGGAAGTTTCTTCTCCTTCGGCTAAGTTTATTTGGAGTTGCAATGCTCCCCTTAAAGTGAAGATTCTTGTATGGCTAACTATACAAGACAAACTTTTGACTATCGATAAACTCATTAAGATGAATCAAGCTTTAGGGCAGCAGTGTTCTTTCTGCCTTTCGCACATTGAGGATTCTAATCACCTATTCTTGCAATGCTCTTTTTTAACTCCTTTATGGTCGATTTGTTTAAATGCTTGGCATGTCCTTTCACGTCCAAACTTTATCTTTTCTTGGAGGACCTCTTGGAGGAGCCACAATGTCAGCCGTTCGGTGCTCAAATCTTGGGATTTGACCATGATGGCATTGACTTGGATTATTTGGACCGAAAGGAATAGTCACATCTTTACTAATACCTCACGGTCCATCCGGTATCTCGTTGATGATCTCCTTTACTTTACCAAGTTCTGGTCTTCTACATTTTCTCAAAACAATTTCGATAATCTGCACATTCATAATTTATAGGTGGCGGCTGCTATTTTCTTCCAAAATACTTACTTACCACCTTAAGTGTTATGCAGTTATTTTTTTGAGTCCTGTTTTCGGTTTCCTTTGCAGTAATGTTTTTGTTTGTGGCCTGATCTTTAGACCCTATTGGTTTAAATTGAGGTGGCTGCGGCTTTATTTCTTTTACTACCTACCTCCTTGATTTCTTTTCACTCCTTTAATTGTTTATTGCTCACTTCTTTGCTTGCAGAGCTGATTTGGGGGTTGTTCTCGATTGTGCCCCTAGCAAGTTCTGCTCAGTTTACTGTTTTGGTGGTTGGTTGTTTCAGGAAGTTTCCTTGATAGTGACTCTTTATCTTGGTGTTGCCGGTAGGAGAAGGTTTTTGGTTTTCCTTATCCATGTTGGGGCTGTTTTTATTTTGGCTTTAAGCTATCTGTTATTAATTCTAACTCTCTTACTCTTAATTATCTCTATTTTAATCGATTTTGGTAGCCCCACTCGTTGGGACTGTTAGTGCCTTGATTCTAATCTATCTGTTATTAGGTATTCTGGCTTGTTCTTAATACTTCCTGTTGTTCACGATTTTGGTGAGATTATGCATGCTTTATCTTCCCAGTGATTAAAACAGAGATTATGCTTGCTTTATCTCTTTAGTTTGAAGGCATTACCATTCACGTGTTTGTCTTTCCAGTGTGGCAGACTATGGTTGTATTCAGGCTCGATCAACCCCTCAGCTTCGGTCTATGGGTTTTTGAATTGAGTTCTTTTATTTAGCGTGAGTGCACATCTGGCTCCGGTGCAATTTTAGCCCCATTTTATTTTCTGTCACAATTTTTTTGGTCACCTTCTTTTGCCTGGGTGACTGTTTTGAGTTGATTCACTTTCAATTATGCGTGTTTCTTTGTTGTCTTGGTTGCATTCTGGGCAACTTGTTGTGTTTTGGTTGTTGTCCCGTTCGAGCGTGCTTCAGTATTCTCCGAGGCCAGCCTTGTCTTTAGCAGTGCCACCCGTGCCGCCTTTTTAGCGTCGCGTGTTGCTGCTACCTTCGCTGCTGTCCTTCTCGATGACGTTATTTTCATTCACTTGCGTAGTGCTCGGTGGTTTAATTTATTGTATAACTGTTGGTCGGGTGCTAATCTTTCATTAGTTATTTCCTGTGTTGTTGTTGATAGTCTTTGTATGTTGCGAGACTGTTTTGGGTGCTCTTGCTTTCAGTTTGTCCTCTTGTAAACAGTTTTTTTGTACTGCATCTTTGTTTTAATATAATATTTTGTGGGCTGGAGCCGAAAGCTCTATCCTGTTTCTCAAAAAAAAATATCCAGTAATTTAAATGAATATCTAATGAAGACGTAGCTTTCACATGCTAAAAATATGGTTTTTTTTTAGAGAAGTGATGCACCATATTAAGCAACAGCTTTGTGATTAATGGACCTAATAATCTTGAAAATGGTAGTTTAAACTCTAAAGCGGGGAATGGAAAGCCGTTTATAAAAAAGAAACAAATTATTTAAGAGTCCTACTACGATGAAAACTCTAAACTACTTTAACTACATTTAGACAGCTCCACTAATAGTGTAATTAATTTGTAATTTCTTTTATCTTAGAGTTAGTTTTTGTATTTCTTTTATAAACGATTCAAAAAATAAGAGCTACTACTTTTTTTTTTCTTCACTTTGTTATTAAAAAAATCTCTTATCTTCTCTCTCACTCTCCTATTGCCCACCCAGTCATTCATATCCCTTCTTCTTATCCTCCTCCTCCACCTACATCAAACTCGAATGATTTACGATACTAGGCCACTTTTTGAAACTATTTGCGATTTTAGGCCAGTTCACAAACTATTAGCACTTTTGGCTAGCCAGTGCCACGTCAGCAGCGACCACTATTGGAAATAGTGGCATCTTCATAGCGACCTCTCACCATTGTCAGCTTATAGAGAGGATATTGTATAATGGACACGACTTGGTGTAACTAAGGTCGCCATTGTCAATAGCGACCTTGTATAACCAAGGTCGGTATTTCCAATAGCGACCTCAGGTTGGCCCAATCGCTTTTACGCCCACGTGAGATCGCTATTGGGAATAGTGACCTTAGTTATACAAGGCCGCTATTGACAATAGTGACCTCAGTTACACCAAGTGGTTTGCAATTATACAATACTCTTTATAATCTGCCAAGTGTGGGAGTCCAATGTGTTTGTTGCTATGAAGAGGCCGCTATTCCCAACAGCGGCCGCTGTTGATGTGGCACTAGCTAGCCAAAAATGCTGATAGTTTGGGAAGTGGCCTAAAATAGCAAATAGTTTCAAAAAGTGGCCTAGTAGTGCAAAAAATTCAACAAACTCCTCGCCAGTGGCGGAGGGAGGAAGGGAGTAGGGGGGACATTTGGGACCCCAAAAATTTTGTAAAACCCCCTAATATAGACCAAAATTTTTATTTGGCTCTCCAGTTAAAAAAAATTTGGGACCCCCAAGTCTAATCCACCTCTTATTAAAAGCTCAAAATAGTGGTATGAGCTTTGGGCTAAAAATTAACAGTGATACTTACTATTTGATCAGTGTAATCATTGGATAAAATTTTGAATAAGAAACTAGTGTGTACATAAGTTACAAGTATATTTATTCATTTGAGTCGTATCTCTTAGCTTCTAGTATTATAACAGTATAAATAGTGTAGTATGATTATTGATTAGTATTACTCTTATCAAATTTAGAGTACAACTGTACAAGTACGAAAAAATACATGATACTAAAAATATAAATTTGACTATTTACTTTGATTATAATTTTATTTTGATCCAATTACTTTAATTCTTCAAAACAAAAGTAAAGTAAAAGATTTTCGGCAACAATTATGTCGATGCCGGGAGAAAAAAAATTGGGACCCCCATTTTGATTTGTCTGGCTCCGCCACTGCTCCTCGCCCCTTCTTCTTCTCTTCTGATGCGTCGTGCGTCAAACGCCCTTTTGCTTCCCCTCCGCTTCCCCATGCCCCCACGCCCCTTTCTCTTTCCTCTCCACTGTCTCTCCCTTAACGTGCCACGCTCCTGTCCTCCCCAAATCTCCCCACATTCTCTTCCCCTCTCCTCACTTGCTCTGTTATCCTTCCCTCTAAAGATCCAATTTTTTTAAAGAAAGTTTCTCGACTGTTACTGTCTACTCATCGTCGTCGTCGTCCTCCAAGGCAAAATCGCCCTTCTGATTAAAGTTGTGTTTGTTCTATTTATTTAATTGTTGTGTTAGTAGTATTTATTCTTTGAACCTACGCTTAAAAAAACCAACAGGCAATGTCCTGATTGGTATTGGGTGGGGTGGGTAATTGAGTAGCGGCTCGAATCCAGAGTTCCTGGTTCGCCCCACGCTTTTCCCTAAAAAAAAAAAAAAAAAAAACTACGCTTAAAATTTATTTAGGGTTGTAAGAAGTGGGGGGGTGTGTAAAAAAAGGGAGGAAGGGCTATTTGTTTTGTTCTGTTTTGACTGTGTTAGCTAATAAGAGCAAAAGAGAGGATGAATGTTATGTTCAAATACATGGTTGAATAAAAAACAGTGATGATTTGATGTTGCTAAATGCTGCGATTACTGATGTTAGATTCAACTCCCCAAAACCATAGTGTTGTTCGTTGGCAGAAGCCTGATAAAATTTCACTCATTTCATGTGTTTTATTAGGCTCATTTTTCAAGATGATTAAAAATGTTCATTCATAACAATGATGTTCATAAGATAACATACATTAGGATGAACACATCTTTCTAGTACCTGCTGTGTACATGAAATGAATTCACCCACAACTCTTTGGTAAGGTTTTGGAGAAAATATTGCAAGTTGGAAGATGTAGAATCTGTTGAAATGTAGTAAGTACTAATATGTATATTCTGTTTTCTTATCTATAGGAAACAGATTCCCCAAATCTCTCACCCCTCAATCTTCTCTCAATCTCCTTTCTTCTCCTCCAAGAATGGAATCCTTATATATAGATGTATACAGTAAAGAATGAACAACATGAATAATAATTATTTTCCCCAAATTAGTTTTCAACATGGAATTAGAGCCTAACCAGATCAGAGAAGGAGGTGATCGGATCTGATACCTCCATCCCGACCCGATCCCGACCAAACTCTGACATCCCCGAACTCTCCGACCATTCTCTGTCAATCTCCAGTGAGCCCCCCTTCTCGTCGAACCACCCCTCCCTCGAGCCTCCCTCTCCCGTTGACGTCCTGAATCGCACCCCCGCTCTGACCCTCCCTCGCGAGCTCTAGTGCGCCGCCAGTCGACAACAGCGCGCAGCTCGGATCGTCATCCACCCGTCTTCATCCAGGTCCTCGTCGTCCCCCAATCCCGAAGCCACATCCACCTGTCGTCCACTAGTCGTCCCAAAGTCACAGCCATCGACCTCCGTCTCCTTCCTCCGTTCACCGCTATCATCCACCACCCCGAGTATCTTCATCCATCCCTGGTCGCCTGCCACCCTCCTACCGCTGCCCCTCACTCCGAACACCCCTCAGTCGACCACCATCGGAACACCCTCTCCAACATCAGCAATGCCCCGATCTCTTGATCTGATTTGGCGAGCAGATCTGATCTGATTTCGATCCAGTTCCGTTGTTGTTGTTTGGTAAGATCTAGTGTCGTCGACCCCGATCCTCTTTGTGGTCATCACTAATTTGGCGAACGGATCTGATCTGATTTCGATCCAGTTCCATTGTTGTTGTTGTTTGGTAAGATCTAGTGCCGTCGACCCCGATCCCCTTTGTGGTCATCACTATTTGATGATTCAGACCTATTCAGATTTGTTTTTTGATTGAAGAATTGCTCTATTGAGTTGTTGATGTTGTTTGGTGTTCGGCCTCTTGGATTTGATCCAGATCAGATCTAAAAGGAGCTATTCTATCAGAGGGTGCTATTTGTTGTGTTGCTAGTTGCTGTTCTTGACCAAGTTGTGTCGTGTGCTATTGGTTGTTGAAGATTAGATCCGTTATTTTTCTTGTGCCGCTACCATGGAACAAACTGATGGAGCTGAGAAGAGTATTGGACTCGCCTCTACATTAGTCACAACTGTAGGTAATGAGGGTAAGGTATTTAATATTTCTGCTTCTGTTATGAATAATGCATGGATAATTGATTCGGGTGCTACTGACCATATGACATTTGATTTTAGACAAGTTCAAAATTTTCAACCATCCACCAAATCAACTGTGTTCACTGCCAATGGTGATCCTGCCACTGTTACTGGCGAGGGTACCATACATCTCACAAACAACCTAACCTTAGATACTGTCCTAGTTGTGCCATCCTTAAATTTTAACCTATTATTTGTTACTCAAATTACTACTGCCTTACATTGTATTGTAGTCTTTTGGCCTTCACATTGTGTGTTTAAGGATATTCGGACTTGCAAGACGATTGGTTATGGAGTTAGACACGGAAAGCTCTATTACCTGGATTTAGAATCTGAAAGTTCAAGCAAGTTGACTCAAGCTCTAAGTGTGGAAAGATCCGAAAATGAGAAGAAGAAATCAGATATATGGCTATGGCATCGACGTCTAGGGCATGCTTCTTTTAGTTATTTGAAGAAATTATTTCCAAGTTTATTTTTGAAGTTGGATATATCTGCCTTTCGGTGTGATGTGTGTGAACTCGCAAAAGGTCACCGTGTCTCTTTTCCTCCAAGTCCAAGTAGAAGCTCCCTTCCATTTATGATTATTCATTCTGATGTTTGGGGTCCATCCAAAACCAGTACATTTGGAGGAGCCAAATGGTTTGTGACCTTTATTGATGACTGTACCCGTATGAGCTGAATTTGTTTGATAAAATCGAAAAGTGAAGTTAGTGGCTTGTTTCAGAAATTTCACAAGCATGTTATGATTCAGTATAAATCACAGATTCAAGTTCTTAGGAGTGATAATGGCGGAGAGTACCTGAGTTCGAATCTGCAACAATATTTGGTGGAATACGGAATTGTTCACTAGACTACATGCTCATATACACCTCAACAAAATGAGATTGCAGAAAGGAAAAATAGGCACTTGCTCGAAGTGGTCCGTGCTTCTCTCATCCATGGAAATATGCCACTCATTTATTGGGGTGAAGCCCTTACTTCTGCTGCATACTTAATCAACCGAGTTCTCTTTAATATCCTAAACTTCCTCACACCATTTCAAGCATTAACTGAAGCTGTGAATGCACCAAAAGTCGTCAACTTGCCACCTCGTGTGTTTGGGTGTGTTGCATTTGTTCATCTTCATCAACATGAACGCAATAAGTTAACTCCTCCAGTTGTTCGCTGTGTTTTCGTGGGATATGCACAGAATAAGAAAGGGTATCGGTGCTATCACCCGCCAACTCAAAAGATGTTTGTGACTATGGATGTTGTGTTCCATGAAGATGAGTTGTATTTTTCCTCTGAGATTGAACTTCAGGGGGAGTACCGAAGTGAAGTTCAAACTCTTGCCTATGATGAAGTGGTTACTATTCAGACCGAACAATCGGGTATAAGGGAAGAAAATCAGGATGTAAGTAGTGACGATCACTTGAATGAAGACTTGGTTGAGAAAAAAAATTTCCACGAAGAACTACGGTCAGTACCGAACCTCCATGAAGATGAGCCATCTCCACCACCAGCACCATCTGAACTATCTCCACCACCAGTACCAACAGATCTATCTCTACCCCCAGCAGAACCCCCAAACCAATCGTCATCGCTGTCCGAAGCTCCAAGAAGAGAACTCCCAAACCGTACTATTAGAGGTATCCCAAAATCCACTTATGAGCCTAATCACACTAGTAAAGTCAAGTATCCCATGAGTCATTATGTGTCCACTCACCGATTATCTGAATCAAATAAGTCATTTGTGAATCAATTATCTGTTGTATCTATTCCTAACAGTGTGTAGGAAGCCTTAGCCGATCCAAGGTGAAAAGTAGCTATCGATGAGAAAATGAAGTCCTTGAAGAAGAATGAGACTCAGGAGATAGTCGAACTTCAAGTAGGAAAGAAGCCGGTAGGATACAGATGGATTTATACAGTGAAATATAAGTCGGATGGTTCGATAGAGCGGTACAAGGCAAGGCTGGTTGCCAAAGGGTACACTCAAACTTATGCAATTGATTATGTCGAAACATTTGCACCTGTGGCAAAATTCAACACTGTTCAAGTTCTACTGCTACTTGCTGCAAATCTTGATTGGTCGTTGGAGCAATTTGATGTGAAGAATGTATTTCTGCATGGGGAATTGACAGAAAAGGTTTATATGGATCTACCGCCAGGATCAAATAGACCAGTCCAACACAGTAATAAAGTGTGTCGGTTGAGGAGGCGTTATATGGTCTCAAACAATCGCCAAGAGCTTGGTTTGGGAGGTTTACAAAATCAATGAGGACATTCGGATATTGTCAGAGTAATTCAGATCATACCCTATTCATGAAAAGGAAATAAGGTAAGATTACTGCTCTCATTATATATGTGGATGACATGATGGTAACTGGGAATGATCCTGAGAAGAGAATGACATTAAAGAGCTACTAGTCACAAGAGTTCGAAATGAAGGATCTTGGCTCTTTGAGATATTTCTTTGGTATTGAAGTTTCTCGCTCAAGAAATGGTATATTTCTGTCTCAAAGAAAGTGTGCTCTCGATTTATTGAAGGAAACTGGAATGTCTGCTTGTCAGCCGATTGGTTCACCATTAGAAGAAGGACTGAAACTTTGCAACGAATCTGATCATATGCCTTGTGATAAAGAAAGATATCAAAGATTGGTTGGACGACTGATGTATCTTGCGCATACACGGCCAGATTTATCATATGTTTTAAGTGTGGTAAGTCAGTTTATGCATGCACCTCAGGACCACCACATGGATACAGTGATGAGAGTCCTGAGATATATTAAGTCTGATCCAGGAAAGGGGGTCCTATTTGCGAAACATGCTCACTTGAAGGTTGAAGCATATACTGATGCTGATTGGGCAAGATCAAAAATTGATAGGCGCTCCACTTCAGGATATTTCACATTTGTTGGAGAAAATCTAGTTACATGGAGGAGTAAGAAGCAAAATGTTGTTGCATGCTCTAGTGCAGAGGCTGAGTATCACAGAGTAGCTCTATGTATAACGGAAGCTTTATGGCTGAAACTCTTGTTGCATGACTTAGGCTATGGTCTGAATGAACCTATGAAGGTGTATTGTGATAATCAAGCAGCATGTGATATTGCCGCCAATCTAGTTCAACATGATAGGACGAAACATGTAGAGGTGGATAGATTCTTCATCAACAAGAAATTGGATGAGAAAGTCATTGAGATATCTAAAGTAAAGTCAGAAGATCAGCTCGCAGATATCCTGACCAAGGCAGTTTTGAGTCGGCTCTTCTTGAAATTTGTTGACAAGTTGGGCATATCAATATCTATGCACCAACTTGAGAAGGAGTGTTGAAATGTAGTAAGTACTAATATGTATATTCTGTTTCCTTATATATGAGAAACAGATTTCCCAAATCTCTCACTCCTCAATCTTCTCTCAATCTCCTTTCTTCTCCTCCAAGAATGTAATTCTTATATATAGATGTATACAGTAAAGAATGAACAACATGAATAATAATTATTTTCCCCAAATCAGTTTTCAACCGGATCCATCCAGTACTGATATATCAAGTTGAAAGGAGAGCATCGATTTACCTATTTATTGAAGAAAGCACAAAAATCCATTGAATAACCTTTGGGAGTAGACACACAAAATCTCTTTGAAATTATTCAAACCAAAACTGATTTGAATAAAAAAAATGACAGTGCTTAGCCCAAAACAAAAATTCCATAACCACTAAACAAGAACTTGTGGCGTACATATATTCAAATTAAAACCACCAGAAATCATATCAGTAAACCCATTTATGTGCACCATGTTTTTCCTGAAAATTCGAAAGGCTTGGCTTGAAAACTACCATGGGGAGGAGGGGCGTGGGGCATGGGGCGTTCGGTGCTCGGCCTCGGTGCAACAGAGGAGAAGAAGAAGGGGCGAGGAGTTTGTTGTAGGCAGAGGAGGATGAGGAGAAGCAGAAGGGGCATGGATGACTAACTGGGTAGTAGGAGAGAGAGAAGATTAGCATTGATATAAATACCCGAAATTCAGACCCGATTCGGTTTCGGACCCGTTAAAAAATCCAAAAAATTAACATAAAAATAAATATTATATCATCATCCCTCTCCTCCTTCCTCATCAATTTTAAATATTCCTCTTCCAAACTCAAAACTCATACATTTTTCTTCTCTCTTCTATTCTAAATTTTCCAATCGCTGCCTTCGCTCGCCACTCATACTCCCGTTCTAACCCGAATGGGTAGGAATATTTTAATAGGACCCGGACCCAGAACCGGATCCAGTCCTCACGAGTCCGGGTCCGGGTAGTGAAGGACCCGACCCGACCCAACACCAATGCTAGAGAAGATTAAGAGATTTTTTTAATAACAAAGAGAAGAAAAAAAATAGTGGCAGGAAGAGTATAAAATTACCAAAATATTATTTTCAGATATTATAGGACCATAAATTTCACTTTATTTACAATGTGAATTAATGAGTTTGATAAATAAATAATTGCAAATCCTATGGCTTAGAGCAATTGTAGGACATTTATAAAATTTGTGCGAAGTTATCTTAATTATTAGTATGTATTATAAAATTTTACAATATTTAAACCCCTCGTGTAACCACTATTGGTCAATAGTCATTGAAAAGACTGGAGAATGTGAGGCCCCTTCTATTTTTTATTTTTATTTTTTATATTAAAACACTATATTTCTATAAACCTTTATACTTCTCTACTACTATAATGGGAGAAGGCCTTTGTCCTTAACCCAACGTGCAACGCACGTATAGGTAAATTTTTTTTTGCCCTTTTCATTCCTCTCAATTTTTTCTACGTGCACAACACGTGTATAATACTAGTTTGTTTAAAGCTTTTTCTATAAAGAAATCTAGTGTTATCCTGTACAAATTGCACAGACTAAAATAATTTTGGGAGACTCATAAAATTATATAGAACTATAAAACAGTGTCAGATAATTGGGAAAAATTACCCCCCCTCCCAATTAACACATTCAATATACATGTTTTCAAAACAAAACCCAAAAAATAAAACCCCAAACACCTAACTAGTCCCGATCTCACATTTTCCACTTTCGAAACCTTTCCCAACCCTCCACCGTTCTGGCCGGCACTAGGGTTAAACTAACAAAATAAAGTGATCTTGTTGACGTGCATCGTATATTGTGGTGATGTATATGAAAATAGCAATTTATAATTAGAATATCTGGGGATAACCTTCCTTAAAAAAACCAAAAAAAAAGATACAATAAAAAGAAACAGGAAATTGTTACACCGACAATGGTAGGATTTTTTTTTATAAAATAAGATGAAAACAAAACAAAACAATGGTTGACCCCACATGTGTTTAATGGATCCGCACCACCCCGTTTGACAGCTGACAGTGGGTGGGTGGGTGGGTGGGAAAAGACGAGTGAGAGCGTCCATAATTGAATTCAAAATTTGAGGGTCGACTTTGACAGGTGAATCTGAACCCGATCCGTATCTGACCCGAACGTTGTATAGACGTAATTCTTTCTTCAAATTCAAAGAGTGGAAAGATTAGAAACGGCTGACAACCGGAATGGAAACCCGGACCCAAACCCAAAGCTGGGCTAGTATGTCGGATCCAACGGACCCCAACCGATCCACCAACTAATTTCACCTAACCCCAACCACAAGTATCAAATTTCTTTTCTAAAATAATAATGTATAAATATCAATATTAATCTCTGTCTTTTATTGACTTTCCTAAAGGAAAGCAAAATAAGACTTTGGATCCTTTTTGAGTTTCGAAAAAGGGCTACTGGACATTTTTATAATTTTCATAATCTTTTCGTATTGTTTCACCATTTATTTAACAACTCGTTGGATTGGAGAAAATGGCATAGTGATGAAGACATTATCTCTAATAATCTCTAACATTATAATGGGAGAAGGCCTTAGTGTCATTTGTAAATGTTTTGTTATTCTACCAACCGGTGCAGCGCACGTGCATAATTATTATATTTTAAATCAAGATTATGTCTAAATTTTTATTTTAAAAAACTATATTTATTAAAACCCTTTCCATTTTTCTCACGTGCATCGCACGTGCATTACACTAGTAATATTATAATGAGAGAAGGCCTTAGTGTCATTTGTCATTTTGTCATTCTACCAGCATGTGCAACACACGTACATAACTAATATAAAGGAGGTTTCCAGTTCGAATACTCTTTACGTCAGAGTTTTTATTTTTATTTTTTGAAATTATTAAAACGTGCATCGCACGTGTAAATTACTAGTATTTAAAATGAAAATGCAATTGTTATTGTTGTATAGCAGTATGCCTATACATTAATCGTTCTTATATTAATGTACAGTGACTATACAGTTTAGCATATGGATTATGTAGGTATTTATGTACAAAGTTTACGTTATCAATTCAGTTGAAAGTTTACAATTAGTCAATATCATTATGTTAAAGACTAATCGTAATTCTTTAATCTTACTAAACATTGAAGGTTTCATTAATCCTGATTCATGATCAATGAAATATGGATTTCTCAAAAATTTTAATTCTATGCCTGAGAAATAGAATTATAAGAATTAGATTTATAATAAAGAAAAAAAACAGATGACACTGCCACGTCCGCATTGGTAATTTGGTAATGTACTAGGTATGCCCCATGTGCACGTGCCTACGGAACGTATTCGGAACGATACAACATATGAAAAATCATGTAAACAGTAAGAGATAATTTATATAGATGTTTATTTGCTAGTAGACGTTGATGTATTGATGTACTCTGAAGTAGGATTATGGAGTGACCTTGATATTTATTGGTTTGTATATTGCAGGATCATTTATTAGCAGCTCGGGATTCAAAAATAGTACTGTGAATATTCAAAAGTAGTGGATCGGAAATTCCTTGCTATGTGTGACCTGAGCGAAAAATCATGTAAACAGTAAAGGATGATTTATATAGATGTTTATTTGCTAGTAGACATTGTTGTATTGATGTACTATGAAATAGGATTACAGAGTGACCTTAATGTTTATTGGTTTGTATATTGCAGGATCATTTGTCAGCAGCTCAGGATTCAAAAATAGTACTGTGAATTTACAAAAGCAGTGGATCGGAAATTTCTTGCTATGTGTAACTTGAGCATAAGAGATTTTTTTTTGATTTAGAGTCTGACATAAGTAGCAATTCATTTTCTAATACGGTTGACGCCTCAAACTGCATGAGTTAGTTCCCTCTTATTTGTTTTTTTGATGTAGTTAACCATGTATAAATTTAAAAGAGAAAAATTGTTGTGATGTATATGTGAAGTGAAATTGCAGCAAAACAGATCAAGATATAATTTTGCAGTTACTAAAACCCGAAATATAGGGATTAAGCATGGATTTTTCCATAAAAATACGATCAAGCGAGTCAATTAAAGAATTTGCAACGATCTTTAAAAGCAGCAAATGCCCAAATATTAAAAAAAAACATAATCCGAAATTGCATAATAAAAAAAAGTATTCCGATCAAAATTAACTCAGTGAAGCATTCTAATCTAAAACAGTTGCTGAGTAAAGTATTCTACAATCAGATCAAATATGATAATTCAAAAACAATTAAATGGAAGTGAATGTAATTGAGTTACGAAAGCATAATCCGAAAGGAAAAAAAAACATAATTAAAAATTTGAAATAAAAAAAAAAACCTAATCCAAAATTGCATAACCAAAATAAACATTAACTGATTTTTTTATTTTTTATTTACATACCTAGGTAAAAAAAAAGATAAGAAAGAGAAAGAATTATGAAAAAGGAGAAAAGAGGGGGAAGAGAGAGAGGGAGTAATAAATCAATGAGTTATTTTGTTATGGGGAAAAATTTTGAGTTTTTCTTTGGAAAGATTCCTTCGGAAAGGGGCAGATTTGAATAAGGGAGGATACCATCTAATCAAGTGGAGTATCGCCTGCATGAAGAAGAAGCACGGAGGACTAGGCATCATCGACCTTAGAGATATGAACCTAGCCCTCCTGGGGAAGTGGTGGTGGAAGGTGTTCCATCACAGCGGTGAAGGATGGCAGGATTATATTCAGCCATACCTGCGGGGAAAAGGTACGAGAAATCTCGGCTTCCGAGTTGGGGCTAGAGTTTCCCGATTTTGGAAAGGTATTACCAAAGCAAGCGGGCCGTTCAATTCAGCTGTTACTTCAACTATCGGTAATGGACGGTCCACTAGATTTTGGTGGGACAAATGGTGTGGTGTCCATTCCCTTAAGGAAACCTTTCCGGAGCTGTATGAAAAAGCGAGCCGACCAAATATTTCTGTGGCCGAGACTTGGAAGAGAGGCAATTGGAAACCTTCGTTCCGAGGTACTCTAACACCAGAATTGTGCCAGAAATTGCTTCAATTGCAAGCACACATTACTCGGATTACTCGGACAGGGGCGAGGTGCACGCAAGGCCCAGATCAAATGCGCTGTGCATTGGAAGCCAAGGGAGCGTTCACAGTCAGATTGCTATATCATAGAATCCACTATCGAGGATGCAGGCCCGGCTGGGCACAAGTGTTGTGGAAGGCGAAACCCCCCGCCCCCCTTAAAGTTAGGGTCTTCCTCTGGCTAGTGCTCAACGATGCAATCCTCACCAGAGAGAACCTTGCTAAAAGACAACCCCAGATAGCGACCAACTGTAGATTCTGCAACAGGCATGTGGAAACTCTAAATCACCTTTTTATTCACTGCCCAAGGGGTAAGGCAACATTGGTAGAGGTCCTACGAGCCTTAGGTACAGATGACTACCCTAGTGAATATGAGGATCTGTGGATTGGTCCTAAATTCGCCTCGAAGCGCCAAGAAATGAAGGATGCGTGGTATATTGGAATTGCGGCAACTGCATGGGTGTTATGGCTAGACAGAAATAATTTTTATTTTCAAACTTCATGTAAGAGTATTTCTGATAACCTTACTCACATCATGAATCTTATCTCCTTTTGGGCTACAGCTGCCGCCACAGGTGCGAGAGGGAGGATCGCCCGAGTCTTCCAAGTGGAAGAGTTTGATGATGAGGAGGTGGAGTTCGGGCTGACTCTGGACTGAGGAGCGGACGCCGTCCTGTTTCATCGGATTTTCACTGACCGCAGTTTACGCTTCTTTGTATCTTGTATCAACCCTTTGTTCTTTTGGTTGTTTGCGGTACGGAAGATTAGACCCACCACTCAGGGTTTGTTGGGAGATTATGTTTTATTTCCTGCACCTTATCTTCTGTATTTCTCCCGGTTCGCCGGGGTTGTTTTGTTAATTTCTTATTAATGAAACAGGGTGGCATTATTCCATCTTTTTCCTCAAAAAAAAAAAAAAAGAATGAAAAATTTTGAGTTTTGGGGTTCAAATTTTGGGGGAAAAAATGTATTTTGTGAGATGAAATCTGAACCATTGATTTACTTCCAAATAAATGAGAGCCACTTGATAGATTTCTTTGTGTTTTATTATATAGATAACATAACATTTTACAATTTTACCGGTTAACCAATTATAGAGAGTACAAATGTGAAAACAATAAATGTAGAAATATTGTAATATGTAAATATGATATATTTTACTTTAAAGAAGAAAAAAAAAAGTTAAAACCCATGTATAAAACGAGGAGGCAACCCAGAAAGGGCCTTCTTTCTCAAACCAGATCAAAAAGAATCCCATACCAACCATTCATCAACTGCAGCAAAAATCTCTAAGGTCTGCTCCATTCTCTTTCTCTCTTTCTCTCTCTAAATCGTTGAATCCCATGATTCATTTTGCGTTGATGG
Source organism: Hemerocallis citrina (assembly GCA_017893485.1). Lineage (NCBI taxonomy): Eukaryota > Viridiplantae > Streptophyta > Magnoliopsida > Asparagales > Asphodelaceae > Hemerocallis > Hemerocallis citrina. The sequence continues at coordinate 196,377,008 of CM030366.1, forward strand.
TTACTTATGCTTATGAGATTTGGGGCCTCACAATCTTATTTCTTCAATGTGTTGTGACTTACAGTACTATTAACAATAGTGGGCTCTGGTAAAATCTCATCCTCTAATTGGGTTTCTTTATTTTTTAGAGGAAATTTGGTATATAAGAATCTGAATTCTGGGTTTATCTCATTTTTTGAGATTTATGTTGTTGGGAGTCCTATTTTTAATTTTTAAATTTTTTTTTTTTTTTTTTTTTTTTTTTGGGGGGGGGGGGGGGGGGGGGGGGGGTGCTAAAATTTGGAATTTTTTGATTGGTGTTCTGCTTTTGACTTGGAAAAACAGTGAGTTCTTGAGAAATTTGATTGGAACCCATTAAATTTGTGCCTTAGATCTGACCCTCAAATATGCTCATGGCTTTGCTAATAATTCATGATCTGGTTGGAATCTTATTATAGTAATACACTTGTTCTTTTTCAAATTCCCATTGTTTTACTTTGATAGATGTAGATCTGGTATGTATTTTGGAATGTAGTACTGACCACTTAAAGTGTGTTTGGTTATGGAGTTTTGTAGATCCATCTCTCAAAACCTCTGTTTGTACTATTTGGAAGCCCATAGATAACTGTAGTTAGCTCAGATCTTCTGAGTCCAAAAGTAGAGTAAAACTGTAGTTATCTCAACTCCTAATAAACATAATTTATCTAAACTTTGACAACTTGCTCTCTCTCTCTCTCTCTCTCTAAAATAGGAGTTAGCTTTAGTTGGCTTGCCACACACCATATAATGGAATTAAACTAGCTTTTTGAGTATAGTTAGAGCATCCACAGTCGTGCTTTGCTAAAATATGCATTTTCGCATATTATACATATAGCAAAGCGACTTTGCTGCAGTGGTAAAATGCTATAAATATAGCAAAAAAAAAAAAAAAAAATCATCGGACAGAACTCCCCGAGCAAAAACAAATCTGCGCATTATAAAATAATTTATTTTATTATTTTATTAATTTTAATAATTAAAAGAAGGAGAAAAAAATCAAAAAAATGGTTGGACGGATCTTGAAGATCCGTCCAAGCCAAAATGGAAAAAATGAAAATTTTGAGGGATGGCACTTTAAGTGCCGTTCGAGGAAAAAAAAAATATTTTAATCGGGACGGAACTTCAAACTGATAAAAAAATTTATTTTTTATATTGGGACGGATCTTCAATATCCGTCCTTCATAATATGCATTTTCTTAAATCTTCTCTCAGATATAGCAATCTACTGTAGCGATTTCCTTAAAATATGGATAAATAGCAAACGACTGTTTACGATTTTTCACCAAAATATGCATAATATGGATATTTAGCTGACGACTGTGGATGCTCTTAGAGGTGTGATAACTACACTTAGCATAACTCTACCTCCACATAAAAGTATACTTTGGGGTTTGTTTGAGAACAGAGTTAGGATAACTATATTATTTGTTGAGTGGGCGTGGAGGTGGGTTTACTTCAGTTCCTGTAACTATTATCTTTACTTAGAAGATCTCTTTCATTAAATTTTTAATGCGTCTGGCAACAGGAGAGATAGGAGGAGAAATATATATAGTTGAGAGATAAACTAGGTTGTAGTGGAGTTTAGATAGCACTAGGTATTCCAATTTTTGGCCTATAAGAGCATCCACTATCGTTTTGCTAAAACTCAAAAAATGCATTTTTTTTGGCAATTCCTACCCCCCACTATCGTTTGCTAAATATGTATTTTTTGGCAATTCGATGAACAATGCACTGCTAAATATAGCAGCGCTTTTAGCAATTGCCAAAATATAGAAGACGGGATAAGATGTTCCATCTGTGATTTTTTAATATTAAAAGAGGACGGTTAAAATTGATTTTAAAAAGGAAAGAAAAGAAAAAAAAATCCAAAAATTACTAAAATGTCATTCAAAAAATTACAAAAATGCCATATTTTTTTTAAAAAAATTGTGAAAAAATATTCTCATAATTACTAAATTGCCATTAAAGAATTACGAAAATGCCATTAAATAATTTCTTTAAAAAAAAGCTTGGACGGAAGATCTTCTTCCGTCCGGCCAAAAAGTAACTTTAAAAAAATGCCAAACGGAAGATCATCTTCCGTCTTGCAATTTTTTAATATTAAAAAAATTAAAAAAAAGGTCAGTCGGAGGATGATCTTCTGTCTGGATATTTCATTATTTTCGAACGGCCAAATTTGGATCTAAACGATATCAACGCTCTCCGTTCATTGCTATTTGTCAAATGCCAAATATGCATATTTTAGCAGCAACGATATTGGATGCTCTAGACAACTGAAATGATCTCTATTTCAAAATGGGCTTCAGTCCATTATAAAGTATCATTAGCATCTTGTTGTTCTTTCTCGAGCATAAGGTGATGTTCGCATCTACGACTACCAATTATGTACTAGTCAATCAGTTAAAAAATATTTGTTAATTGGATTAAGCGGTAGAAATTCAATAATCACCCTTATATTTATTCAGATATCCATCATTTGACCTTACAAAACATTATTATATCTCCCAAAAAAATTCCTTAATCTGAGTTCAAATATTTAGTTTGTATTTGCTAAAAACTGTGGTTTTTTTTTTATTATAAAAAAATTCTTTTGTTGAGTTGTATGTAGATTCGTTTATATATGTGCATATATGTGTCTGGATCTGTATATACACGCAGAGTGGTTTTTTTCTTTCTTTTGGGGGGGGGGGGGGGGTGATGGCTGAAATATTGTGCTGCAGTATTTTTCAGACTACAATGAAGTCCACATGACATTATCTTCCACTCGGAGATTACATGTGATTTTAGAACACTGCAAGCTTTAGTGCATGTGCTTCACTAATTTACTGCACCATATTTATTTGATCTAGCATACTACATTTTCATTACGATGTTACTTAGCCAACAAGCTAGAGTAGGTTGACGTCGTTCCACTAGATAACATTTGATCTAATACATTGTAAATTTCAGTGCATGTACTTGCTAGATCATATCTGATCTCACACTACATTTTTCTATTCATGCACTTCACAAGTTCTTATATGGTGCAGTATACTGTTCCTCAATTCATGCACTTCAATAGATTACATGGGATAGTGCAGTGTGTTTCTGAATACATGTACACTGTTGTTGTGGCCTCCTTTTCTATACATATTCTTAATGGTCTTGTTTTTTTTCCCTTCATTTTTATATGTTCCTTTGATCCCAATCTTGATACTTCTAAGTGTTCTGAACCAGGTAAAATTATGGCTCTAACAAGAATCGGTCTAGCTGGCCTTGCTGTCATGGGCCAAAATCTGGCCCTCAACATCGCTGAGAAAGGCTTCCCCATTTCCGTCTACAACCGAACCACCTCTAAGGTTGATGAGACAGTTGAGCGTGCCAAGCGGGAAGGCAACCTCCCACTCTATGGATTCCATGACCCTTCATCCTTTGTCAACTCAGTCCAGAAGCCACGTGTCATCATTATGCTCGTGAAGGCAGGTGCCCCTGTTGATCAAACCATAGCAACTCTCTCCAAATATTTGGAGAAGGGAGACTGTATCATTGATGGAGGCAATGAATGGTATGAGAATACTGAGAGGAGAGAGAAGGAGATGGCTGAGCTAGGGCTTCTTTATCTAGGTATGGGAGTATCCGGTGGAGAGGAAGGAGCACGTAATGGACCTTCTCTTATGCCAGGAGGTTCTTTTGAAGCCTACAAGAACATAGAAGACATCCTTCTCAAAGTGGCTGCCCAAGTCCCTGACTCTGGTCCTTGTGTCACTTACATAGGCAAAGGAGGCTCGGGCAATTTCGTGAAAATGGTGCACAACGGAATCGAGTATGGGGACATGCAACTCATTGCTGAAGCTTATGATGTATTGAAATCAGTGGGAAAACTCTCTAACGAAGAGCTGCATCAAGTTTTCTCAGAGTGGAACAAAGGGGAGCTTCTTAGTTTCTTGATTGAAATTACAGCTGACATTTTTGGAATCAAGGATGATAAGGGAGACGGTTACTTGGTGGATAAGGTCTTGGACAAAACAGGCATGAAAGGTACGGGCAAATGGACTATCCAACAAGCGGCCGAACTATCCATCGCTGCACCGACTATTGCTGCTTCTTTAGATTCGAGGTTTCTTAGTGGGTTGAAAGAAGAACGGACGGAAGCTTCAAAAGTTTTCAAATCAGGCGGCTTCGGTGACATTCTAAGCGGCGAGACTGTTGACAAGGCGAAGCTTATTGATGACGTAAGGCAGGCACTTTATGCCTCAAAGATCTGTAGTTATGCACAAGGGATGAACTTGATACGAGCGAAGAGTGTGGAGAAGGGGTGGGATCTTAAGTTGGGTGAGCTTGCGAGGATTTGGAAGGGTGGGTGTATCATCCGAGCAATCTTTTTGGATAGAATCAAGAAGGCTTATGACAGGAACGCAGACCTTCCAAACCTTCTAGTGGACCCCGAGTTTGCAAAGGAAATAATCGATAGGCAGGGAGCTTGGCGTAGGGTCATTTGTCTTGCTATTAATTCGGGTATTTCAACCCCTGGGATGTCAGCAAGTTTGGCCTATTTTGATACTTATAGGAGGGAGCGGCTCCCGGCTAACTTGGTGCAAGCTCAAAGGGACTACTTTGGAGCTCACACTTATGAGAGGATTGACATGCCTGGTTCTTTCCATACTGAGTGGTTTAAGATTGCCAGAAATTCCAAGATCTGAGGTGAGTTATATCTCCTTGGTGATGGTGTAACTATAATGCTTATATTGGTGTCATTTCAACTGAATAATGTAGTCTTCATTAGGTTTAGGAGACCAATTAAGACTATTTCCGTTGCTTATTATTGAAGTTCATGTGTATTTTTTCACTTAAACTTCAGAGTTCATAGATATTGTGTGTTATCTTTGAATTTTTGCTGAGTTTGATTATCAATTTATGTGAAAGCTTGGAAGCTTGGCGTACCTTGTAGAAGTTGTTATCTTGTATGGAATAAAAGTGTGTTTGGTCAATATTAGTTTGCTTGTTATAAACTATTCTATTTATATATAAATCTCGAAGTTTTCTCTATTTCTGCATTGCCCATTTGCATTTCTTGTTGGTGGTTTGTTCTCGAGTTCTTACTCACTGGTTTGGGCTGTTGTTCTTCTATGGAGTGAATGTAACACCCAGTTACTGATTTAACCAGACTTCTCTTTTGTTGCTGATTTGACCTTTTAGTTCGTTTGTTTAGCGCTGCTTTGTTCTTGAATTTTGTGATTAGATGGAGTATGTCGCCATAGTGTAAACCATTTGAATCGGGAAAAACAAAGGCTTTATATGATGACCGCAATGACTTAATAAATGTGTAGGTTGGGAGGTTCTTTATTATTGTTGTTGTTGTCGTCGTCGTTGTTATTGTTATTGTTATTGTTTAGTCAGTTTCTCGTCTTACTATGTTTGACAAAATGGTTCGACACATTAAATTCGTGTAAATCAGCCAGGAGATTCATTTTGCAAAAGTCTTTAACGTTTCACCCTGCGCCGTCCAATTGATTCACATTGCTAGGACCCTGTGATGTTTATTCATCTTCTTGAAGAGAGAATGGGATTTTGTTCAATCAAAGCCAAATGCTTGTTATTTATGTTTCCTCACTTTCCCTTGTATTACCATTCCTTTTTGTTGATGTTCTTTATCCCCTTTTTTCTGTGATGTTGCAGTAGACATTTTCTGGAATTGCTTCAAATAAACGGTTCTGTTTCTTTCATTTTTTCTCTATAAACTGATTTGCTATTGGCTTGAGTTATTCTTATTCAAATATATCAGTAATAAATAATGAGAGCATCCACTTGCTAAAGGTGCAAAAAATACTTTTTTTTGGCAAAAGAGTCTCATTATGCGTTTGCTATCTAAATATAGCAATCTGTTTTAGCAATCACTAAACATGCAATCACTAAACTTACAGGACGAAAGATGATGCCCCAGGACGGAAGATGATGCCCCGTCTCATATTTTTTATTAATTTTTTTTTATAAAAAAAACGGACGGATGAAGATCATTTGTTCATCAAAATTTAATTATGAAAATGCCATTCATTTAATTACGAAAATGCCATTTTACTAGTTAAAAAAAAACCCGCAAAAAGGTCGGACGGATGAAGAACTGTCTACCAAATTTTTTCTTGTTATATTTACAAAAATGCCTTCGATTCAATTACAAAAATGCTATTTTACTATTTTTTTTTAAAAAGAATGCAAAAAAGGTCAGACATCCATCCACCAAAATTTCTACAAAAATATTTGCGAAAATGTCATTATTTGTAAATTTGGCTATAAACGATAGTGGCGTTCTTCCTTGATTGCTATTTTCAATGCTAGTTATGTATTTTTTTTTATAGCAAACGATAGTGGATGCTCTGAATAATATCATTTGCTGTATACACTGGATGTTCAGCAATAACTTTCTTCTCCGATTATCGACAAGACAAGCCCAAAGAGTCTCTCTCTAGAAAAGTCTAGAGAGAGAAACTAATCCCAAAAAATCCCCCAAAAGTAACCCTAGATCTGAGCTAGGTCGGGGGCGGCGGCTAGGCCTCGTCGCCGCCGCCCCGGTGCGATCGAACCCGTCAACCCTCTCTTTCATTGCTCTTCCCTATCGCGCTCCTTCTCCACGTTCGTTGATCCCCAGATCCATCGTCTTCGGGCTGCTTCGTTGGGGAGATGCGGCGACGTCTTTGGGCTGGCATCGTTGGGGAGTTGGAAGGCTACAACGTCGACCCAGCTTCATGTATGGATCCAACATGTTTGACAGACCCCCTTTCTATTTCCGTGACACCCATGTGTACACTATTAACGAACGAATCAACCCAGAATGTCCTCCATCAGGTAATTCTTGATGAATCTGATGACTTTCCGGTTTAACAGAAGATGCAGCCAAAAAATACCCACAAAGGTCAGTAGGGAAGTCCCAAAGAAACACTATGTTAGTCTCTAGAATTTCTAGAATTTCTACAATTTCTAGAGGCAGCAATAGATCTCCCTGAATATCGATTGATGTGTCGACGCTGCACGATTGTGGAGCTTGGGCCCGAAGATGGGGTCTCTCCATGATGTGCGCTCACTTGTCTCAACTTTCGGGGTGCTTGTCTCAACTGTCGCGCCAGAGCATTCTCCCGCGCCTGTTGTCGCGAACACCATGAATCTGGGGCTCAAGTGTGTGAGGTCGTGGTTCGGTATGGGGCCCATGGGGCCAGGCCGGTGGTTGTTTGCTGTGGGAGGTGGGGACTGTGTAGCACGGTATATTGCACGATTGTGGGGCTTGGATCCGAAGATGGGGTCCCTCCATATTGTGCGCTCACTTGTTTGGATGTCCAACGATGCCGCCGATGCAGTCTTGACACTGCCTACTATCAGGCTATTGAGCTTCCTCCAGCTTAGGCCACTGTCTCATAACAGTGTCGCCTCTTCCCTCGTTGGGAGTAAGAGTCGAGATGAGTCTGTGTGGTGAGAAATCGCCTGAGAGAGCAAGAGCGTGAGAGAGGTGAATGTATCCTCTCCACGGCTCTCTCCTGGAGCGTGGTTTTTTGTGGGGGTGAGCGAGATAGTTGTTTGGTAAGAAATCGCCTGAGATAGTACAATCGTGGGAGAGATGAAGGTATCCACTTCACGGCTATCTCTTTGGTAGCGGCTGTGGGAGCTGTTGGCGTGTTTGTAGGATGAGTTGTGGAGATGGTGAGAGGGTGCGGTTGCTGTGCATGTGCCGTGATGTCATAAGTCGGCCTGTGGGGCTTGGGCCCAAAGATGGGGTTCCCAAGCGAGGAGAATGCGGGAATCGGCGGGTGTTAAAATCCCGCCAGACTAGTTTCAGGTGGGTGTGCATGTGCCGTGGAGGCAGTGTACGAAGCTAAACTGACGTACATACAATTTTACCGGACCGAGTTTGTTTGTCGGCCCACCCTTCAGGGTTGTTGGAGGGATTTGTTGTTTGTACGGATCATGTTGCTTCATATATGTTTTATTTTCTATCTGTAGGTTGTAATCTGGCCCAGTTCTCTGGGTTTGTATCATTAATTTCTTATTAATGAAGCAGGATGGCCATACTCCACCTTTTCGTTAATATATATATATATATATATATATATATATATATATATATATATATATATATATATATATATATATATATATATATTCCTTTCTTCTCCGATTTTCCTTGGGCATTACACTACTACACCTTCTGCTGGTAAGCAAGATCAAAAGAAACTTAACCTATCAGGCTTAACAACATTGATTGTTTACATTAAATGTATGAAAACAGCGACAGCATGTTAGAACTAGACGTGATTTCTTAATAGAAGGTCTGAATCTCCCTTTGTGAGTATTGAGTGGATTGCAAGATTTATGGAGGTTTACCGCTGCTGACGTGAGTGTTGGGATTGGGGCGTCAATAAACACCTGGTATTGCAGCGGAACTATATAAAGCAATGAGGAAGTCGAAGTAGATAAGATGAATCAATTGAGCAAACAAATCCATCAATCCAATACAAACACAATGAGGATTTATTCCGGTTAGCTTTCGTTTAATTCGGGAAAAAAATATAAGGAGATCTGATATTAACTAGAAGAGATTACAAGAAGTTGTTGATTCACTCAATACAATGAATTAAACACACTCACCAAAAACTATATCTCCCTGGTCTCTCTTTGCAATGGAAAAAATATCAATAAAGTACTCTACTCTCATATTGAAGGAGTTTACAATATATATAGAAGAACAGAGAAAACCCTAGGTTTAATCTTGATTCTCAATCGTCTGATTTAACCTGTAGATAAAGTAACTGAATATGAGTCGTACGATCTAACTTGAAGTTGAAAATTGGGCTGAAACGACCTAACAAATCGAGGCTCAAAAAATATATAGCGCCGCGGACGGTCGACCGTCCAACAAGACCGGTCGACCGTCCTCCTCTCGGCCAAACCATGTACAACTGCAGTTGGGGGTGCGGTCGACCTTTCCCCAGGACAGTCGACCGCAACTCTGCTTGCATCTTGCTGTTGCTGTTTTCCCTTCTACTCTCTTCGATGCTTCGACCTCCGTATTTTATCTTACCCTCTTCTAATCTAAATTACGAGTATTCAAGATACATTCCTAACAGTAAGGATGCAGGTAGAGTTGGTAGTTGCATATTATCCCTTTAAATCTCAACTTACGCATCAAATTGTTTTTACTACGAAAAGAAATCAGAAGAAGGCAAGCAAGCTAAGAGAGAGTGGCTTTGAGGCGGAGAAGCATTCTTCTTTGCTCCTTGTATGCAAGTTTCTTTATATACTGAAAGAGGAGGAAAGTTTGCAATGAGTGATTTGATTATTGAGGTTAACAAGGGTCTATATATAGCCTCATGTTTGGTATTTTTGTACCTAGTGCATGAACTTGAGTAATGGTATATTAGAGCATCCACTGTCATGTGCTTTATAAAAGCATATTTAGAAATGGAAATAGCTATCAAAGAGGAACGCCACTATCATTTATTGCCAAATTTACAAATAATGATATTTTCGTAAATATTTTGTGAAAAAATTGGGTGAACGGATGATCTTCATCCGTCTGACCTTTTTTGCATTCTTTGTTTTCAAAATTAGTAAAATGACATTTTCGTAATTAGATGGATGACATTTTCGTATATAACAAAAACAAAAAAAAACTTGGTGGACAGTTCTTCTTCATCTGTCCGACTTTTCGCGGGGTTTGTTATTTAATTAGTAAAATGACATTTTCATAATTAAATGGATGACATTTTTGTAATTAAATTTTGATGGACGGATGATCTTCATCCGTCTGTTCTAAATTTTTTTTTTAAAAAAAAACAGAGAGAGAGAGACGAAGCATCATATTCAGTCCTCTATACTTAACGATTGTTCAAGCAGATTGCTATATTTAGATGTCCACTGTTCACTTCGTTTGCTAAATATGCATATTTAGCAAACGATAATGAGACTTGTTTGCCAAAAATGTATTTATTGCACTTTTAGCTAGGGGTGGTATACTGTACCGTACCGTACTATCATTACTCTACCGTCTACCATACTGGAGTACTCGGTACACAAATTTTCTACCATTACCGTGCTAAGATTTTGGTACTACCGAGTTTGGTAATACCGGAATATCAGTACGGTAATGGTAATACCATGGTATATCGGACATCAATTAGTTTAAAAAATTAACATTCATATAAATGACAAAAGAAGGATAAATAAGCTCAACATAAATATATATATGAAAAAGTTTCAACATAAACAATTAAATATATATATATATATATATATATATATACATATATATATGAAGTTCCAATAATCTGCCAATGTCAATTCTTAAACAATACCTAGTTTACGGTCCGTAATTTAGTTTAACATCTGTGTTTCTAGAGCCCAATCACCAGCAGTACCAAATAATATAAGTTTCTGTTTAACAATGAAGGAAGAAATCATCACAAAACTACATTGAAATAACTAATTTCTTCAGGCATGTTCATTTCAAAAAGCTCTAGAATTCCCACTCAAAACAAATTAAACACATACAAGAACAGAGAAACACCGACACGAATAGTATACATAAACCTACAGTTCAACCGATTAACTGAAAACAGATTCACATATAAAAAAAATTATCCTCACAAACAAACATACATCACCAGATATAGTGATAAAAAATCGACACAAAATTTAAGATCCTCGATAAAAAAATATCTTTCTGCAACATCCCCTTCTCATCCCCTAAATAGTTTAACCCTCAATAAAAGAATTAGCTAAAGTCCTTTTCTGCCCAATCCTTAATCCACCAAGGTCAAACAACAAATCAGGGTTGTAGACTTTATTGTTGTACAATTTCAGAGATGTATAAGTTTCAATATAATGTATCTTTATGTATGCATATTAGCTTCAGTATTTTGCAATATGATCGATTCAATATGCTACTTTATTAGATTCAGCATTCTGCGATATGCTTGATTAGATATAATTGGATAGCTTCAGCATAAAGAGAAAGAATGACAACAGTACTTGAAATTAAGAAGATTCATTTATAAAGAATGACAACAGTATTGTTATTTTTCTTTCATAACATTCATGATATTTGGTGGTTCTTTCATTTTCTGTGTATTGTTCTCCTCATTTTTTCAGTATGTATCTCATTTAGAAGATTCATATATAAATCATTTTCAGGATTATGCTACAAATAAAATACATAAATAAGATTTCACCTATATTAACTCCTAAAAAAACACAAAAATTAATTTGATAAATTAAATCAGAAGATTTTGTACATCCTAAATTCCTAATTACTTATGAATAATAATACCCAAGATCCCAAGAAAACTCAACAACAAGAAGAAGAAGATGGATATTATATTAATACACCAACTAAACCCTAAAGTTTCCCTAATTAGTAGAAAAAATCATCCAAAAATACTGTATCGATGGAGGTTGAAGAAGGCAGGCGGTGTCGCAACAGCGTGGTGTTTCAGCAGCGCAGTGTGTCGGTTAGTCGATGCGTGAGCCTTAGATTCAAAGAAGAAGAAAAAAGAAGGAAAAAAATAAAGAAGAATTGAAGTAGTAGTATAACTGGGGTGAACAATTGAAAAAGAAATAAAAAAATGGGCCTGGGCCTGGGTTTTTAAATCTAAAAATTAAATGAAATAAATATTAATTACTCGGTACGGTACGGTATACCATGGTATCAGTATTGGGTATCAGTACCATACGATGTAATTTTGGTATGGTACAATACCGAGATTTCGGTACGGTATTACCAAGATTCTGGTAATGTATGATATGGTAACGATATCGTACGGTAATATGGTATTTTTTGACACTCCTACTTTTAACAAACGATAGTAGATGCCTCTTATTGAATAGATTATGCATATTATACAATAAAATAATAAACCAAATCAAATATGATATATTTAATTTTTTGAATGCCATCAAACATATATATTTTGTAGCTCATGTCTTCAGATAAAATAGCACAGAGGTAACTAAATGCACCCAGCATTTTTCTGCCAAAGTTGCCTGCATGAAAATCATTCTCAATATAAAAAAGCTGGCAGATCACAGAGCAACACATTATGTGGATCAATGATACATTTACAATTATAGTAGAATTTTGTAGCTGATTGAGAAAATCGTTGATAAATTGCACAAAGTACGCAACATGATAAAAGCTAGCTAGCAAGCATAACTACCAGAGGACTACGAAATATATATTGATTTGATCAGTAACATTAATTTGCGCAAGGTGGGATTTTAAGTACTGGGTGAGCAATTGCGAGAATTTGGAAGGGTTGGGTGTGCTATTTGAGCGACCGCCTTTGATTGAATAAGGAAGCCATATCACAGGAACTTAGCCCGTCTAAACCTTCTTGTCATTAATCTGGGCATTTCAATCCCCCGTGTTGGGTTTAATGTCTTGCATATTTATTCGGTGTGAAGAAAGATGGTAATATAAGTAGGGAGCTCGAAGCGAGGGATCGAAGAAGAAGAAGAGCAACAACAACAAATAGAGAGAGCAGCAATCGACTAGTCGACTACTGGCCCCTCAGGTTTGGGAAGACTCGAGTGCGGTCAACCACAACTTGTGCAGTCAACCGTGATGCGCGAGATTGCAGGTTTTGGGTGCAGGTCTGGCTGATTCGTTTGAAGCCTAATTCATCTTCAGATTAGATCGTACAACTCTAATTGTATGTTTATCTCTTCAGTATACATCGGATGGTTATTATATCGAGATATCTAAACTAGAATTTTCTCTAGATCAATATATTCATTGTAACGGTTCCAAGAATGGTATGATTCTATTGAGTGCCAAATAGGAGAATAGAGTACTTCATCTGAGAGGTGAGATATTTATCCATTGTAAACAACAAGTAGCTCTAGTTAGGCTTGAGAGATGGTCGTGGTGAGAGTTGTAACTCTTGTATTTTTTCTAGCTGAATAACATCTCGATTCTTCTTCCTCTAGATTAAGGCAAAAGCCCCAATCGGGACAATTCTTGTGTGCTTTGTGTAATTGGTGTGATCTAGTAATTGCTTGGTAGTTTGTATTGATCGTGTCGAAGACTCAACAAGATTCTCTAGAGGGAATAATTACTAATGTTAGATATTATATTAGATTAGATATTGGTTTAGTCCCATATTGGTTGTTGATGCAGTTTGTTTTTGGTCGCAGTGTGGATGCACCAGGTGTGAGTTCGGACTCAATTTGTAATGAGGGAAGAGTACGGTGCCGGACGGTGAGCGAGGGGCTCGCTTCGGTGCTTGAGGATCGGCTCGGACGGCCTCGCCTCGAGTACCTGCAGACGGTCCTGAAACACCGGGGTTTATTCCAGTGGCGGACCCTCCGACGATCTAGTTAGTCACTGTGAGAGAGTAGCAATAACTAGGAGAATTTAGGTGGCAAAGATTGATTACCTGAAAAGGTGGGTGAGGGTCTGGTATTTATAGAGAATCCCAACTGGGTTTGGATCCGCTTGGGGGCCGGGTCTGAACCGGAAAGCCCATGGGCCTGACGTGGCAGGAGGCCCAGGGGGTTTAGGGCAGACGTGGCAGTGCCAAGAGTGGTATAGGGCTGACGTGGCAAAAGCCCTAGGTGGTATTTGGAGTTGACATGGCTGATCATGGGGCTCCTGTGCCTTTGGGGGAATCGGATGGCCTAGGTTGTGCCAGGTCATCTTCATTCTTTACCAGGCTGGGCGGACGGCCCGTGGGGCTGTCGCGGATCGGAGGCCGAGGGCCATCGAGGCTCGTCGGATACGAGGAGACCAGGTCTGTGGGGGTGAACTTGCGGCTCGGTGCCGACCCTGTAGTGGTCCGAAGCCGAGCCGGATTGTTGTTTTTCTTATTTTTGAGCGAGAGCCGTCCTGGGCCTTGGCTAGGCCCCAAGCCATTTTTACCCTACCACACAAGCCCCCCACTCCTGCGGGGGTGTGGGAGTTAGCCGTGGAGGAGTGTTTATGGTCGTGGAAATGGGATGGCGAATCGCTGGGCCTTCATGAGAAGGCTACCCTGATGCTAGACCGAACCTCGAGCTGGTGAGGGTTTATGGGTCGGTAAGGGCGATGGCGAGCCGTTGTGTCTTCCTGAGAAGATTACCCTGGTGCTAGACCGAACCTCGAGCTGGCGAGGATTTATGGGTCGGTAAGGGCGATGGCGAGCCGTTGTGTCTTCCTGAGAAGATTATCCTGGTGCTAGACCAAACCTCGAGCTGGCGAGGGATTATGGGTCGGCAAGGGTGATGGCGAGCCGTTGTGTCTTCCTGAGAAGACTACCCTGGTGCTAGACCGAACCTCGAGCTGGCGAGGGATTATGGGTCGGCAAGGGTGATGGCGAGCCGTTGAGCCTTCCTGAGAAGACTACCCTGGTGCTAGACCGAACCTCGAGCTGGCGAGGGATTATGGGTCGGCAAGGGTGATGGCGAGCCGTTGAGCCTTCCTGAGAAGACTACCCTGGTGCTAGACTGAACCTCGAGCTGGCGAGGGATTATGGGTCGGCAAGGGTGATGGCGAGCCGTTGGGCCTTCTTGAGAAGACTACCCTGGTGCTAGACCGAACCTCGAGCGGGCGAGGGATTATGGGTCGGCAGGGGTGATGGCGAACCGTTGTGCCTTAGAAGGTTTGAGCGGGGCGATCTGCTGTCTTTGCGGAGCATTGAAGGCGCTCCGGGATCTGGGCAATGTTCCAATTTCCTAGGGGCATTAATGGCGCCGCCTAATAAATGCATGGTGCATGGGCTTCCGTCGTTTGGCTTTCCCAATGTCATAATGGCCGGTCTATGGGGGAGGTTATAAATACCCCTCCCCCCACAGCGGGTTTGATCACAGCAAGGGTGGCCCATCGGCCATCAGAGGTGTCTGCTTCGGCGAACGTCTGTCTCTTGCAAAATTTTGACCCTGAGAGCGTTGGACGGGTGGTCACTCTATTGCCTTGTTCTTCTTCCATTCCTAACGGCCTCAATGTGAGTGTCAGGGTCGGGGGAGAACAAGGCAGAAGAGATGGCGGCTGTAGTCCGGGCTCGGGGGATAAGGTACTGAAAGGTTTTAACCCTGGGGACCTCGGACTGGTGGTGACTTTGCCGTCTGGATCCTTTTTCGGGTCGGACGGCCCTGACACGGATGTTTGCCCGAGGAAGATCCAGACGGGAGGGGTATCAACTGAATTCCGGACCTGGGGCTGAGGAGCTTCGGATAGATGGGTCGTCTCCGATCTCTGTCTTCCTTCTGGTGTTGACGGTTTCTGATGGTCTGTCAGCCCGAAGGGGCTAGAGATTGGAGGTGGGCCGATCTGCTTTCCGATAGGGTTCCAGGCGATGGTGGCTTTTCTCCCACCCTCGAACAGTTCGGGGTTTCGGCTGCCAAGGCCGTAAGCCCCGAGCTGCTCGCAGGTGAGAGGGGAGTCGACCGAGCCCTGGAGCCCGGGGCGCAGGCGATGGTGGCTTTTCTCCCACCCGGGAACAATTCGGGGTTTCGGCTGCCGAGGCCGTAAGCCCCGAGTTGGTCGCGGGTGAGAGGGGAGCCGACCGAGCCCTGGAGCCTTAAATCTTTAGTAAAAAAATTTCTCTGCCGAACACTTCATCCGAACCGACCTCTGTGTGGTCTCCAACCGGCGCTAGGTGACGTCAGCAACGCCAGTTTCGAGGATGACGTGGCGCGATTCCATTGGTGGCAGACGCGCGCTATTCGAGGAACAGTAATGCAAAAATCGAGGCATCACTTCTCCCTCTACAAATATCCCCCCTCTTCCCCATTCTGTTTATTTCTCTTCTGCTATCTTCTTAAAAAGAAATCAAACACTTCAGCGCTCGGCTTGACTGTTTAGTAGCACCGGCTCGTCAGTCCGAGGCAATCCAAAGGTTAGTTTGTAAGTTTCTTTTGTTAGGCACAGATGTCTATGGCTCAGTCTGGCTCGTCAGCATCGACGTCGAGGGGGGAAGGGAAACCTGCCTCAAAATCGACTTCGTGGGAGGAGCCCGTGTTCGAGGAGGAGTCAGTACATGATGAGAAGCCTTCTGATTCGACTTCGTGGGAGGATCCGGTGTAC
Source organism: Hemerocallis citrina (assembly GCA_017893485.1). NCBI lineage: Eukaryota > Viridiplantae > Streptophyta > Magnoliopsida > Asparagales > Asphodelaceae > Hemerocallis > Hemerocallis citrina. The sequence continues at coordinate 196,393,047 of CM030366.1, forward strand.
AATGTGAGGCCGTTACGCTCCCGGAAACCTTTCGTGGTGGAGAGTAGCGAATCGGAGGAGGCAAGCGACAGTTCGGACGAAGTCCAGATTCTAGAGTCGGCTTCCGAAGAGGAGGGTGGCCCAGAAGAGGGTAAAGCCGAAGGGGCTCGGATAGGAGGTGCGGGGGTGGGTTCGAGCTCCACGCCGACCGGTCTGGGGCGATTATCTACTCCCTCGCCGGAAAGAGCCAAGAAGAAGAGGGTTCCGAAGAAGAAGGGGTCGAGGACCGGTGGCTCGAGCCAGGCGCCCGTTCACCGCAACTTAATGACGGGGTCGCCCGTTCAACCGAAGCCGTTCCGTCGGTACCCCGACGACCTTTCCGATAAGGAGCTTTTTGGGGTCCAGCCGTCTTCGCCGAGCCGGAAGAGGGTGAAGATGGACACGCTTCCGACCGTCTTGGAGGCGGGTGACTTGGAGGCTTTGCAGTTGGCGTACCACATAGGGCCCGGCTACGAGCTCATGTTGCCGAACTCTACCCTGCGTCCGACCGACCCCCTGCCTGCTTGGTACTGCGTCTTCCCAGTGGACGCCTTCATCTCTGGACTGAGGCTGTCGGTCCATCCGTTTGTTCTGGAGGTGTTGAATTGGGCGTCCCTGGCACCGATGCAGTATGGGCCGAACTCCTGGAAACAGATTATCTGCTTCGTGCTGTTGTGCGAGGAGCAGAAGGTGCCCCTTCGGTTGGGCGTGTTTCGGGCGATGCTGGGGATCAGCTCGTCGGGGGAGTCGGAGGGTGTTTACTATATCTCGCCTCGGAGTAAAGGGAAAGTCGTCCACGGTCACCCGGACTCTATCAAGGAGTGGAAGAAAAAATATTTGGTGATCCGGAGTGAGGAGCCTTGGAACATCCCTACTCGATGGAACCATTCTAAGCCGAGCTTTAAAGCGCCGAGGCCGAGGGACCTGACAGCCGAGGAGTGGAGGTTCGTTGAGCGCCTCCATCTGTCACACAATATCAGTTGGCCGAAGGTGACGGAGGGTCACCTGGCGAGCGTCAGACTGAGCCCGGCCGTGCTTTGTATGTAGTTGTTTCTTTTCTCTCGGTCTTGTTGTTCTTTTGCGCTCATTGTTCTTAATGGATCTTTTCGCATGTATGGATCCTGAATCAATCAAGGCAAGGAGGCTCGCCATGAAGAAGGAGAAGGCCGAGAAGAAGGGGGACGCGATGAAGACGAAGGGGTCGTCCCAGGTAGTCTCTGAGGCCCAGTTCAGCCGAGGGCCAAAAGGACTCGCTCGGAGACGGGCAAGGACGTGGCGGTTCAGGGGAGCTCGTACCTGGGCAAGGCAGCTGATCTTGATAAGGGGAAGGGTCCCCTGGTGGAGGCAGAGGTAGAGGAGAGGTTGCGGCGACCGTGGGTGCCGGCTTGGTCGATCCATGAGGGTGACTGCTTAACCTGAGGGCGCCAGGCTGTCGAGGTGGCGGCTAAGCTGGCGACCCCTCGGGACCGCGCGGAGATGAACGCCGAGGGCCTGGAGGATGCGTACACGCGCCTCGCGCAGGCTAATGTTCTGGTAAGTCTGCCGACCCCACTTGCCTTGTGAAATGTTTGTAAAGGAGGTTTTCTCAATAGTGCTTGGTTGCCGCAGGCGACCGTGCAGGGGGCCCACGTGAGGGGCCTTTATGAGGCGGCCTTGAAGCGAGAGCGAGACCGGGCTGACAAGGCCGTGCAGGAGATGAAAGAGCTGAAGATAGAGCTCGAAGGCTCGCACCAGAGGGAGCAGAAGATGAAGGTCGAGTCCGATGCCAAGGAGGCAGAATGGGCGAAGAAGATGGCGGCTCAGAAGAAGAAGTTCGCCAAGGAGAGGGAGGAGTTAACGGAGGCGGGTCAGAACATGGTCATCAAAGCCCAGAACGAGTGTTATGCGAAGGCCCTCAGTCATGTGAGGCACTTCTACCCGACCATCGACCTGTCTAACTTTGATTACGACATGGAGATCGAGGAGAAACCGAAGACCCCTAATGAAGAAGGACCCGTTGATGACCCGGCTGCCGACCCCCCCCCTGAACCCGGCCGATGCTGAGGTGGGAAAACAAGTTGTATAGTTTTGTCTTTCTTTTTCCATCTCTCGATTGTATTTGCCTTCCGCGGACTGGCCACCGCATTTTTTGTATGAAGTAATTCCATTTATAAAAGATGATTTTTGACTGGCCAAGTGTTTTGACCTCGGATATTTCCGAACCATTTTTGCCGATGTGTTTTGAGTGGGCTGGTTCTCTTGTAGGTTACGGCTCCCCTTCCCGAGGTGGACCCCCGTCGTTCCGACGTGGCGTGGCTCCGGAGCAAGGTTAAGGCCCTGGAGGCCACGTTGGTTCGCTACCGAAAGGGGGCTCGTGATACTGATGCGGCTTTTAACTATTATCGGAACAAGTCTGAAGCCCTAAGTGAGGAGGCGAGCCGGCTGAGGAGGGCGATGGTGGATCGGGACCTCGGGAGTGTCGGTCTCGGATATACCATGTCGAGTGCATCGGTGCAGAGGCCCTCCTCTGAGAGGCTACTTCGTGATGTCATTGTGGAGAAGGAGATGGAGATACACCGTTACAAGACGATGCTGGGTGTCTCGGCATCCTCCTCGGGAGGTCGGCGAGCGGAGGGGGTTCCCTCTGCGTTGCTGCTGCTGGAGCGTGTGCGACCAGTTGATGCCCAGAGCTCCGTGGCTGGTGTGTCGACCGTGGTTGAGCCCAAGGACCACCATGACGAGGAGAGGGCTCCTAGTCGTTCGGTCGGAGTGGTCCCGCCATTCGTCGGACCCGAGGGGCCCTAAGATGGCGGCTTCCTTCAGTTTGAAATGAGTGGAGTGGTCCTGTAACGGTCTTTGTTTGTTTTTTCAGAACTAATAAGGGAGTATGAATAAAGAATTCTTTTCCTTCTTTGCTCTGGTCAATAGTGTAGTGAATGATGGCGGAGGTGAGGTTCGGCCCCGTCAATCCGTGAGGGATCGACGCGGAGCGTTAGGAAGACTCCCTGGCCTGAAGCCGAGTCGGACCTACCGAGACGTTGGGGACGATACCGGAGTGAGGACTCGGGTGCCGATCCCATTGTCCGGTGTTAGGTCGGGGCTGCCGAGGCGTTTGGAGTTTTGACAAAAAGAGATTTCTTTCGTATATGATAGGGAGGGTCGCTAAAACGGCCCTTTACACATGAAAGCTTACAAAAAACATTATTTACATTAACCAAGCTAGAACCTATGTTCGCTCTTCCAGGAACTTCATTAGGTGCTCGGCGTTCCAGGGTCGGCTGATGAGCCGGCCGTCCATATCTGCCAGTCGGTATGTACCAGGGCGTATAGCCTCGACTACACGGTATGGGCATTCCCAGTTGGGAGCCAATTTCCTCTTCTTGGTTGGGTCGGAGACGGACAGTTTTCGTAACACGAGGTCCCCCGCCTTGATGTTAGTGGGGCGGACCTTCTTGTTGTAAAACTTCTCGATCCGTTGCTGGTAGATGCTCCTTCGGATTGAAGACTTCTCTCTGACCTCGGCGACGAGGTCCAGGTTGGCCCTCAAGCCAGACGAATTATCAGCTTCATCGAAGGCTATGATCCGGGAGAAGGCAGGCCGACCTCGACGGGGATAACCGCCTCTGTCCCATAGGTCAGACTGAACGGCGTCTCCCCCGTAGGGATCCTCTTGGTGGTTCGGTCGCCCAAAGCACGCTAGGCAATTCTTCGACCCATAGCCCTTTGGGGGAACTGTCGAGGTGCTTTTTGAGGCCGTTGAGGATTTGCTTGTTCGCATTCTCCGCTTGGCCGTTGGACTGAGGGTGGCAAATAGCGGAGAAACGCTGCTGGATGCCGATGTCTGCGCAGAAAGTTTGAAAGTTCTGACCTTGGAATTGGGTTCCGTTGTCCGTGACAAGGACCCGAGGGATTCCGAACCGGCAAATAATGTTTTTCCAAAAGAATTGTTGTACTTGGCGCTCGGTGATGCTGGACAGAGGCTCGGCTTCGACCCACTTGGTGAAGTAGTCGATGGCGACTATCAGGAATTTCTTTTGCCCTACCGCTACGGGGAAGGGGCCCACAAGGTCCATGCCCCACATGGCGAATGGCATAGGACTAGCCAGGGATCGGAGATTGGCTTGAGGAAGCCTCTTGATAGGGGAGAACCTTTGGCATGGGCCGCACCTCTTGACTAGGTCTTACGAGTCTTGGAGCATGGTCGGCCAATAGTACCCCTGATTCAGGGCCTTCTGAGCGAGCGTCCTGCTCCCCATGTGGCATCCGCCGATCCCCTCATGAAGATCTTTCAGCGCGTAGCTGGCCTCGTCGCTGGTGAGACAGCGGAGGTATGGTTTTCCGTCGGCCAAGGTGTATGAGCATTTGAAGAGGACGTCGTCAATCATGACGAACCTTTCAGCTCGGACCCTGACTCGTCTAGCTTCGGCCCGATCTTCAGGAAGCTCGGCACTGACCAAGAATCTTCGGATGGGAGTGGTCCAGTCATCTGGACTGGTACCGTTTTGGACACACATTACCTCCTGGTCTTGATCGTTGATACTCGGCTTCAATAGGATTTTGATGAGTACCGTTTGGTCGAGACCCTCGAAGGAGGAAGAGGCGAGTTTTGACAACGCGTCTGCTTGAGCGTTCTGCTCCCTGGGGACTCGAATGACTGTGGAGTGGCAGAAGGACGCTAGGAGACGTCGCACCACTGCCAAATATCTCACCATGCGATCATCGCGGGCTTCGTACTCTCCGGTGATCTGATTGACCACGAGCTGAGAATCGCTGAAGGCCCGGATTTGCTTGGCTCCGGCTCGATGTGCTAGGGTCAATCCGGCGATCATGGCCTCGTATTTCGCCTCGTTGTTGGAGGCCAGAAAGTTGAGGCGAAGGGAGTATTGAAGTAGGAATTGGTCGGGGCCACGAAGGATGATGCCAGCCCCACTCCCCATTTCGCAGGATGATCCGTCGACAAAGACCTCCCAGGTCGGATCCGAGGCCTCGGTGCTGGGCTGCTCGTAGACGGTGCACTCAGTTATGAACTCGGCGAGGGCCTGCCCTTTAATGGCCGTCCTCGGTTGGTAGCTGATGTCGAACTGACTCAGCTCAATTGACCACTTGACTAAGCGGCCGGAGTTTTCGGGCTTGTGAAGGACAGTCTTCAGCGGCTGGTCGGTCAGTACTTGGACGGAGTGGGCCTGGAAGTAAGGACGGAGTTTCCGAGCTGCCATGACCAAAGCATAGGCCACCTTCTCTATCTTTGCGTACCTCGTCTCGGCGGGGAGCAGGACTTTGCTTACATAATACAATGGTCTCTGAACTCCATCTTCTTCTCGGACGAGGACTGCGCTGAGGGCGCTATCCGAGGCGGACAGGTAGAGCCATAGTGGTTCGCCCGGCTCGGGCTTGCTGAGGAGAGGAGGGTTGGTGAGGTACTGCTTCAGCTGTTCGAAGGCTTCTTGTTGATGGGTACCCCACTCGAAGCCTCCCTTTCCGCGTAGAGCCTTGAAGAAGGGGAGAGACTTCTCCCCTGACTTGGAGAGGAAACGGCCGATTGCAGCCAACCGGCCCGTAAGCCTCTGAAACTCCTTGACATTCCGGGGCGGGGCCATGTCAATAATAGCTTGGATTTTCTCGGGGTTCGCCTCGATGCCGCGCTGGCTGACGATGAACCCCAGGAATTTCCCAGTGGAGACGCCGAAGGCGCATTTAGCCGGGTTGAGCCTCATGTTGTGATGCCGGAGGACTCCGAAGGCTTCCTCGAGGTCGGCGACGTGGTCCGGCCCGGCCCGGCTTTTGACAAGCATGTCGTCGACATAGACTTCCACGTTGCGGCCGATCAAATCTTTGAAGATTCTGTTGACGAGCCGTTGGTATGTGGCTCCGGCGTTTTTTAGCCCGAAGGGCATAACGCGGTAGCAGAAAAGACCCTGGTCGGTGACGAACGAGGTCTTGGAGATGTCCGGTGGAAATATCCGGATCTGATTGTACCCTGAGAATGCATCCATGAAGGACAGTAGCTCATGCCCCGAGGTTGCGTCAATTAAAGCGTCGATGTAGGGGAGGGGGAAAGGATCTTTCGGACATGCTTTATTTAGATCCGTGAAGTCGATACAGATCCGCCAGCCCCCGGTTGCCTTCTTCACCATGACGACATTAGCCAACCACTCGGGGTAGCTGACTTCCTGAATAAATCGAGCCGACAAGAGTTTGTCGACCTCTGTCTTCACAATTTGCTGCCTCTCCGGGGCGACTTTGCGCCTTTTTGGACGACCGGCTTAGAGTCCGGGATGACGCTCAGCCGATGCATGATCAAGTCTTCGGAGATCCCGGGCATGTCGGAGGGCTTCCAGGCGAAGAGATCAACGTTGCAGCGGATGCAGGCAATTATGCCTGGCTTCAAGTCCTCGGGGAGCGAGCGGCTCACCCGGAACCATTTCGATTTATCCTCGGCGCCGAACTGGACCTCCTCAAGCTCGTCGACAGGCTCGGGAGCGAGGCCGTCCCTCTCGGGCTCGAGCTCAACGGCGTCGAGGGGGAACACACCCCCTCCGACGGCGGTCATGTAGCACGACCGTGCTGCTTCTTGGCTACCTCGGACAATGCCGACCCCTTGCGGGGTGGGAAATTTAAGTTTCAGATGGTAAGCCGAAGGTACCGCTTGAAGGGAGCACAGTCCGGGTCGGCCGAGTATGGCGTTGTAAGCCGTTTTGACGTTTACCACCATGAAGTCCATGGACTCGGTCCTCTTGACAGGAGCCGATCCTGCGGTAACGTCGAGAGTAACAATCCCTTCTATTACGACAGGGATGCCGGAGAACTCATGCAAGGTGTATCCTGCTGGCTTGAGTTTGTCTCTGGGCAGCTTGAGATTCTCGAAGGCTTCGAGGAAGAGAATATTTACCGAGCTGCCGTTGTCGACGAGGATTCGGCGAACCTCACAATTTGCCATGTGGAGGCCAATGACGAGGGTGTCGCAATGAGGGAGGCGAACGCCTTCGAGGTCCTCTCCGGAGAAGGAGACAGGCACCGGTTGCAACCTGGGCGAGGGGTTGTCTTGGACAGCATTCACCTCTCGGATGAAGGCTTTTCGGGAAGTATTTGACTCTCCCCCCATTGGCCCTCCATGGACACAGTGCAAGATGAATGGCACATCCGCGGCTCCCTCGGGTTCGGGGTCCCGATCCTGGATGCGGTTCGGAGTAGGGTTCGGAGGTGAAGGCCTCCGGTTCCTAGCATCTCGCCGATCCCGTGGGCCTTCTCTGGTAAATTCTCGGAGGCACCCTCGTTAGATGAGTTCCTCAATCTCGTCTTTCAGGGCCCGACATTGGTCGGTTTCGTGCCCATGATCTCTGTGGAAACGGCAGTAGAAGCGCTGATCTCGCTTCTTGTTGTTATTTGATCGGGGAGGTAGTCGGACAATACCCTTATCCTTAATTTCTAAGAGGATGGCGGACACGTTATGTGTCAAGGGAGTGTACCTTTCGAAGCGAGGGACCGGAGGTGCCCTCTTCGCGCCGACCCCTTCCTTTGCTCTTTTCTTGGCAGGTTCGGTCTCATCAACCCTGCGCTTGCCCTTCCCCACGACTTCCTTGCTGCTCTCTGGGTTAAGAGCTTCTTCAGCTCGTATGTACTTCTCGACCCGGTTGAGAAGGTTAGGGAAGTCCAGAGGTGGCCTCTTTGCCAAGGAGACCTTTAGCTGGTTGTGCCGAACATTGTGTCGGAAAGCTGCCGAGGCGACCTCTGCGTCGAGGGCAGAGACGGATCTGGCCTCGGTTGTGAACCTCTTGACGAAGTTAAGGAGTGACTCCCCCTCCCTCTGGGTGAGGTCGAGCAGGGAAGCGCTCGTTCTCTCAGCCTTTCGGCTGGTGATGAAGTGGGCCAGGAAGTTGGCTTCCAGCTGGTCGAACGAGAAGATCGAGCTAGGGGAGAGTTTGGAGAACCAATCCCTGGCCGGACCCCGGAGGGTGGCCAGGAAGGCTCGGCACAGTAGGGGATCCGAAGCGCTGTGAATCATCATGAGGGTTTTGAAGCCCTCCATGTGATCAGCTGGATCACCCTCGCCGTTGTAAGTCTCGAACTGCGGAGGTCGGAAGTTCCGGGGGATCTCCGCTTCTATGATGTTGACGGAAAATGGAGGTCGAGAGGGCCCACGTCCTTGGACTAGGTTGGGATTCCTGTTGCCGATGCGCTCGATTCGATTCTCCATCTCTAGGAGACGTCGGAGCACCTCGTCTGTGCACTCAGGAGGGGGAGTCGGCGCACGAGTGTGACTTCTCCCTTCGCTCATTTGAGGGGCTCGGCCATAGGTCGCGGACCTTGGCGCTCCATGGAGGGCCTCCATGATTTCATCTCTGAAGCTTCTGAACTCGCCCCTGGTGACCGCGCCATGGTCGGAAGGGTCGGGTCGGGGCGTAGGAATTCGGCCGATGCGGCTGAGTGCCGACGGCCTGTCCCCTCGCGCCGGCCTGGAATGGTTCGGGGCAGAGTTGGAAGCGGTCCCTCCCCTAGCCTGGCTAGCCCTTCTATTCAGAATGACCCGACGAAGGTCGGGTTCGGCGATGTGCGAAGCGCTTCGCTGGGGTCCGGGGTTTCCACCCGGATTATTGGATGCTTGCCCTCCGTCGAGGGCCCCCTCGGGAGGAGGCCCGTCTGGTCGGACGGAATGGGCCGATCTTCGCTCTCGAGGAGCCATGGGAGACCGGGTCGAGGAAGAGCATCGGTGGCGAGGCTCGGACTGTCGTCCGCACCGGATAAAGGGTTCCCACAGACGGCGCCAACCTGATGTGGTTTGTTTTTGGTCGCAGTGTGGATGCACCAGGTGTGAGTTCGGACTCAATTTGTAATGAGGGAAGAGTACGGTGCCGGACGGTGAGCGAGGGGCTCGCTTCGGCGCTTGAGGATCGGCTCGGACGGCCTCGCCTCGAGTACCTGCAGACGGTCCTGAAACACCGGGGTTTATCCCGGTGGCGGACCCTCCGACGATCTAGTCAGTCTCTGTGAGAGAGTAGCAATAACCAGGGGAATTTAGGTGGCAAAGATTGATTACCTGAAAAGGTGGGTGAGGGTCTGGTATTTATAGGGAATCCCATCCGGGTTTGGATCCGCTTGGGGGCCGGGTCTGAACCCGAAAGCCCATGGGCCTGACGTGGCAGGAGGCCTAGGGGGTTTAGGGCGGACGTGGCAGTGCCAAGAGTGGTATAGGGCTGACGTGGCAAAAGCCCTAGGTGGTATTTGGAGCTGACATGGCTGATCATGGGGCTCCTGTGCCTTTGGGGGAATCGGATGGCCTAGGTTGTGCCAGGTCATCTTCATTCTTTACCAGGCTGGGCGGACGGCCCGTGGGGCTGTCGCGGATCGGAGGCCAAGGGCCATCGAGGCTCGTCGGATACGAGGAGACCAGGTCTGTGGGGGTGAACTTGCGGCTCGGTGCCGACCCTGTAGTGGTCCGAAGCCGAGCCGGATTGTTGTTTTTCTTATTTTTGAGCGAGAGCCGTCCTGGGCCTTGGCTGGGCCCCAGGCCATTTTTACCCTACCACAGTTGTGTATCAGTTTAGTCTTCCATTCTCTGCTATATATAGGAGCCAATTGTATTCAGTTTAATCAATCAATAAAAGAATATTTTCCTATCTCTAATTTTAACATGGTATCAGAGCCAGAAATCCTATAAGGCCTATACTAATTTTATCCTCGTCGTCGAGGTGGATTGGTTCTCGTCTTCATCGAAATCACTCCACCTCCCGACATCTCTCCCGATCTTGATCAAAACCCTAATCTCCCCCAAAACCCTAAATTTCCAAAACCCTAGCCATCAACATCAACATCAGATCAGCATCAGATCGTCATCATCAACTCCAATCAACTCACCGCAACTTTCATCCTCTCCTCCCCAAGCTCCCTCTCCCTCCTCTGCTCGACCCACCTCGCCCCTGCCATCTGCGACGACCCCCGAGTGCCGCCCTCCTGCGGCACTCGCCATCACCTCATCGACCACAGTCGTAAACTCTCCCTGCCGTCTTCAAAAACCCAATCACCATCGTCTTCAAAAAAAAAAATCAATCTTCAGATCCAAATCTTGAACACTCTTATTACCGAACCCAACAACCCATCTTTCATCCCCTCCAAATCCCTCCACTGGTCTGATCCCCATCCTCGCCGTTTCTCACCCAACTCCTTTACTTTCTCTCCGTCTTCCCCTATTCCATTACTAGATCTACCATGCTCCTCTCTCAAATCCACAATCCAAGCCTTCAAGTACACATTCTGCAACCCCAGATCCACCACTGTCCGCGCCAGATCATCGTCATCCCTTCATCGCCAGTTCTCATCCCCCGTCAAGCCGTTCTCGTCGAGCTCGACCACCGCTGCTGACCTCCGATCATCTTCTTCTTTTTTGTCACCGAATCAAATGATGTATCAGTTACATGGCTTCCTTATTTAGATCCATGGGAAGAAGAATGCTCCGGTTGTCTCTTGTTCTTTCTCGAAGGTTCCGGTGTCTCATCGTTGCTGTGTCCAAAAGTTCTGTTAGACCCTCTTAATACAGTTGATCGGTGGGTTGAGGTCTTCCCTGATCATCCAACCTCCGATCATCTTCTTTAACCTCTTCTTGCCGCCGTCGTTGCCATGTCAGATTCCGGCAGCCCCTTCTATGTCGGGGATTAGAAATGGGGAATGGGCCGGTGCCATTTTCAGATTTTGGGATGAAAGCAAAAGATGAGTCCTTTAAAAGATAATTGGTGTTTTTAGTTTGGATTTTGAAGAATATGGTATCATACTTTGAGAAGTTTACTAATAATAATTTAAAAATGCAGGTTCTTGTGCTTCTACATACAGATCATCAACTCACTCCGGTTGATCGATTGTTTCTTGTGCTTCTACATCCAGATCGTCAACTTACTCCAGTTGATTGATCGTGAGTTTGAGAAGGGGTGTTATCAGCATCCAGTTCTCAGTTCAGAGATGAGATCCCAACATCAAAAATTCTCAAGTCTGGGGTGAGATTCTATTATCGACTATGTCTCAAGTCAGAGGTGAGATCCCATCAGTCTATTTCTCAGTTCGGGGGTGAGATCCCATCATCGACTATCTCTCAAGTCAGGGGTGAGATCCCATTACAGATCGGGATATGGAGATCCCCCCATTGTTCGGGGTGAGATCTCAACAGCGCGCCACCACTACTTTCTTCCGCAACACTCTACTTTTCAGTTTCCGTCACATGTGCCATAAAGCACCGTTTCTGCATCACAGTTTGCCGTTCCTTCCGCATGAACATCGGTAGTATTCCAAACTCTTGTTGTTTGAACCAATTTGAGTTTAAGATGGGGTGTTAGATATTATATTAGATTAGATATTGGTTTAGTCCCATATTGGTTGTGTATCAGTTTAGTTTTCCATTCTCTGCTATATATAGGAGTCAATTGTATTCAATTTAATCAATCAATAAAAGAATATTTTTCTATCCCTAATTTTAACAACTAACAAGTAGTATTAGAGCATCAGGTTCGTGGGTTTGTTCGAGTTCTTTGGAGAAGATGGCAGATCAAAAGACGAAAATCAAGCGGTTTGACGGTAAGATCAACTTCAGTCTATGGAAGTTGGACATGTACATGTATTGGTTCAGAAGGACTTGCACATTGCTCTAGAAGAGAAGAAGTTAATCGACATGAAACAGGAGAAGTGAGATGAGATTTGTTTGAAGGCCTTTAGTTTAATCTGGCTGTAATTGAGGAGAAAAGTGTAATATTCTTGAGGAAAAATGTCACGCCCCGCTTCCCAAAAAGAATACGGAATACGGATATGAGACAAAAGCCCAGCGAATGATTTTCATCATTCATAAGCTGTTCAAGAATCTTTACAATATTTCACAAGATAATCAGAGTCGGAAGCAAAAGATACAACCAGGCATGCATAATTGAAACAAGATACCAATAGAAATTACTTGAATTCAAATATAATAATTTCAAATAATCAAATCCTGAACAAGTCAAATATTCTGGGTCACATCGCCCAAATACAAAATAAATATCCAAGTAGCCAAGTACTTCTTATTCAAGTTCAAGCAACAAAAATAATAAAAATCATAAAGCAGAAAATTCAGCCTAATACATCATCTCGCCAATACCATCTGGCAGCTGACCATCCTGATCTGCAATTAGTAAATTTGCAGGAGAAGGAAGAAGAAAAATAAGTACCCGTTAATTACAAGTTACGGGCCACTTATAATGTAGGATACAAGTACATGGAATAGGTAAATCTATGTAACAAACCTAGCATGGTATAATCATGATAACAGAAATATAAATCATGGCATGGCAAGATGAGCAAGTATAATAGCATGTGTCGAGTGTCAAGTAAACAAGTGTCATGCATCAAGTAACCAGTATCAAGAATCATATAATCATGTAGCATGTAGCAAATATCAAATCTCATGTATCATGTAGTCTTGATGGAACTGAGATGAATCCCAGGACTACGGATTGGTGTGCGTATCGATCGTTAAAGATAAACAGATGGCTTAATTGTGATCTAACCCTATACAGCGGAAACTAGGGTTCACAAAGTATACCTGCGGTGAGAAGAAGACGACAGCGACCCCAAGATCTTCTGCACGTATTCCTTCCTCGGGTTGGACGTCGTGTGGGCGACGATCTCCCAACCTTTCTCCCTTGGCTGACCTCTTTTTCTCTCCTTACGTGAATCACGAGATTTGAGAAAAAAATTTTATATTTCTGATTGTCAATGACGGCCAGAGAAATAGAGGATATATATAAGGCTACGGCAGGGACCATGAGGAGAAATTAGGGTTAGGTCTCCTAACGGATCTGGGTATCCCGTGTTCAGCCCGAACACACAACCCAGGCCCATTAACAATAGCTCGGTCCACTAAGGAGCTATTGTTGCACTACCTTCCTAATCCCAAATTATATTTATGGGCTCCTTTTATTATATGCTCGTTCAACTCCCCATGTTAAGATATCGAATGTCCGTTGATCAAATTAAGTTACTGACAACTACATTGATCAACATCTTTTATCCTTAAGTAGTACCACTCAACTTTATTTGTCATGTCGGATATAATCCACCTGCAGGGTTTACATGACAATCCTTATGAGCTCCTTAAGGGGACATCATCAACCCGACGTATCGGGACATGGATTCCTTTTACAATCAACAGCCCATCATACATACAATGCTATTACCCAATTCATAGAGGTTGTTGATCCATAATGAATCTCACTCTTTTATGAGTCAAAATAATGCACACTGCATATACATGTCTGTTATTATATCTGGATTAAGAGCATAAGCATCCATAATAACAGAGGTATTTGTTCTCTTTTGTAGTCAGTACAAAGAGAACAACCTCAAGCGGTCCTGTTCAATACACACAAAGTGTACTAGTGTAAACCTATAGTCAAGATAGACTAATACCAGAATACACTACAACCTTTCCAATGGATTGTCCAAGTCCGTCTAGGTTGTGAACTATTTATATATTCCATAGGAAACTGATAATATGATTTTCTGTGTGTCACCTCACACCATATTATCAACCTTATAGAATATCAGACACTTGCATTAATATTATAATAAACACAATATGCAAACATATGCCCATATGATTCTCATTCAAAAAAAATAAGGAAATAAAGTTAATACAAAAGTGATGCTTTCAGTATATAACCCTAACAGTAGTCAAGTATCAAGTGGACATGTATCATGTTCAAGTGTCATGTATCAAGTCTTGTAGTTATTACTATCTAGATAGCACTTCATGCGCCCCAAAAACATAACACATAGTTGCTACGATAAACAGTTTCACTTTAGATTTCGTAGGGGACCATACATGGCAGTGTACTCAGGAACAAGCTCCAAGTATCATGTAATCATGTATTGTCATGTCCCACTTCCCAGAATACGGGAACGCACGCACGTAACTGAGGCCCAACGAATAATGTAGATACATCATTCATAAGCTGTATATTTAACTCAACAACAAGATAACAATATCAACCACGCAAGCATGTAAAATCACAATAGGATAACAAAGTACATGACATATTACATGACATAATACAGGACATAACCAACAACTGAAAAGGAAACATAGTTACGGGTCAAACACGCCCGGATCACAACAAAGAGTACATGAATAAACAATAACTAAAATAACATGAAATTAAACAACACTAAAATCTCTGCTCAGCAACACCTTCGGGTAATTCTCCATTTGGGCCTGTAAGTATATTATTACAAGAAAAAAAAACAAAGAGGTACCCGTTAATGTAAGTCACGGGCCGCAAGTGGTACAGGCAACGGAACAATATAAAATAAAACAAAAGCAGGGAGGAACAAGGAATTAAGAATCATGTAATAGAGCAAATACAACATGCAACAGAATCAAGAATAAGGCCTCATGGAACAAATAGCATGCATGTAAACAAGTAAATAATCCATAGGAACATGTAACATGTAAACGAGTAAGCAAGTAAACATGTCAACATGAACGTGTAATATGTAAACAAGTAAACAAGTCATCATAACCATGTAACATGTAAACGGATCATGCAAGTGTACATGTTAATGTCATGTCTTTTATTAATCTAACTAGGTAGCACTTCATGCGTCCCATACCACATGGTTGCTACTCGAAATCAAGTGAACGTTTAGACCAGTGGTGGATTCTATAGGTCACGTACTCGGGAATCATGTCATGTCATGTCATGTCAAGTATATATTGTATCAAGATACGTGTAATGAGGAACATGTAGTGTAACTTGTAACGTGCACATGTAAACCTGTAATTTAGCAAACTTGCAACTTGTAACTTGCAATTTGCAGCAAGAAACCACGAGCCCCCGTCCGAGTACGCTCTTCTATATTACCCACTACTAAATATTTTCCCTTTATACCCCGGCTTGTTATCTTTTTATTAATATTAAACATGGACAATAACTACATGCAACAACAAGGACGGGTAACATGGCAGGATCAAGTAGTCAAGACTTATACAATGCGAGAAGACATATTTCAGGGTTTATATAACATGTGGATGCGACTAATAGCATGCATAACACTTAATCAAGAAATAAAGATATTATAACAACATGCAACCTAGTAAAAAGCAATTCATGCACAACATCATGTATAATTATAAGAGTATATAAGTGTATCGTGTTCATGCGATGCATATGGTAATAGAGTATTTGTGATCTTGTACGAATACGGGATCAATAGGTTATATAAGATACGAATAGAGTCAAAAATATACTTGCGGTATTTTGCAAAAGAGCTTGTACTAGACCAACGAATTTGTACAAGGAGATAATTGCCTGTTAGTTGACGAAGATTAAATTTAAGACAGAATAACGGGATCAGTATCCCGGGCAGCAGAACACGTACGAGGTATTTGGCAGCCACGCCAAATCAGCAACTCCAATAATAGCAACTTCCAAAGCAGTAAACAGCAACTCCACTTCAACAACTCCAAGTAGCAAACAACCCACTTTCTCCAAAACAACAACCATACAACCCAGTCTACTACTCCACAGACAGCAAACACCAATACACCAACACCAAACTCCAATATAATACCCAAACAGCAAACTCCCAACAACAACTCCCAACAGTAATCCAAACACCAATAGCAACCAACTACTAATAATACCCAATCCCTTCTTCTTCTTCTTCAACAGAGAGACACACACAGAGAGAGAGAGGGCGCGGGAGACGGGAACAGCAACGGCAGCTCGCTCACGGGGCGACGCGTAGAGGGCTTGCGACTGGGCAAAGCTTCGACTGTGGCGGATTCAAGCGGAGGAGGGTTCGACAGGATCGGCGACTGAGGTAGTGGCGGGCTTCGATGAGGAGGAGGTGGTGTCGAGGCGAAGAGGAGCGGGGTGGCAGGCGATGGAGAGGGAGCACCGGAGGAAGAGGGCGACGGAGATGGCGCGCAACTGGGTGGCGACGGGCTTCGACGACTGTGGTTGCGGAGTTCGAGCGGGAGAGTGGGAACGGTGAAGCTTCGGTGGCAATGGCGGAGGGAGAACTCGGGGTTCTCAGAGCTGGCGATCGGAGGGGAGTGAGCGACTGGGAGGTCGCGATGTTGGCGGCGAGGCGGCACGTTGATGGAGAAGTCGAGGAGGAAACAGGGTTCTCTGGTGGTGATGGCATTGACTGGCGGGGCTTGGGTTCTTCGCCTGTGGTTGTGGCTCTGGAGGAGGCGAGCGAAGGAGACAATGGCAGAGGCGGAGCTGTCGAGCGGAGGTAGAGTTGAGCGGGAGAAGAAGGCGAGCGGCACTGGTCGTCGCGAGCGATGGGCTCGAAGGTGACTGGGCTTCAAGCGGAGGGAAATGGCGGAAGGGTTGGCGAAATCCGCGGAGCTCGAGGGAAGCTCGAGAACTCCGACGGCAATGGTGGAGAGCAACGGTGCGATGGAACTAGCGGCGGGATGAAGATGCGAACTGGTGGAGGTTAACGAGCGGGAAGCGCTCGACGACGGTGAGGAGTTGAGGGAGAGGGATGGCGTCGCGGAGAAGGGGGAAGCGGCTGGCGATGCTTCGGGGAGAGGAGTGGCGATGGTGGCGCTAGGCTCAGGCGGCGACGAGTCAACGAGGGTGAGTGGTCGAAGGTGAGGCGGCACGGCAATGGCAAGAGTAGCGATTGGCGGGGCGCTGGATTGCGGAGCGTCGAGGTCGGGGGTGGTTGAGTGAAGAGCGGGAGATGGAGGAAGGAGGAGAGGGAGAGTTGGTTTTTTTTTCTTCTGTTTGGTTTTGGGAAATCAGAGGAGGAAGAAGAGAGGAAACGAGATTGGGTTTTAATATAATAAAATATAGAATAAGTAATGGGGTCAGAGAGGAGGTAGTTATGAGGAGTATGGGGAAAGTGCAGGTACGGGATTAGAAAGTGGGGAGTTGGAGTACGGGACAGAAAAGTGGGGGAGAGAAAAATATTGTATACGGGTAGGTGTATGCATAATTATATGAATTCTGGTTTAGTGGGCTTGGGCTTCAATAAATGGGCTTATAATAAAATAAAATAATAATTAGGGTATTGGGCTAAACAATTGGGCTCGGATTAATTTAACAAAATCAAATACAAATTTGGGCTTTAGAATAAACAATTGGATTTCAGATTAACAAATAATAAAATTAAAATACAAAAATGGGCTTTTAACAAAGTTAAACAATTGGGATTTGAACTAAGTATTAAACAATCGAATAATTTGTATATTGGCTCATAAAATAGTTTGAATAATAATATAATCAATTAGGAGAAAATACTTACAAAATACTAATGATTTAAAATACAGAAAAATACTTGAAAATTACGTATTAATGAAAACAGAGGTTACATGTATCTTGTAAACAAGCTCCAAAACCCAAACAAGCTCCAGTATCATGTGTGTACGTGTCATGTATATCGTGTCAAGCTCCACATGTAAACAAGCTCCAATAACCACTAGGTTCTTCCGAGTACACGTTTCTGCACTATCCACTACTAGATCTTTCCCTTAACCCCGGCTTGGTTATTTATTATTAATGTCAAACATGCATGTAGGTGTGCAAAACATAACAAGAATAATATAGCATGATCATGTGGCAAGTTCCAGTTGCAAGATAATATGTACGTGTGCAAGATATCTCATAAAAGAATAAAATAGACAAATCTCAAGTTCAGGACAGCAAGACCATATTGTAGTAAAACAGTGATTCCTAGTATTACAAACAAGCAAAACTGGATCCGCCAAAGGATCTAAAAAATAGACTTCCACACCAGTGAATATAAATAAGTCATATATTAATTCACAAAAACATAACTCAAAACTGGTTTGAATACAGAAAATAGGTTCAGCCAGAAATCAGGAAAACGAGTTCAAGAACAGGAAAACAACATGAAAACTTAATAAATAAATCCACAAAAAATTTGGGGTATTCCCCTATATGTTCAGTATCTAAATATAAAGTTTCAAAATTTTCCAGTGAAATTAGATCATTCATCAAAAATAAGAAAGCATCAATAAAACATAGTTTGACAAATCTGGAATTCCCAACACTGCTGTACGAAAACTAATATATCTCGCAACCAGTGAAACGAAATCCAAATCCGCCAAAGTTATATGAAAATAGATAAAATATACTAACTTTCACATTTCACAAACATTTTTCATACAGTAAAAGGAATCATAGTGAAAATAAGGTTCTTTACAGAACAGCGAGCAAAATACAGCAAGTATAGATTTCATAAACGAGCATGAAACATCACATAAAACTCATCAATAAAATTCACCAAAATCCCGGGTAATTCCTAACTTGATAAAGAAACATTGACCAATGTTTTGGATCAAAATAATATATGTAGCATAGTTCTTTAAAATGATTTTTTTATTAAAATTACCGAGAAACAAAATCTGGAAACGATCGACACCTCTGTACTAAAACAGTCATAACTCACTCATATGAAATCAAAATCAAGCAAGGTCAGAGGGGTTTGAAAATAGACAAAATTATCTAAAACTCATGTTTTATACCAAAATTAAGATACTGACTTTAACACAGTCCAACACAGCAAACAAAACAGAACAGCGACAAAATACAGATTTTTTCCCTTAAAACAAAAACAACATAGATTCAAGAAAATTGATCCAAACACATCCAAACATGAAATCGAGTCCACCAAGTACCTAAACATCATGAATTAGGGTATATAGCATGTCCATACCTAGTATTTCATATGGGTCTCAACCAAAACACGAATTTGCACACAAGTCTCACATACATGATCAAAATTAAGAACGGATAAAACTTAAATTAAATCATGTACATATTGTATCGTGAGGCAACTATGGTCAAGTTTTCGCAATAGCGACAAAACCCATCAAGCAAAACACAGCCAAGAGTTGTCTCTAGATCCAACTATACTATAGGTGAACTTTTTGACTTGTATCAAACAAATGAATTGGAGTACAAGTTACTTGCCTTCTATCGAGACGAAGAACGATGAAATCAAGAGTAGGAGCAAAACCCACAAACGAAAATCTGCAAATCAACGAATCCAAGCAACTCGAGCAAGAACCTCCACATGAACAAAACTCCACAAAGCGATAGGTGATCAAAGTGGCTTGCGGCCACAAGAGCACACCACGAGAGAAAGGTATGAGGGATGGTAGGGTGATGTGAGGTTTGATGATGGTGGTCGGGATATGCGAGGAGAAGAGGGCCGGGAGATGAGGGCTCGGCTTGGAGGAAGGTGGCTCGGGTGTGGGGTGTTGCCGGGGGTTGCACACAGCCGGGAGAGGGGATGGGGTGTTGTTGGCCTGGGGGTAGGCCGGCAGTGGTGTAGGGGTCGGGTTGGTGCAAGCCGAAAGCAAGGAGAGGGAGAGAGAGAGGAATTAGGGTTAGGGTTTAGGGAAAGAGAAATTAGGGAGTATATATATGTATGTGGATTAGGGTTTAGAAATACAAATTAGGTTAATGGGTATTTGGGTTGTGGGTAATTAGGAGTAACAATAGGATTTGTTTAATTAGGCTTCAAAATAGGATACAATGCATAGGATATCAATTAGGATTGGAGATTTAATTTGGCTTTGGTAAAATCTTATGAGGGATCAATAAAAGGGATTGGGAAACAATAGATAACACTCAACCACCACCACATGCACTCAAGGAAAATAAAATAAAGATAACGAGACCAAAATGAACAAAGAAACAAAATAATGAAGAACGAAACAAAAGAGACAATCAATCATACACAAAGAGCTAAAAAAAATTGAAATAAAACGAATATATATTGAAAACAATCCAATATACGGTTTAGAAAAAGAATACAAGAGAGAAAATATACCAAACGAAAAATACACTCCAAAAATACACAAAATGAAAAACAGGGGTTACAAAAAAATGCGGTGAGTCTATGGGCAAGACTCATATCTGACTACCCGGGATTGTCGTTGTTGAATCAGATGTACTGGAAGAGAAAGCTGGTTCGTTTCTCAATGAAGGAAGATACCCATCCGTAAGATCACATTGTGTGTAACACCCCGCAAAATTGAATAATGATAATTTTGCCCTCGTGTGTTACGCACGTGTATTTGTACCGTTACGAGTAATATTTGTAACGTATTTTTATATAAATATCATATTCTGATTATTTATATATTTCCCGTTTTCTCAAAACTCATTTCAATCATATCTTTAGCCATCCCAAACATTTATATTAATTCTTATGTTTTTACGTACATTGCACGTGTTTTCAATACACGTGTCGATTACGTATATTTTCTGTTGCATGAAACATTCGTAACATTATTAAATATACATGTTATGTATTTTGACTGTTTTTTGTTCTCTCAAATTGATTTTTAATATTTAGCGCGTGCATCGCACGTAAATTTTTATGTGCATTTTTATTTATAATTTTTTTAATAATGACAATCACATTCTTATTCTCATTTTATTTGACACAAATTGTATTATTTATTTTCTAATTAAAAACCCATGGGCCTAAAGTCCATCTTAAAGCTCATTAGAAAATTTATTTAAAAGAAAAAGTCCATAATTTTATTCTACATTTTAAATGCACACTTTTTAAACATATACACTTGTCATTTAACAAATAAATACATTTAGGCTATGAACAAATGAATGAGAGTGTGTGCACATGTGGAAAATCTAAGGGTTGGCCAATTCATGAAGGAATGAGAAGAGGTGGGGGTTTGTGTAGTAATGGTGAGTGGGTGATTAATTTTGATAATGAGTATTTATTTTTGGGTAATGAGTGTCTTCATTCACCCATTTAGCCCTATAAATAGCCCCTCCTATTTCATGAACAATGCACACTAGAATCAAAAGAAAAGAGAAGAAAAGAAAGAAAGAAAAGAAAGAGAGTTGGAGCATTTTTGGTCTGTGGCAAAGAGAAATGGAAGGCTTGGCTTTTCTCGGAGGAGAAGGCTAACATCTAGTACGTTGAAGCTAGGAGCAACATCCAAGGAGTCTTCTTCTATTTTTCTTTCTTCAACTAAGGTGGGTGACGTATTGAACTTTCTAAAATGTAGTAGCATGCATGTGTAGGATAATTGATGTACAAAATTGATTATACATATGAGTTGTGGTTAATTTTGTGATGATGTTATTTAGAATGTTTAATGAATATGATTATGAAAGAAAATGCATGCTAATTGAAAGATTGAAATGATTTGGATGTAGATAAGTTGAAATGATGTTGTTTGGGTATATGGTAATATATTATGATTAGATTAAATGATTTGGATATAGAATTGTACACAAAGTTGCTAAATTATACAAAGAAAAGTTACTGTTTTGAATTTTATTTACACATCAGAAAATCGTATTTAATAAAATAGTTGGAATCTAGAACAAAATTTTTTTGGGGAGCATATTGTATGAATCAGAAATATCTCTTTAAAATTTCATAAGATTTGGAGGCCGTTTACTATTTTAATAAAATCTAAACTCAGAACTGGTTAGTAGTTGACTAGTTGCTGAAAATCTGTACACATTTCGGTTTTTGATCAATTCAGCATTGTAAATGAAATAATTTGAGAAAAGTCAGAACTAAGAAATTGTAGTAGACTCGTTAACCTTTCTTAAAAGTATAAGAAATCAAATTTTCATCAAAGAATTGAATTTTTAATGAATTTTACAAGACTGTACAATTGACAATATTTCAGTATTTCGACCCTACTGTATATTTCGAAGAATTTAGGGTTATAGATATAGTATTTTGAGAAAACTTATAACCAAGAAATTATATTAGACTTGTATACCTTTATTTTGATATAAAGAACGCAAAGTTTTGTGAAGTATATGATTTTCTATAATTTTTACAAATAGCATGAAATGCAATTTTCTGACTTTGAAATTAGTGTTTTTTCAAATGATACTTAGATGAAGTGATTGAGAATATTTCTCACTATTTTAAGTTGTATTTTGGGAAAATAAAGATCATATTCATGCTTAGATGAGATGCGAACTCAAGATAAATATATATATGATTAAAGATGTTAAGTTTGATTCAAAATAAATCAAAGGAAAATGATAAGATGAATTTTCAATGATGAATTTTTAAGAGATTATATTTTAACCTTAATTTA
Source organism: Hemerocallis citrina (assembly GCA_017893485.1). Classification (NCBI taxonomy): domain Eukaryota; kingdom Viridiplantae; phylum Streptophyta; class Magnoliopsida; order Asparagales; family Asphodelaceae; genus Hemerocallis; species Hemerocallis citrina. Next base: position 196,415,143 of record CM030366.1, read on the forward strand.
CTTGTATTGAGAAGGTTTTGATGAATATGAAAATTGTATTATGAAAATGAATAGTTTGAGATGGTACATATTGATGAATAAATAAAAATGAATGAAAGAATTTGAATAAAATATGAATACATGAAATTGAGAATATGAGTTATAAGGGTATGCGTACTACAATTGTTGAACATGAAAGATGCTAGTCTAGAGACTAGGCAAGACCCTAGTAACCGGCATTATAAGTAAATGAAATTGAGAACTAACCAGTGTGGGTTAAGTATCTCTTGAGAAGTAGCCAGTTTGGGCTAACTTTCTCTCATATTGATTTAAGTCCGGCAGGATAAGCTAGCTCTAGGTTATGATGACTTAAAACTAAAACTTAAGGACATGCACTAAGGGGAGATGTGATGAAGTATGGGCAAACATGAGTATGAGGGCCTAGATAACGCGGTGGGAGGTATCTCCAGAATTACCGGGGTTGAGGCTCGCGGTGGGGGATATTACTCCAGAATTACTCCGATCAAGGTGTCGCTCGTGAGGTGTTTGTGTGATGAGGTACCGATGACAGCTTGGTGTGGGTTTCGTCTCCAGAATTATCGGAGTGTTAGGCGTGATGGCCGATAATCACTCGCGATGGGAGAACGACTCTCAAGAATTACCGAGGTCATAGCTCACGGTGTGGGTATTCGCCTCCAGAATTACTGGGTGTGAGACAGTGTGTCCAAAATCACTTGAAGTGGGAGTGCAATACTCAAGAATTATCGAGGTGGTACTAGATGCTCAAAGAATATCTAAAACATACATTAGTCACCGTAGCAGTAATTCATGGCGAGGGATTAAACCCTTTAATGTGGAGTACGTAAGTGCTTGCCTCGAACTTATGTAGAATGGGGTGCATAGAATTCGAATAAGTATGCATTAGTGTCATTGTAGTATAACATCTGCATTAGATATTAAGTCATATCATACACTGACATGTTTAGGATAGTCACTCTTTACACATTTTATATGCATTCAAGTTTGTGATTGTTAAAATAAGAGATTTTGTTATAATACAGCACAGAGAGGATCACTGTTTATAACATTGCGTCGGTTGTAAGCAACTGACTTGCCCACAGATTTTCAGTGCAGGGCTTGATTGGATTGGTAAGGACTTAAAGACGGTTGATGATAAAGATTATATTCATGATTAAAGCTTATGTTATTAGAGTTGTATTTCATGTTGTATTTTATTTAACTTCTGCTGTGTAACTCTGTAATAAACATTGTTGTGTAATAGTAAGTTTTAATTTCCTTGTAAAATTGTACGAAATGAAGTAAAAGATCCTGTTGTGCTACGAATTACATGTAAATAAAATTCGGGGTGTTACATTGTGGAGTTCAATAAGGTAATATCTGAACTGAAAGCAATTAACGTTAATGATCTTAGCGAAAAGGATAAAACTTTCAACTTGATATATTCACTGCCAACTTCTTATGATCACATGATAACCCCCATGCTACACTGGAAATCTACCAAGGAGACACTTACAGTAGTCAGGGTGATTAAGGGTCTGAAGGAAGATAAATTGAGCAAGGAGACTCATAAAGGAGGGTCTATTTCTGCAGGTTGTGTAGCGGTGGATGATGATAATTCAATTGGAAGGGATATGACATACAATGGTAAGATCTATTGCCACTATTTTAGAGGAATCGAGCATTACAAGAGAGACTGTCGCAAGTAGTTGAGTCAGAAGAGTGCTACTACATGAGGTGATTAAGGTAACATAGCCAGTGCTACTGATTTAGGTGAAACCGGTAACTTTGATTTATGTCTTCTTGTTTCAAGTTCTTCATATGTGGATTCGAGTTTGTATCTTGATTGGGGATGTTCTTCTCACATTTGCTCCGAGAGGGCGATGTTTTCTACTTACAAGTCGTCAACAGGCCATAGTGTGAGAACGGTGATTGGGGAGATTTGTGAAGTGGTGGGTGAAGGAACAGTGGAATTAGAGACACCATATGGTAAATGGTTCGCACTAAAAGAGGTCATGCATATTCATTCGATAAAGCAGAATTTGATATCCTTGGGGACTCTTGATTCTCGGGGCTGCAGATACACAACTCGAGGTGGAGTTTTGACAGTTTTGAAAAGTCGTCGTAAGGTGATCAAGGGTAAGAGGGAGTTGGGCATGGTCAACACAACCTCTACCAGCTTTGTGGGAGCATGAATACTCGGCCAAGTGTTTGGAAGCTCTTTGTTCTTAAGGCATCATCTAGTAAGCCGTCACTAGAATCACCGAATGGAGACTGCAATGTTCGAATATCATTGGAAAGTGTAAAGAGTCTTGGGGTAGGTAGAGTTCGTGTGGAGGGGTGGTACATCCATGATAACATCTAATGGGGTGTGCCCTTGAAGGGGACATACAATTGGAGGAAAACCGGTGGAGTTAGGTTCAACTAGCAGAAGAAGTCATAGAAACTGGTTGTTTACAAAGCGGAGATGAAAGATCTAGAAGAGTTTAAATCACACAGGTGTAAATTCATGCATATGGGATCCAAGGTGGAGAATGTTGGATCTAATGTCTTGCATTCTTATTCGGTGTGAAGGGAAGATGGTGATACAAGTAGAGGGTTCGAAACGAGGGATTGAAGAAGAAGAGCAGCAGTTGACTGTTGGCCCCTCGAGTATGGGAAAACTCGAGTGCGGTCGACCAACTGTGATGCGTGAGATTGCAGGTTTTGGGTGTGGGTCTGGCTGATTCATTTGAAGTTCACTTCATCTTCAGATTATATCGTACGACTCTAATTGTATGTTTATCTCTTCAGTATACATCGGATGGTTATTGTATCAAGATATCTAAACTAGGATTTTCTCTATATCTATATATTCATTGTAACGGCTCTAAGAACGATATGATTCTATTGAGTGTCAAAGAATATTCATCTGAAAGGAGAGAAATTTCTCTATTGTAATCAACAAATAATTCCAGTTAGGTTTAAGATAGTGTCGTGGTGAGAGTTGTAACTCTTGTATTTTCTCTAGTTGAATAACATCTCTATTCTTCCTCCCGTGGATTAAGGAGACAATTCTTATATACTTTGTGTGATTTGTGAATTTGTTGCAAGCTCAAAGGGACTATATATTTATATATATACCAGCTTTTTTCTTCATACTCATCAAAAAAATACATAAAAAGTAAATACAAGCTATCAAAAGCCCCACCTGATACCATTTGTATTATACCATTTGTAGTAGTCAATGTCTTTATCAGCATACTAATAATTTACTCATTCGATGCACGTCTTAATAAATATAGTTTTTTTAAAAGTAAAAATTCAGATGTTGTCTGGGTTTGAACCCGGGACCTCCTTTATAATAATTATGCATGTGTGCTGCACGCGTTGATAGAATTACAAATGACACTAAGATTTTCTCCCATTATAATATTATATTATATTATTATTATTATTATTATTATTATTAGAGATTTAATACTTGTTATATGAACCCGTTTATAACAGATTGAATATTCAATTCTTTCTTATCTCTACTACTATAATGGGAGAAGGCCTTAATCCATAACCCAACCCGTGCAACGCACGTGCTGGTAATTTTTTTTCCCTTTGCCTTTTCCTCCCTAAAAAAAATTTCCCCACGTGCAAAGCACGTGCTGGTAATTTTTTCCCCCCTTTTCATTCCCATCCCTAAAAAAAATTTCCCCACGTGCAAAGCACGTGTACAATACTAGTAATGAATAATTACAGAAAAACCTGTTATTTCATTTAATTCCAAATAGAGAAGTTGAGTACAGTACCTCCAAGTGAACCATAATAAACAAGGATATGAAGGTCGGTTATAAATAGAAAAGAATAATACAAACCTGAATAAGGCTTAATTATGAACTTCTCATATGATATGAATTCCATCAAAAAATTTATATTCAAGTAATTTCGTATATAATAAAAAATTGCACTAAAAAATGAGACAAAAGAAGGAGAAAAAACTCTTTTTCCTAATTTTTCCTTTATTAATTTAGTACACTGAACTCATCAAAGTTACTTTCACTAGGCTACTCAATCTAAAGCTGTCAACTACTTTAAAGTAGTACCCACAATTTAAAAAACTCAAAAAAACAATTAAATAGAAGTCAATTTAGAATTCTATGTTCAACAACCAGGGACGGCTCCAGTATGGAGGCGGGTAAGACGACCGCCTCGGGCCCCGCGAAATTTGTGATTTTTGGGTCCCTAATTTTGAACTTTTTTTGTAAATATAGGTACGTATTTCATGCGTAAAAAATATATATATGTTATTAAAGATCCCATTTCGGAAGTTCGCCTAGGGCTCCGGAAACTCAGGATCGGCCCTGGCAACAACAAATAATTTTAACACAATTAGAAAAAAAAAAATTCCCTCATAGAATCAAGGGAATTGCAACAAAGAAAACTTTCAAATTTCCATCAATCGCTATGAAAAAGAGAGAGAGAGAGAAAGACGAGGATAAAAGATTTGTGCGAGGGAGAGAAGAGCGATCGAGAGAGGGGAGAAAAAAGAGCGTTCGAAAGAGGTGGAAGATAATATCATAATACGTTCAACAGAGGGAGGAAGAAGGATAGTAATAATCTTGAGGTTTTCTTTATATATGTTGAATTTAATTTAATCAACTTAACCAACGATCTAGATTAAATCTTGAATATCTCAAATCAACTGTCAAGATTCACAAAATTAGATTGGTGATTTAATAATAGAAAAAGATATAGATTCTTGTCAGGGAGAAAGAGAATGTGAGATGTGAATCTTGTTTGGTTACATTAGTGTAACCCATTTGATAAATTTCTTTCATTCTTTATTATTTTTCCACAAACAGTTAAATTATCCAAAAAAAATCTAGGAAGAAGAAAATGAAAAAAGGGGATCCAGGTTTTTGTATCCCATTTTATTATGTGAGTTTTGTTTCGTTATTATCTCATTGATAAAAGATGATCGCTATTAGGGCTGCAAACGAATCGAACTATTCGCAAGCTATTCGGCTTGAGCTCGGTCAAAATTGGGTCAAAGTTCGGCTTGAACTGAACTCGAGCTCAAAACTGAGCTCGTTTCGTAAAGGAGCCGAACTCGAGTTTGGGGTTTTTTTTTTTTAGACTAAGCTCGCGAGCTATTCGGTTCGAATACGGTCAAAGCTCGGCTCGAACCGAGCTCGAGCTCCAAACGGAGCTCGTTTCATAAACGAGCCGAGCTCGAGCCTGAAGATATTCGGCTCGGCTCGGCTCGATTGCAGCCCTAATCGTTATATTCCATATTTTTCTTCAATTTTTTTAATTATTAAAATTAAAAAAACATAGAATACTTATTTTAAAACAATTTTTTCTTAAAAAAGAGTGGGACCCCCAAAGAAAAAAAAACGTGTTTTTATTTGGACTTTATATTTCTGTATTTTGAAGTGCAAGAAGAGTCTATATAGCAAAGGCATGACAAAATTTTCATTCTCTTGAAGGCGGGTCCCATTTCAATTCCATAACTGTCCACAATGCTCCTCCTAACCCTGCCTTATGCCCCAAGACACAATCCAACGGCCCCCCACATCCCACCTCCAAATCGACGGCCACGAACTCCCAAACCCCAACTCTCTTGAACTTTTTCCAAAATGGCCCACATTTTGAAAATATTTACCAACACGACCCACTTTCGAAAGTATTTATCAAAATGATCTGCTCGCTATCTCATATAGCAAGTGGTGAAAATACTCTCCCAGTTTGAGATAGTGTGTAGGCTAAAGTGTTTCTTCCCAACTTACAGAAATCATGTGGAGTGAAAAGATCCCAAACTACACTTGCTGTCTCCAACAACAAGCGTGACTATACTAAGCTCATTATTGGAGATAGCAAGTGTCGTTTTTTTTAAAATCGCGCTCTTAACTCTCACTTCCTCTTTCTCATTCCTCTCTCCATTTTTACTCCTAATTTCAAAACCTAAAACTCTAGTCTCTCAAATTCGGCCTCTCACCCACAAAATGTCTTATAAATCTCAAGCTCTTCACTTCATCCGTTCCAACCTTTCTCCCCTCTCACTCTCAAAACCCTAAGCCCATCTTTCGAAAAACCCTTATATGATTCATTTCCCTATTCATTATACTTTACTCGCAATCTCAGATAGTGATTGTATGTATAGAGATTTTTACAGAGACTTCGAAGTCTTTGAAAATTTTATTGAAAATACTAAACTCGCTATTTGAGATAGCAGGCCTCCTTAAACTTAACTCGCTATCTCAGATAGCGAGCGTCATTATACTACACTCGCTGTCTCAGATAGCGAATGTGTGTGTAGAGAATTTTGCAAAGACTTTGAAGTCTCTGAAAATTTTATCGAAAATACTAAACTCATTATCTGAAATAGCGGGCCTCTTTAAACTAAGTGTAGTTATGATATTTTCAAGTGCAACCTACAGCAACAAATTTTTCTGTATACATCATATATGGTTCATTTTCAGATTTTCATCACAATTCATTATGAACAATTCAACATTTGAATAAACGTTTATCTAACAATGTAGATTCTACATTCAAAAAAAGTGTATTCAACATAAAAATAAATAAAATCAAAATCAGGCTCGCTATCTCAAACAACGAGTGTAATACAACAATGCTCACTATTTGAGACGAGTCTTACTTTGATTTTTTATTTTTTTTTCCATATATTTTTCTCTAAGTGGTGGAGGAACACCTAAGCATACACTCACTGTCTCAAACAGTGAGGGTATTTTTACAAAACCTGCTATTTGAATGTAACGAGTCGGTCATTTTGGTAAACACCTTTCGAAAGTGGTTCAGTGTCGTAAATACTTTCAAAAATGGGTCATTTTGGGAAAAATCTTTCTTCTTAAACCCTCAAAACCCCACCAAAACCATTTTAACTCCCATTTCTCCATGCTCCCTCTTCCCTTAAAAAATTCCAGAAACCCCTCCAAATCTAGGGTTTCTAAATCCCCAATTCCCCAAATCTATGGCGTTCGGCTTCCCCCCCTTCACATTGCCGTCTCCGGCATCATCCGATCCTTCTCCTCCGCCGGCTACACCACCGCCGGCTACTCCACCGCCGGAATCTAGGGTTCGGAATGACAATCCTAGAACCACCGCTGCGGGGTTCGATCCCGAGGCGTTGGAGAGAGGGGCGAAGGCGTTGAGGGAGATCAACAACTCGCCTCAGGCCAAAAAGGTAGCCTTTTTGATTGATTAGAGGTTTAAAATGTGGAGTTTGTTAGTTTGGTTCTGATTTGTGGTTTTTTTTAGGTGTTTGAGTTGATGAGGAAGCAGGAGGAGACGAGACAGTCGGAGATGGCCGCGAAGCAAGCGGAGTACAATGCGGTGCAAGCTCAGCATGAGACTGTAAGTTCGCTGTTTTTGATGCACTTTGATTTTGTTTTTCTGCAATTTGTTTGTTTCTGAGTAGTTTGATAGAAGACACGATATGTGCTCCAACTATGACAACAATGTTTTAGTTATGATTTTTTAATTAGAAAAAAAGGCTAAAGTTTACAACTTTTTATGGTAAACCATAAAGTTTACAACTAAACTAGAGCCTCCCTGGTAGGGCTGCAATCGAGCCGAGCCGAGCCGAATATCTTCAGGCTCGAGTTCGGCTCGTTAAGGAACCGAGCTCAGTTTTGAGCTCGAGCTCGGTTCGAGCCGAGCTTTGACCGTATTCGAGCCGAATAGCTTGCCAGCTTAGCCTAAAAAAATCCGAGCTCGAGCTCGGTTCGAGCCGAGCTTTGACCAAGCTCGAACCGAATAGCTCGCGAATAGCTCGATTCGTTTGCAGCCCTACTCCCTAGTTCATAATTGGAGACTTTTTTAGATGAAAAGATATGAATATAAAAGGGCTTGTATCCCCTGTTATGTCGATTTGGTAGTGAAAGCTTAGGAACGCTGTAGGGAAGTTGCAAATAACTAATGCAGGTCAGGGTATTTGACAATGAAGAAAGTAGTAAACTTTAGGATATTTGGATAATTAGCCTTGTAAGTAAAGTTAACTATGTTTTATATGTGGGAGTTGTTGGCTGTTTAGTTCAAAACCCAAGATTCCCTTCTCCTTTTAGTCCCATATCGGTGGTTACCTTTGTCATATAAAGGGATATATTACAAACCACTCTTTATCCCCTTGTAGTCTAGTGTGGTGTGGAGAGAACCCGTGGGCCACACGCGCGCCGCCGCCGCCGCCCGGCCCGGTTCGGTTCGGGGCGCGTAGTGGGCACGGGTGTGCGCGCCCGCATCTGCGGACACGAATGCCGATCCGAAATTGCTCTTCGGGTTCGGGTTGAGATCCTAAAATTATTTTTGCTGTTTATTTCTTTTCCTTTTGACTAATTCTTCATGAACGTTGGATCAGTTTCTCAGATCCGAAAAAGATGTCTTCTTTTTCTCCAACGTTCACACGTTCATGTATCTATAAATCCTAAACTCCTATTCTTCTCCAACTACTGAAAAAAATACCGCAGCCCACATCAAGTCCACACAGAAACCTTCTCTCCTCTTCGCTGCTTTCGCGATCCGCAACAGCAGCAACCAGTGCCGCTCTTCGCTGCTTTCACAATCCGCTTCCGCTCCTTTCCTTTTCGCCGTAGTTCTGGGCAAGGCTAAGTTCGGGTCATCTCCCGACGTTGTGTGCGACAGCGGGACGCCGGTGATACCGGGGGTTTTACCACTAGGAGCATCTGCGAAGCGTCTGCACATAAGACCGCGGATCAACTCTTAGGGCAGTGCGTATCGCGCGACTTCCCCATAGGCCGGTAAATCAGTTTTATTTATTTTGTTTTGACAGATTAACAAGAAGATTAGGGACAATTTTATATAACATTCTAAGAGTTGATACGTATTGTTAATCTGATTAGTTTATCATATATTGTTAACTAAGAACAGTCATCTTGTTAATCTGATTAGTTTAGCATCAATTGTTAATTAACAACAACCATCTTGTTAATCTGACTAGTTTACCATATCTTGTTAATTAAGAATAGTCGTATTGTTGATCTGATTAATTAAGAACAACCGTATTGTTAATCTTATTAGTTTGTCATATCTTGTTAATTAAGAACGGCCTGATTGTTAATCAGATTAAACTAGTATTTATTGGTAATTAGCACATACATATTATCAATCTGATTAATTGCTACCTATAAACAGAATTGCCTTTGTTATCTGTCTACCTAGAAATTAAGAATACAATTGTACGATCCTATAGAACAGATCGATAGTATTCTCGATCCTATAGAACAGCCTGATCCTATAGAACAGATCCATAGTATATACTTAGTTGAAGGATCTGTCGATTAAGTATATACATATTGATTAACTGATTAATTAGCACATATAATCATAATTGCTTATTGTTAATCTGTTCATTTAGTACATTCTGTTAATTCGCTTCATTATTAATATTGTAAGGGCTAAATAAATAAATAAATTATTAGTGAAATCCGAAGCTTTAATACTATCTTCATTAATCACAATTTCGAGACAGATAATTAAATTTTGTTGCATCACTATAGATTCCTCTATAGCTTTAAAATCCTTACATTATTAATTTATTGTTAAATCACAAAATTTGTTGGCACGAATTTGTGTTGTTAGATTCACTTTAATATTCTCAAAGTCTTAGAATATTCCTTGCTGTACATTTGTTTTATTAGCTTGCAATTTGCTGGTATAATTAAGTGTCTTGTTATATTGTGAATAGCACTACTACCTACATAACAATATCAAGACTATTATTAGCTGTGGTGCTAGATATTTCTTAGTATCCTTTAAACATTTAATAAGGAATAGTTATTGATTTTGCAAATTCCTTAAAAGAAATCTAAAGGTCTTAAAAGGAAAGATAAATTTGGGAACAAGCCTAAAGGGTCCTTCTGTCAACCGGGTGTAAACAGCCCTAAGCGACACGGTATTTAAGCGTCTTCGGACCACCGCTAGCTGGGAACCGACTCCCACAGCTAACCCAAGTTAATCAGAACTTGATAGACTAAAAGATTTGTTTAGGTTCATTAGCAAAATCATTAAACTATTGTCTAGAACCCGCGATACCTTTATTGAGTAGCTACAGTATTATTTCTGCAGCCTCTAGACTATTATACTATTAAATCATGACTGGGAAAGAAGAGACCGCTTCAGCCAAGCCAGCCAAGTTTGATGGAACCAACTTCAAAAGGTGGCAGAGTCAGATGAAATTCTGGCTCACCACCTTAGGTCTCCTTTCTGCAATTGATGGATCCACACCCAACACGACTGAGTCTGACAAATTTGAGTCTACCAAAGAAGTTTCTGAATCCACCTTGTCATCTCAAACTCCTAAAGAATCCGCTAGTTCCCAAAAACCAAAAATCCCTAAGGAAATAGACTTCCACTGTTTTCATAGGATTCTAAGTGCCTTATCTGACTCCCTTTATGACATATTCTTTGAATATAAAAATGCTAAAGAACTTTGGGATGCTTTAGAAGATGAATATGGTTTTGATGATGCTGGAATTGAAAGATTCAATTCTTCAGCTTTCAATAGGTATTTCATGGTAGATAACAAGCCTATGAATGACCAAATCCATGAATTCCAAGAATATGTGAGGCATATTCAAGCAAAAGGAACAACCTTTTCTACTGAATATAAGATAGCTTGCCTAATAGACAAACTCCCACCTTCTTGGTCTGATGTCAAGAAGGAACTCACTCATACTCAAGGTGAGCTTACCTTTGCCCAAGTCCTAAAGAAGATTAGAACAGAAGAACAACTTAGACTTAGGTCAAACCCTAAAAATGAGTCTAAAGCAAAGGTAAACCTTGTAGTGTCAAACCAAGGCAAATCCAAACCCAATAATCCTCACAAACCTAAGAAAACCTCCTTCAAGAAAAAGAACTTTCAGCCTCATCACCAGAATCACCAAAACCATCAAAACCGCCAACACCAGCAAAACCACAGGACTAGAAACTTCGGTCAGACTCAGGACCAACAAAAGTTCTGTTTGGTGTGTGGAAGAACAAATCATCTATCCTTCAATTGCTTTCATAGGAAGAAGGAACCAATGAAGACTCCTTATAAGGGAAAAGGCTCTACCAAACCAGAAGCCAACATGATTCTAAATGGATCTTCTAGTTCCTTCAGGTCTGTGACTTACCAACCTTCTGTTAATATTTCTTACCATTCTGATGACTGGTGGTTGGATTCTGGAGCTAATGTTCATGTTTCATTTGATCGCTCCTGTTTTTCAAACTATCAGGAATCATGTGGAGGAGGCATAACCCTAGGAGATGGATCAACGGCACAGATTGTAGGAAGAGGAAGAATAGACCTGAAGATGACATCAGGGAAAAATCTAGCTCTTCATGATGTACTTCATGTGCCGTCAGTTAGGAGAAACTTAGTTAGTGGTTCCCTTCTTGTAGCGTCGGGTTTCAAAATTGTAATGGAAGCAAATAAAATTGTATTTTCTAAGAATGAATCTTTTATTGGGAAAGGATATGTAAAGGATGGTCTTTTCATTCTCAGCACTATAAATAAAATATCTGATCCTTCTCCTGTTGTTTCAAATATAGAATCTTCCAATGTTTGGCATGGTAGACTAGGTCATGTGAATCTGGGTTCTCTTAAAAGAATGATGAACTTAGATATTATTCCCAAGTCTCCTGTAGATAATAAACACAAATGTGAAATTTGTGTTCAAGCCAAACATTCCAGACTGCCTTTCAAATCTATAGAGAGGAATTGTGATCCTCTAGAACTAGTTCATAGTGATGTTTGTGACTCAAATAGGGTTTTGACCCGAGGCGGTAGGAAATACTTTGTCACTTTTATAGATGACTTTTCTAAGTATTGCTATACCTACCTTCTCAAAACCAAAGATGAAGTTCTAGATAGATTTAAGGTTTTCAAATCCGAAGCTGAGAACCAATTGGAGAAAAAGATTAAGATCCTTAGATCTGATCGTGGCGGAGAGTATACCTCAAATGAAATGACTAACTTCTGTGAAGAACACGGAATAATTCATGAGGTGACTGCTCCTTACTCACCACAGTCTAACGGAGTTGCTGAAAGAAAGAATCAAACTCTATTAGACATGGTGAATGCCATGCTTCTCAGCTCAGGAGCTCCTGATAACTTGTGGGGAGAAGCCTTATTGACAGCCTGTTACATCCTAAACAGGATCCCTAGTAAGTCAAAGGATAAGACTCCTTATGAATTATGGAAAGGCAGAACGCCTAGAGTCCATTACCTTAAGGTCTGGGGATGTCTAGCAAAAGTAGGAATCCCTGAACCTAAAAAGAGAAAGATTGGACCTAAGACTGTAGATGCTGTATTCATAGGATATGCCCTAGATAGCAATGCCAATAGATTTTTAGTGACTCATTCTGAAGTAAATGAAATCTCTAATAATACCATCATTGAAGCTAGAGATGCAGTTTACTTTGAGAATATATTCCCTTTTAAAGATAGAATTTCTTCCAACCCCTCCAGTCATTCCCTGCCTCCTTCTACCAGTTCCCATTCTCAACCTTCTAGCTCTCAACCTGATCAAGACTCAGAACCTAGAAGAAGCAAAAGAGGTAGGATTGAAAGAAATTTAGGAGAAGATTTCTTCACTTATTTGATAGAGGGTGATCCCTCAACTTACGAAGAAGCAATATCTTCTCCTGATGCACCTTTCTGGAAAGAAGCCATCAACAATGAGTACAACTCCATTATGGAGAACAGTACTTGGCATTTAGCAGACCTGCCTTTAGGTAGTAAACCCATAGGTTGCAAGTGGATCTTCAAAAAGAAACTTAGAGCTGACGGTTCAATAGAAAAATACAAAGCTAGATTAGTAGCCAAAGGTTTCACCCAGAAAAAAGGATTAGATTATTTTGACACCTACTCTCCTGTAGCTAGGATTGCCTCTATTAGAACTCTTCTAGCTTTAGCCTCCATTCATGACTTGATAATCCATCAAATGGATGTAAAGACAGCCTTTTTGAATGGAGACCTAGAGGAAGAAATCTACATGGAGCAACCTGAAGGTTTTATTGCTAAGGGTCAAGAAAAGAAAGTTTGCAGGTTAGTAAAATCTCTTTATGGCCTAAAGCAAGCTCCCAAGCAATGGCACAGCAAATTTGATAAAGTGATTTTAGAATATGGCTTCTTACCAAATGAGTATGATAAATGTATATACTCTAAAAATACTGATGGAAGTTGTGTCATTATATGCTTGTATGTAGATGACATCCTTATTCTAGGATCAACACTTGAGTTAATAAATAACACTAAAGATTATTTATCTAGCATGTTTGATATGAAAGACCTAGGAGTAGCTAACCTGATTCTAGGAATGCAAGTATCCAAATCCAAGGAGGGTTATACTCTCTCTTTAGTACATTCTATTGAGAAAATGCTAAGGAAATTTGAGTATTTTGATAAGGCACCTGCTCGTACTCCTTTTGACAGTAGTATCATTCTCAAGAAGAATGAAGGTTCACCTGTAGAACAACATAGATACTCTCAAATGATAGGTTCTCTTATGTATATATCAAATAGAACTAGACCTGACATTGCATTTGCTGTTGGGAGACTTAGTAGATATACTAGCAACCCAAACCAGTCACATTGGTCAGCATTAGAAAGAGTATTTAGATATCTTAAGGGTACTATAGATTACAAACTTCATTATTCTAGACACCCTGATATCATAGAAGGTTACTCAGATGCAAACTGGGTAACTGATTCACATGATGTGAAATCCACAACTGGATATGTCTTTACCTTAGGAGGTGCTGCAATCTCCTGGGGTTCATGTAAACAAACCATCATAGCTAGAAGTACTATGGATTCTGAAATGATAGCTTTGGATACTACTTGTACAGAAGCTGAATGGCTAAGAAATTTGATTATGCATATACCTGTTACTAATATTCCTGTTCCTCCTATTTCCATAAACTGTGATAATAAATCTGTTATAGAACTACTAAAGCATGATTCTGTGAATGCTAAGATGAACAGGCACCTGCAGCTGCGCTTCAAGTCAATCAAGAGCCTATTAGGCAAATATGTGGTTCTTGACTATATAAAGTCAGAAAAGAACCTTGCAGACCACTTAACAAAGGGTCTGTCTAGGACGTTGATCCTAGAATCATCGAGGGGGATGGGGTTAAGCCCATAAGTAAGTCACCAGCAGTGGCAACCCAACCGAGTCTGACTGGAGATCCCAAGAAGCCGGTTCAATGGGTAGAAACAAGCTGGACTTCGGTGACTATTATGGAACACTGACTCAGAGATTAAATTCTCATAAATTAATGCCCAGGTGGCTGTACGAGGTTGTACAATGATATCCCATCCCTATGGTGACAGTGTTCCTGTGTGATCAGGTTAGGATGAGTTCTAAACTCTTAATAGGTCCAAACATTATTATGTAGGGTTGACTCCGATCACCAACCCTTTGAGGACTTACCTATATGAGAGGTCGTGAAGGCCGCGACTATGGGACAGGGCGATCCCAGACAACTCTCATGAATATGGAAAAGTGCGCATGGCCATTCAAAAGCGCCACCCGATAGACCCAAGAACCTCTAGCGTACTATGTGTGCTATTTTCTGAATCTGAGTCAAGAAGTCTGATTCAAGGCGTAGTCCATCAAGCACTTCTTCAGACAAAGACAATAGTCACTACGTGAGATTCAAGGCTGTAGTCCATCTCATCTATGCATAGTATACTCTTGCCCAGAACTTCTATATCATTACTCTTTTGTTATCACTGCCTTTGAATCTTGGTTTTAGGGGGGGATTGTTGGCTGTTTAGTTCAAAACCCAAGATTCCCTTCTCCTTTTAGTCCCATATCGGTGGTTACCTTTGTCATATAAAGGGATATATTACAAACCACTCTTTATCCCCTTGTAGTCTAGTGTGGTGTGGAGAGAACCCGTGGGCCACACGCGCGCCGCCGCCGCCGCCCGGCCCGGTTCGGTTCGGCGCGCGTAGTGGGCACGGGTGTGCGCGCCCGCATCTGCGGACACGAATGCCGATCCGAAATTGCTCTTCGGGTTCGGGTTGAGATCCTAAAATTATTTTTGCTGTTTATTTCTTTTCCTTTTGACTAATTCTTCATGAACGTTGGATCAGTTTCTCAGATCCGAAAAAGATGTCTTCTTTTTCTCCAACGTTCACACGTTCATGTATCTATAAATCCTAAACTCCTATTCTTCTCCAACTACTGAAAAAAATACCGCAGCCCACATCAAGTCCACACAGAAACCTTCTCTCCTCTTCGCTGCTTTCGCGATCCGCAACAGCAGCAACCAGTGCCGCTCTTCGCTGCTTTCACAATCCGCTTCCGCTCCTTTCCTTTTCGCCGTAGTTCTGGGCAAGGCTAAGTTCGGGTCATCTCCCGACGTTGTGTGCGACAGCGGGACGCCGGTGATACCGGGGGTTTTACCACTAGGAGCATCTGCGAAGCGTCTGCACATAAGACTGCGGATCAACTCTTAGGGCAGTGCGTATCGCGCGACTTCCCCATAGGCCGGTAAATCAGTTTTATTTATTTTGTTTTGACAGATTAACAAGAAGATTAGGGACAATTTTATATAACAGGAGTTTCACATTTTTCTTATATCGATGCTACTGTCTTTTTTGGAGTGGGGGTGGGGGTATTAGAGGAGGTGATTGTGTGGGTGTTACACTAAATAATGTATGTAACTATGTATGTTTTACTGTTTATCGGTAGAAGTATTGTATGCAGACAGTTTGTTAGAATGTTAGGCATGTTTGTTGTGTTAGTTATTTTATGTAAAATTTGCTTATTTGAGCTTGGTAACTTCAAGTAAATTGTGGGGGGTAGGACGAGCTTTAATTTAATCTGCTTGCTTTGGGCGTGAAATGGGAAAACATGCTTCCTAGGTGCACTAAATTGATTATACGATCCTATCTTGCAGGACAGGCAGCGTATCATGTATGAAGAGCAGAAAAAGCTAACTCAACAACAAGCTCAAGCGAAGGCCCAAATGGCTCGTTACGAGGATGAGTTGGCCAGAAAGAGGATGCAGGCATCTCTCTCACTCTCTGTTATCTCTGTCTCTGTGTCTCTGGTTGGTAAAATGATTTAAATGTCTCTTCTTTTCATTTATGGCAGGCAGAGCATGAAAGTCAAAGAGCCAGAAATCAGGAACTAGTTAAAATGCAAGAAGAATCATCCATCAGGCAGGAGCAGCTTCGACGTGCTACTGAAGAGCAAATTCAAGCACAAAGACGCCAGACAGAAAGAGAGAGGGCAGAGATAGAACGGGAGACAATTAAAGTTAGGGCTTTAGCAGAAGCGGAAGGAAGAGCTTATGAAGCAAAACTTGCTGAGGATGTGAATAGAAGGATGCTTGTTGAGCGAGCTAATGCGGAGAGAGAAAAATGGATTTCTGCAATTAATACAACGTTTGAGCATATTGGAGGTACCCCTATAGATTGCTAATGTTTTTAATTTTTTTTTAACTTATATTTTATATCATGCGTTGTTAGTGGTTTTTCACACACAGGGAGAAAGAGGGGCGTGACAAGGAAAAAGTTTATGGAAATCAGTAATTTGCTGAATCATAGTCTTGTAATTCCAGTTAGTGATGCCAAGAGTTTACCAAAAAAGTTAGTAATGCCATTATTCTGATTTTTCATTCATACACGTCAGATCTCATAAACTAAGTCTTGTTTGTGTGTGCGCAAATTTTGTCTGCATCCAAAAAATTTTCTTGTGCTGGAGCATAATTATTCAAGATTCACATGGTGGCATGAACATGATTCTATTCTTCTGATTGAAAATTTTGAACTGTAGATATGGCACTCCTAATGTATTGTAGGTGTGCATTCATCCTTGAATTTTGATTCTTAATGCACTTGTGAAAAAAACTGATATACCGCGAGGGAGATGATTTCAGACACATTCTGCACCTGGGGGTTGGGGTGGGGGTGGTGGAGGATGTGTTCTTTGCATCTGCTTAAGACATGTGCTCTGTGTATGGTCGCAGAATTATTATTATTTTTTTTTTTTGGGGGGGGGGGATGATCGTGTAGGGTTAAAGTTTTTGATGTGTTCCCACAGCACTTATGCTTTTCTATGAGAAGATCATATCATATGCCCTTTAGGGTATATAATTTTTTCTGCCAGTTTGATAGTTCCTATTATCATTATTGATGGCATCACTAGATGGAGTCCGTGATTGTTTTCTTTTCTGTTTTATTTAATATTCTGGATATGAGTGAGTTGGATTTTCTATATTCGGATTTCTATGCTCTAATGCTCTAAGAAGCTTCTATTAGAGACCTCGACTGCCTTTGTTTTTCTTTGAACGTGACTTCTCCCTTGTCTCTTTTCATTATACTAATGGAAATTTAGTTCTCAATGTAGCCAGCTAATATCAAATATGCACCTTGACATGTAATCATTATCTTATTTCGAGTATAACATGTTATTTGTAATATGAAGTGTCAGCTTGTGTGAAAGCTGTTTGGTTTCAATTATACATAGAGTTAGCTATCTAAATTGCTTTTCTTAGGTATGGCAGTAGTAGAATTATACTGGAGAGTGGAGAGGAATATCAGTATCTTTGTTAATTCAGAAAAAAGAACTTATGCAATTAAGCAAATAAATTAACCTAGAGAAAGTACTGAGTGCTCTTACTAGCTGGATGAATGCCAAATTGTTCAATGTGAGGAACCCCAAACAGGTGGAGTGATGATAAGGATACTTACTTTTGGTGAAACAAATTTCCTTAAATTTACTTCGGTGAGACAAATCTTCTTCAAGTGGAGCCTGGTGGACAGTTTGAGAACACTTACAGATAGTCACAAGGAATTGCTCTTATAAAGCTTTTGTTGCTTTTAACCATGAGGGTGATGATGGTATACATGTCATCATAGTCACAAGGAATTGCTCTTATAAAGCTTTTGTTGCTTTTAACCATGAGGGTGATGATGGTATACATGTCATCATGCCACCATCCACCCTACCATCATTTTCAAATATGACAATTTCTTGTGGCTTCACTCAAATTCATTTGTTTGTATCAGTGTTGCCAAAACCTTTAAAACAATACTTGCTTTGCGTAATATTGGATTTCTTCATATTATAGTATTGCTAATTTCATGAATTAAAGTGTTTTGTGACTGGTCATATCTTTTGTTACTGCTAGTGCACAAACATTTTTTGCCGTCAGCAACTTTTGCCTTCAATATTTTTGTAATATGTTAATACTGTCTAGGTATACAACATAGTTGAATTGGGTGATCCGTTGTAGCTTTCAGAATGACATGTAATGAACTTCCATTTTTTGTTAATCATTGTTCACCAGGTGGCATTCGAGCAATTCTAACCGATCAAAATAAGTTGATTGTCGCTGTTGCTGGAGTTACAGCGCTTGCTGCAGGGGTTTACACGACAAGGTACTCTATTTAGCAGAATCCCAATTTATTATTTCTATCATATGTATTTTTAATCTTTTCAACGTTATGTATGGTTTCTTTCATGTTTAAGTCACATTATCGTAATGTGTAAATCTCCCATCAACCTCTGTTCCCGATTCCCACTCCATATTACCTCTTCCAATTGTGGTGTTTTTTTCTCTCTGTTAAATTCATGTCTACATCATTATATGCTGGGTGCTTTATATTGAATATTATTGTGCTAATTCACACTAAATTGTTAGCAATGAGCAGTGGGGAAAAGGGCATTTAACGTTTATCTGTTACTTCTTTAGTGATTGTTTGGTAAATTTCTTTAGGTTAAGCTAAAAATATGCTATGATCTACACAAGCAACAAGGCATCCAAAGGGCTATGAATGGATGTTGTAAAGGGAGTTTTGAGAGGATCACATTGTAGCCAATCGGTAGTCAGTGATTAAAAGTTGAAGTGGTTCTTTTGTTGCAAGTTCCAATCTACTAAAATGTAAATTGAACTGGCAAGCTACTTTGAGTTGCGGGTAACAGCTAAAGGTACAATGTTTGCTTTAACCATTTATCCCGGAAGAGATGTGAGACACTATAAATATTTCCTACACTTTCATTAGTGTTACTGGTTTTACTATCCTCTCTTATTCGATGTGTCGTATGGTCTTTTTACTTGACAATAATTTATGTTTCTTGGAGATTAGATAGAGAACCTGTATGATGATTTCATTTTTAGACTTGGAGCTTTGGATTAAGGTATCGGTTTCGGCCATTTCAGATCGGTACGATGGGTGCCCATACGAAAAGGAAGAGGAAACTTGGTTTCGGCGAAAGCTGGTTCCCATGTAAAATTGAAAAAAAAGGAAGCCATGGGAGAGAATATAGAGAAGAGGGAGAGAGAAATATCGCAGTAAATGAGTAATGGACCACATACATCGTCTTCGTCGGTTCTTTTCTTCGTCATTTTTTTTTTCTTCTTTTTAAAAAAATGCAAGATGGGCTGGATCCACTTTAAATCTTACCCGAAAATTGATCAATATAACTTATTCTTCAATTGGGCTTGGTTTGTCATCACTTAAATGATAAAAATGTCATATACATATACTATTTTGCATTTTACCCCGTACATATTCTGAAAATGACATGAAATCTAATCAATAATTAGATTTAGGTGGATCTAACCCTATCCAGATAGCCATCACTTAAAATGATAAATATGTCATGAATATTATTCTGTTTTGCATTTTTTCTCCTACACTTTCAGTAAATGACATGAAATCTACTATTTTAGTATACATATATATATTACTAATTAGCGAAACTAAAAAAACTTGGAATGGAACTGGACGAGACTAAAGATGCCATTGAGAAGTATCCTTTTGAAAATTTACGAAACCGGTGCTGAAACAGGGGTCTCAAACCTTGCGTTGGATGACTATTAAGACCCTGGAGCAACGTGAACTGTTGTAACTATTGGCTGATTCTTTAGGTGATCTCAGCACATTTTAAGAAAATATTTCAGAATGTATGGTTATTGAAGTGTCTTATTTTCATTTGACCTTGTCGGTAGGTTTTTCCAAGAAAAAAATGATTAGCAATGAACAAGTATTTTTGAACATCAATTTTCAGAATGTATGGTTATTGATGTGTCTTATTTTCATTTGACCTTGTAGGTAGGTTTTTCCAAGAAAAAAATGATTAGCAATGAACAAGTATTTTTGAACATCAATTTTCAGAATTGATTACTACCAGTCTTGGAGATTTATTGGATGCCATCTTGCTTCAGTTATCATTTTTCACTTTAGTGTTTTCTGCATAGTGAGAGCTTTCCAATGCCATTCCCTATACAACCATGGTGTGTCTCCATGCGGAATGTGGGTATAAGATCTTCAATTGGCACATATTTTCTGCTATCTTTACTGAAAGGACAAGCGTAAGATGGAAAATATGTGGATATGTTTATTTTATATGCACATGCACTGATTATCACAAATCTTGTCTTAAACCATTTGTGTCTACAAGTCTATCCAGTCTATTTTCTGCATGAGGGTGTCAAGCACCTGCTTGGCCACTGCAGAGTTGTTTTTTCATTACTGTGTGGTGTAAAATTAAGTTTGTTTTTTCTTAGCCGTATCTTTTCTAATTTATTAATTTTGTATCATTACCCAAAAGAAAAATCATTAGTTTGTACTCCGATATTTAAAACTTCTTATAGATTCACTTGCGCTTTTTCAGAGTTTGATATTTATCCAATGTTCACTTTCAAATCATTTTGCGCTGAGACCATACTAGGTATTAATGTTTGTTGGTTCTTCGTAATCAAAAGTATCTCATTCCTTTAATAGCGTCAATTAATCATGGTCAAAAGAGTAGAAACACATTGACAATGAAAGAATGCATGTCATTGAGTTTTACCCATGTCTTCCTTACTCCCATTTCTGCTAATTCGTATGGTTCTGATGTTTTTTCTATTTCTTCGTTAAATTTTCCCACTAATCACCTTTATCTCTTTTCCAATCTCTTCATTGTATTTTTTTTCTTTGCTTAGCTTAATAATTTTCCACTTTTTTCAATGCCAGTTAAAGTTTTTCAATGAACATTAACTTTACTAATACAGGGAAGGTGCTCGTGTAGTCTGGGGATATGTTGACCGTATACTTGGCCAGCCATCTCTGATTAGAGAATCGTCCATGGGGAAATACCCTTGGTCTGGTGTTGTCTCTCGTCACATGCGCTCTATAATATCGAAGAATAGTACTGCTTCATCAAATGCAGCTGGAGGGAATGGAAATGGGTTTGGTGACGTGATTCTTCATTCTTCCCTTCAAAAGAGAATAAAGCAACTTGCCGGTGCAACTGCAAACACCAAAGCCCATCAGGCACCTTTCCGTAACATGCTCTTCTATGGTCCTCCTGGAACTGGAAAAACTATGGCTGCCCGAGAACTTGCTCGTAAATCTGTATGTTTTGGTTATTTGATTTTTATGTGTTAAGTTCAATTTTAAAGCAATTCTAAACTAATTGTTCTGATTACTTTAAATATTAGGGCCTAGATTATGCACTGATGACTGGTGGAGATGTTGCGCCACTAGGATCACAGGCGGTGACCAAAATACATCAACTTTTTGATTGGGCCAAAAAATCAAACCAAGGTTTGCTGCTTTTCATTGATGAAGCAGATGCTTTTCTGTGCGAGTAAGCAAATCTGTCCATTGGATTTTTTTCTCAAATTTTTAATTTTAGCTGTTTATTTACTTTTTAAAAAATAAAATAAACACCAATTTTCCCGTTTCAGCGAATAGTTGGACCTGAAACCCTTGATTGTCCTTTTTGAGTTGGATAATATGGTTAGAGAGTATTCATGTGAATCGAATAGCAGTTTTTACTAAACATATTTACCCAGGATTACTTGATAAGTAACATCTATAGTAGTAAAGTAAGAGACAAACTGCATCAGTTTATTTATCCCTTATATTTTAATACTGCTTTACCAGTTATCTCAATCAGTTTTTTTTATAAATTACAGTCTCATAGACAAAGTGATTCCGTAAAGGACAGAACGTTTACATAGGCAATCAGTTTTTTTTATAAATTACAGTCTCATAGACAAAGTGATTCCGTAAAGGACAGAACGTTTACATAGGCAATCAGTTTTTTTTATAAATTACAGTCTCATAGACAAAGTGATTCCGTAAAGGACAGAACGTTTACATAGGCAGTTTGGTTACATGTCATTTATCTTAATCTGATCTTTGTCCTGGGAAACAAAATGTCTTGCAAAACTTATGCAACGGGAATCCTTTATCATTTATTTATTTTTAAGAAAAAGAATATATCCGTTTTCAGTGATGGGGTTGGATGTAAAATCCTTACACTGCCTTCTACAGGTGGATGTGAAAGCCTTACATTGCCTTCTACTACTTCCCTGCGGGGTTCTTTTTAGCATAAAATAGTGGCTTCTCTACAAGGTGCCAGCACTACTTTAACTTTTTTCGTAACCAATCAGAAGTATTAACTAAACATGATACCTGTGAAATACCTGATAAGTAACATCTGGTCAACTAAATGACAGTCGGAAAAAGCCTTCCGTTTTTGTAGCCCTTTATCTCTTGTATACTGCTTTCCAGAATGTCTCAGATGACATTTTAGCCAACTCGGTTTGGACCATATTCTGGACTTATACGTTACGGAACTAAACATGATACCTGTGAAATACCTGATAAGTAACATCTGGTCAACTAAATGACAGTCGGAAAAAGCCTTCCGTTTTTGTAGCCCTTTATCTCTTGTATACTGCTTTCCAGAATGTCTCAGATGACATTTTAGCCAACTCGGTTTGGACCATATTCTGGACTTATACGTTACGGAAAACTGGTTCAAATTGCAGTGCTTGCATCAGGTCTTTATCACCACTCAATGCCATCTTCCTAGACAAATCAAGTTCCATCTTTCTGAACAAATGATATCCCAAATTTATCGAACTGTGTCTATTCTCAGTGTTTATTTTGTGCTTATTCTTCCGGATTTATCTCCTTCCATGAGAATGAGTCGTTTTTATGATGATAGTTAATTTGCATGAGAATTCATTTTGTATGATTTCTATCTTAACATGTTACTCGCGGAGGAAATGGTTTTGTCTTAACACATCTTATTTACCTGTCCTATCCAGGCGAAACAAAACATACATGAGTGAGGCCCAACGAAGTGCTCTCAATGCACTCCTCTTCCGAACTGGTGATCAATCCAAAGATATTGTTCTTGCCCTTGCCACCAACCGCCCTGGTGATCTCGACTCTGCAGTCGCTGATCGCATCGATGAAGTCCTGGAATTTCCCCTCCCTGGAGAAGATGAGCGGTTCAAACTGGTCAAGCTTTATCTCGAAAAATACATCACAAAGGCCGGAGAAAAGAAGTCAGGCAGTTGGCTTCGTAACTTATTCAAACGCCAGCAGGAAGAGATAGAGGTTAAAGACATTTCCGATGATTTAATCAAGGAAGTGGCAGCTAAGACCGAAGGGTTTTCTGGAAGGGAGATAGCGAAATTAATGGCCAGTGTGCAGGCAGCAGTTTATGGAAGCAAAGAGTGTGAACTTAACGCAAGCTTGTTACGGGAAGTGGTGGAGTATAAAGTTGCAGAGCATCAACAGAGGAGGAAGTTTGCTGCTGCTGAGGGAGGGGCATGATGTATGAACGATTCTTTTTTTACTTCTGATCTCATAAATTTTGTAATCATCATTGTAAGAGAGGCAGGTGAGTATCTGCTTCCCATTTTTACTGAGTTCGCCATTGATTGATTATTTTTTAACCTTATTGTAAGGATTTTTTGGTGATAACGTATTAGCAATGTATTATCTATCTCTACTACTATAATGGGAGAAGGCCTTTGTCCTTAACCCAACCCGTGCAACGCACGTGTAGGTAAATTTTTTTGTCCTTTTCATTCCTCCCAATTTTTTCCCACGTGCACAGCACGTGTATAATACTAGTGTTAATTTAGTGATATAGGCCAATTCTTAAATCCGCCACTATGATCGTTGAGAATTATGCTATTTTTGCCAGCTGTATCAAATCATACTTCAAATAATTTTTTTTGTGGTGCATAATTTCTCATTAATAATTTTTTGCATGTCTTCGACAAGGATGTCACGTTTGTTAGATATGGACTAGTTCTTGATTTGATATGGACATTCAATTTGCATTTGCAAAAACAATTTCTCCTAACTATAGATTTCAAACATTCATTATCTGGATGGAGAAATAACTCGTATGAGTACCAACTTTTTAGCAGAATCAAAAGGCTAAGATATTGTCATATTTTTTCGCTATGCCTAACATGCCACCGTTTTTTTTTTTTGGAGCCAATGAGCCAATTTCTTGCATGAATTGCCATGGGAACTGGAACAGAATGAGAGGCTAACACATAACATACTTGTCTGCTGCCCAGCACGTACATAATTACATATGGTTCCCCCCCCCCCACCAAAAAAAATAAAAAATCATCTTAACTACCAATCATATATGATAATCATCTCAACTACCCATCATATATGATTGGAGGAACAAAATGCCTTAACCATGGAAATTTTGGAAAACCATGCACCTTGCCTCCCTTGCCACCCCATCCTCACCAACGCCTCAATCCACCGTGATATGATGGCACCATCTATTGCTGTTTACTCGCCCTCCAACCCCATCCTGGCCCCATCCTTGGCATCTCGACCTTGGACTACATCGTCGACTCCTCTCCCTCAACCTCAAGTTCCGCCTCTTCACCATGCACCACCTCCCACCACAAACCCCAACACTCCGCTCGTCGTATACTTCCACAGCGGTGGCTTCGTATCCCACTACGCCTACGCTCGAACCTCGGACTCCCTCAGTCGTCACCTCTGTCGACTACCGCCTCTCCTTAGAGCACCGCCACCATTCCTCGACTCCTCCCCTGACATCATCCCCCCTAGCATCTCCTCCGTTTTCATCGCTGGCGACAGCCAGGGCCGGCCCCGAGTTCCCGGGGCCCAAGGCGAAAGGCCCAAATAATTATTTTTGGGGCTCCTAATAACAATATATTTTTTACGCACAAAATACGTGCTTATATTTACAAGGAAAATACAAATTTGAAAGCTCCTAAATTGCAAAAAATTTGGGGGCCAGAGGCGGCCGCCTCACCTGCCTGAAGGTGAGGGCCAACCCTGGCGACAACGCTGGGGGCTACATTGCCCACCACGTCACTCGTATGATCACCTCCTCACATCCACTTAAAAGATTGTCGGGGACCAGATTGGTGGCACTACAACCCATCTTCGAGGGAATTTTTTTACCAAACTGACCCACTTTTTGGAAGTATTTACCAAACTGAACCACTTTTGAAAGTATTTACCAAAATAACCTACTTGCTATCTCAGCTGGCGAGCATGGTGAAAATAACCTCACTGTCTGAGATAGCGAGTGTATGTTGAAGTGTTAAAACGTGAAGAAAATTTATAAGTTTAGATTCTCTATCTCAGATGGCGAGTTTGGTGAAAACAACTTCGCTATCTGGGATAGCGAGTGTATGGTGAGATGTTTCTTCACCACTTGAAGAAAAACATGAAGAAAAATATCAAGTTTAGACTCGCTATCTCAGATAGCTAGTGTGTTTATACCACACCTGCTAACTGAGATAGCGAGTGTCGGTTGGGGTTTTTAAAGACTCGCTCGCTGTTTCACTATTTCTCTTCAATTCTCTCTTTCCATTCTCTCTTCTGACTCTGAAATAAACCCAAAACCCTAGCCTTCCAAATATTTTTATTTCACAAACAAAATTATTCAAAAATCTATTGAGATCCATAAAAGTTAACAATCCCAAATTCGTTATTTTATTTTCCACAAAAGTTAACAATCTCAAATTTTTCCTGTATACATAATGACTTGGCTTTTAGGGCTTTAAACACACATACTTTATGCCATATAATATCTCAGACAGAAATAAAGTGACTATATCTCAAACTCAACCAAATATGCACAATTAACTAAAATGCACAGTTCGAAATCTTGGATAATGGGCTTAGGGTTTTGAGTTGGCAAACATTATTACATGTAATATTGTTGTTCAACTGTTATGACATGCAATAATAATAACTGTAGCTGTTGTATAATAACTGTAGCTGTTGTTTGGTAGTAGCTGCAAAGCTTTACACTCTTCAATTGACTACATATTTGATTCTTGCAACAGTGGTACGAGCTTAAGTTGTATAATTAGCATTACTAGTTGTAGCTGAAAATGGTAGGATGAGGTAAGTAAGAACTAACCAAAAATACACTCAACTAAAACACACTATAAATCCATTTTATATTAACTCTACATGAAATGCATACCACAATACTCGCAGGAGTTCATTTGGACTAAACTTGCTATCTCAAATAGCGAGTGTAGTTTTACTCAATTTTCAGAAAAATCTTGAACATGAAATGTATACAACTGCACCCGTTAACTGAGATAGCGAGTCTAGTCTAAATGAACTCGCTATCTCAGATAGCGAGTGTTGTTATACTCGTTTTTCAGAGAAATTTTGAATATGAAATATATACAACTACACTCGCTATCTGAGATAGTGAGTGTAGTTCAACTGAACTCGCTATCTGCGATAGCGAGTGTAGGTCTATACATTTGCATATTTAATTTTAGTCTAAAAAATAAGTACACACCTACACTCGCTATCTGAGATAGCTAGGTCAGTTGAACTAGACTCACTATATCATCTGAGATAGCGAGTGTAGTTATATACATTTTAGGTAGAAATTGCAAGTTTAAAATTTCTCTAAAAAATGAGTACAACTACACCCGCCATCTGAGATAGCAATGTCAGTTGAACTAGACTCGCTATCTTTGATAGCGAGTATAGTTAAATACATTTCAGATAAAATTACTTTTATAAAATTTCTCTAAAAAATGAGTACAACTACACGAGATAGCACGAGTTCATTTGAACTAACTCGCTATCTCAATAACGAATAAGTTAATTTGGTAAATAGTTTCGAAAGTGGGTCAGTTTGATAAATACTTTCAAAAAGTGGGTTATTTGGGTAAAACATTTTCTGGGTGGGGGAAATTTCTCCCAAAATTGTACCTTCTGAAATTATTTACCAAACTGACCCACTATCGAAACTATTTATCAAAATGACCCACTTGCTATCTCAGTTAGCGACCCAGTGAAAACAGGGTCGCTAACTGAGATAGCGAGTATATTTGTCTATTGTTTTCACTACTTGATAAAAAATTCTGAAGAAAAAACCAAGTATACACTCGCTATCTCAGTTAGCGACCCTATTTTCACTAGGGTCGCTAACTGAGATAGTGAGTCTATGTGCCTGCTGTTTTCAAGTGAAACCAGAGAAAAAGCCCAAGTATAGAGTCACTATCTCAGATAGCGATCCTATTTTACTTATACTCGCTATCTGAGATAGCGAGTATCGATCGGGAGTTCAAAAATACCACACTCTACACTCATTCTCTTCTTCCCCTATCTATCTCCACACTCTCCGAAACCTAACTCCGAAACCCTAGCTGCCCAAATCCGATCCATTATCTCACCAAAAAACCACAAAATATCAAAGCAACCTCTTCACCCCCCACATTCCACTTTCCTCACACTCTCAAAACCGTAAACCTAGCTTCCAAGATTTCCAATTTGGGCGATTTATTCGGAAAACGTGTGCAAGGATTGGAGTTAAGCTATTTGATTTGAAGGTATGATTTGTATAACTCTTTAATTATCATGTATACTTGGGTAGATTAGATAATGACTCATTTTTATATAAATATGTATAGGTATGGGAATACGATATTCCTATTTGGCTTTATTTTGGGGGTGAAATTATTCGTGATCCAAAGATAGGTTGTTGTTACAATAATGTTGATCCTGAAATAATTTGGGCACCCCACACAATAACAATGACAGAATTAGTAGAAAAAATTTACGAGGTTACTAATTGAGATAGAGATCAATGGAATATGAAAATTGTAGCTCGATACGCAGCGGAAAAATGTGAAGGTCAATATTTCATGACTGTGCCCATAGGGAATGACAACTCTCTAAAGTCCATAATTGCTAGGACACTTGATCCGAATTACAGTTGGTCTGCATTGGAGTTGTATATTCAGCAAATCCAAATAACTAATGCACAACCACATGTTAATCCTAGTTCAAGCTTCGTACATGAAATGCTGACACATGAAAGGAGCTATAACCCAGTTCAAACATCACATGCAATCCCAACTTCCCCACAAGAAGACACATTCACAAATACAACAAGCTCAGGTACTACAGAATTTGAGTTGCCACGCCAACCTAGTTTGGTTAATGATTATGTTCAAAATGACAATGTTTTTGAAATATTTGAAAATGCTACCGTTAACAACTATTTATTAGAGGATGATGAAGGCGAGGAAGAAACGGATGATGAAGTTGACGAGGGTGTAGAAGATGATGATGAGAATGAAGAAGATGAATGTGTAAATGTTAATATAAATAAGAGTAACGATAACAACGTGAACGTTAATGATGATTTCAATATTGTCAATGTTCAGAAACATCACATATCTGGAAGCAGCCAAGCTCCATAGTCGCTAACTGAGTCAGCGACATTAGCGACCCTACTGATGAAAATTCCCAATCAAAGCAGCAACACCTGCTGTTCCTTCTACACATATCAATCAACAGAAAACTCACTCCAATTCACATCAACTTCACATTGCATAACACCTCAAATCCAAATCCAACATCATCTCCAACACGCACAACAAACAATCAAACAAACCCACAACAAATAATCATGTAACAAATCCCTCATCCTCAATAACAAACACACATGCATAACAACAATTACAGTCCAAAATGTTAAAAACATGTAACAAAATATAAAAGTCCAGTCTAAAATATTAAATTACAATCTAGCTAGGAGTGAATAAGTGAGGGTGTTTCCGCAAATGTTTCGAACGCTTTAGATTAACTTGAGTTAAGCCGAAAAGGGGAATGTTATCATCATCATCTTCAGCTTCTTCTTCTAGCTCCTTGGCTTGCTCTGCTCGTTGACGTTGTTCTTCTAACATTCTCTCACGATACATGGGTAGAACGGAATCACCCGTGGAGTTTGGGAGCATGACACCACCAAACAATGTCATGATATATGCCCGACAATAACACTCGACTTGGAAAGGGGTCGAATCTTCATCCAACTTGTCGGTAAACGCTTCCTTCAACCACTTCAATCTAAGAGATTTGCCGATGACAGCTCTAGGATCCGTCTCAACTCCGAGATATTCTGGGATTAAAAATTCTGGATCGAAGTCCATTGTCCCAGTTACGACCTGTCCATCGATGTGAAGACCGATCAGTACTGCAACATCCTGCAGTGTGATAGTCATCTCCCCCACCGGCAATCTAGCTAGACGCTCCTTGGTATAGGGCTCCCAATTGACACAGTCATCCCCCACAAACTATCGAACTCGTCCCTGTAGTAGGTTAGGCATCGGTTTGGATTAGCCTGCCATGTGAGGAAACCAGACCAGTAGACACCCTGCGGAGGTTTCGAGTATTCTTCACCTAGAACCTTCACCAAGTTTGGTGATTGCCTACTTATTACGGGTCGTCCAACATGTAAGTGTTCCCAACTCCACACTTGTGGCAACAACATCGGTCCGTTCATCTTCTTCGCACTGAGAGCTCAGTTGCACAAACTCCTGTATAGCGTCTCCAATGCAGCACTACCCTAGCTGTACACCCCAACTCTATCAAGATCAACGATTAGAGGTAAGTACATGAGTGGAATGGAATCACTCGTGGAGTTTGGGAACATGACACCTCCAAACAATGTCATGATATATGCCCGACAATAGCACTCAACTTGGAAAGGGGTCGAATCTTCATCCAACTTGTAGGTAAATGTATTCTTCATCCACTTCAATCTAAGAGATTTGCCGATGACAGCTCTAGGATCCGCCTCAACTCCGAGATATTCTGGGATTAAAAATTCCGGATCAAAGTCCATCGTCCCAGTAATGGCCTGTCCATCGATGGGAAGACCAGTGAGTACTGCAACATCTTGCAGTGTGATAGTCATCTCCCCCACCGACAAATGAAAACTGTGTATTTCAGGACGCCATCTTTCGAGAAGGGCGGTTAGAAGTGGACGGTCGGCCTTAATAGAACTCATCAAACCGAAGCTGTATAACCCACAACCCCAATGCATGGGGAAAGTGTCGTGACCCTGAAAAGTACACTCTAGAGACCCTCCCTCCCACACGGTTTTGGAGCGATGTTTCCCTTAAAATGTCAAGAGTCTTGGATCGATTGGACCGGAAACCACCGGTGGAACATGTATTGGCAAAGACGGGCCGGGCTCATTTGGTTGAGAAGACGGGCCGGGCGCGTTTGGTTGAGAAGACGGGCCGGGCGCGTTTGGTTGAGAAGACGGGCCGGGCTCATTTGGTTGGGAAGAAGGACCCGCCTCGACCTTCATAGCATAAAAGGGAAAAACATCAATATAATAATTTGTGTTTTCCTTGAAATGAAAATCAAATTCATCGAATAAATATTGTAAACTTACATTTGCATGTCGTCGTCCACCACGACGACTAGATCCACCAGGAGGTTGACCGTAACATGTACGTGGGCCCTCGCGGTTACGTGGAGGTCTATTACTCGTTCCTTCTTCATGAGTCAACCGGGTTCGTGGCATATTCAATAACAAAGAGAATCCTACAAATCTGATTGTATCTCGGTTTTAGATATATCGATAAATAAAAAACGGGAGTTTCTAGAAATTAAATGTAATACCAATAATACAGAATTATACATTCATCAATATCTAATTATAAAAAATCGATATCTAACAATGTTATAATGGATTATAACTATCATCGTAATTCGACACTCGTCTATATACAATGTTAGTCACAATATAACTCACATTGTTACTGAAGTATAGCATATAGAATCACAATGTTACTCACATCACATATTGCAGACATGCATTGTGGACTTAGATTAATTAGTACTAACTTAGTACAATATATGTTATTTTAGGTTAATTACACAAATAAATTTAGTACAAATCATCCACACATAGTACAATTTAGGCATAATTCATATAACCAAAACACTCAATTCATTGTTGAACACATCTCAAATTAACTCACAGTTCTAAATCTAACCCTACATCAAAATTAACCAATGTTCAAACAGCAAGAGTTATGAATAAGTAACCAATTTAACAATAATTTAACCAACAAAACCTACACAATTCCAACATGCTTATGAACAAGTAACACATATCATCACACAAATCACCATATATAATTAACAAACATGCCTATGAATAAAGCTTCTTACGAACAACTTACACTTATAATTAACCAAATTAACCCACAAAGAAAATTAACCCAAAATCTTCTTCTCTATGATCAACACCGCTCTCTTCTTCTTCTCTATGATCACATCTAATTGCAAACAAAATTAACCTACAAACAAAATTAATCCAAAATCTCATGCAAACGTATGAAGACTTACCAAACAATAGATGAGTTCTTTTAGAAGGTAGATAACGAGGATGAGATGAATGCACCCAGTTCCGCCACAATCGTCTTCATCGTTCATGAAATCAACAAAAACCGGGATCTATAGTGTTTGATTTAGGGTTTTGAGAGTGGGAGTAGAGAGGATTGAGAGTGATGAAGTTAATTTGGGGAGATTTTGGATGGATTTTGTTGGGAAAGTCGTCAATTTCAGAGGCTAGGGTTTGGGTTTCTTTCGGATTTGGGAGAGAGAGTGGGTTCGATGAAATGAGAGAGATCTGAGATAGCGAGTCTATAAACTTTCCCAATTGACACTCGCAATCTCAGTTAGTAAGTGTGGAATAAATATACTCGCTAACTGAGACAGTGAGTCTAAGCCAAGGATTTTAACTTTCTAGTTTTCTTCAAGGCCACACACTCGCTATCTCAGTTAGCGAGTGTGGTACAAACACACTCGCTATCTGAGTCTGAACTTGATAATTTTTTTTTTTTTTCATTTTTCTTCCATACTCGCTATTTCAGATAGCGATGACTTTTAAATAGCGGCTAAGCGCTCTCAGTTTGTGTATGTGAAGACTGAAGAGTGAACCCAAAAGAGAGTATAGTGAGTAGTAGAGTGCGAGAATAGTGGTGTTCGTAACATCAAGGGAGCACGTGAAGGTGGTTTGAGTTGCTGTGAGTTTGTGAGATAATATTGTGAGTGTTTGAGTGATTCTCTTTTATTAAATTTGATACAAGTCCTCTTTATAAAAGTATATTTGCAATCAAGTGGTTGCCTATTTTAGTTTTAATGCTATCACGTTTGGCATGGACCAGTTGAGGCCTTACATTGGCATAATGTTGAACACCCACAGTGCACTCGTGCACTAAATACTGGCTGTAGCGTTGCTGACATCCTCAGTAGCATTGAAGGCTAAAGAGTGAAAAGACATGATTACACCTTCCTTTCCATATGTTCCACATCAAACACATCAAACACATCATAGTTTCCATTTGCTCTTCCCAACCAGTTACTAACCACATGAGATATAATCAACTAACCAGTTTAAAGTAGTGCAATTATTTAGATTTCTTAATTATCAAAATTTCTCGGTCAGAACTGTAAACATTTTTTCCATATAATATAGATTATATATATTCGTAAGATACCATCTCTGTTCTATTTCCCTTCACATTATGCAGATGCACTTAACAATATCATTATATCATTTTCATAGTACATGCATGCTCACGCTAAAGATATTACACTTCAATATACAGATCCACATACTAAATGAAATCACATTTTTCATACACTTAGTTAATCCTAGTATGTAAAACCGAATCCACATGAATACATTCTTTTCCTTCTTCATTAAAAACTACAACCATATTTACGTACTACTATTTCCTTGGTTCCCCTTATAGTCAATTTTTCATTCATTCACCAGCATTTAGCCTGTATCCATTTTTCAAGCCAGTCACCAGACTCACCACACCTTACATACTTCATTAAGGTAACACCTCTGTTACCTTGATTCTCAAGAATCTTTTCATCATCCTCAACAGTAATCCTTTATACCTTCACTATGATATTAAATTTGATGCAAAGTCTCCTCTTTATCAAGTCGCTGCCTATTTTACTTTTAAACTATCACGCTTGGCTTGTTGAGGCCTGATGTGTTTTCACTATTACTGGCATTGGCGAACGCCCATAGATTAAAGGCCAAGGCGTCGCTAGCCACCTTCATGAACATTGAAGGCTGAGAGTGAAAAGACAGGATTACATCTCCCTTTCCGTATTTTCCACATTATATTAGGTCTCACATCAAACACATCATTTGCTCTTCCTAACCAGTTACTAACCACATGAGCTATGTTTAACTAACCACTTTAAAGTAGTGCAATTATTCCGATTGCTTAATTATCAAAACTATTCAGTAGGAACTGTAAACAATTTGTCGTAAAAGATATTTCAAATTTCATATTCTGTAATCTATTTCTCTTCACATCATGCAGGTTCATTTAATAAGATCGTCATATCATTTTCATACTACATGCATTCTCACACTATGGACATTGTACTTCAATATACAGATCCATATACGCTACGAGAAACTTCTTATACATTAGTTAATCCCAGTACTTAAAACCGAACCAAC
Organism: Hemerocallis citrina; assembly: GCA_017893485.1. Taxonomy (NCBI): domain Eukaryota; kingdom Viridiplantae; phylum Streptophyta; class Magnoliopsida; order Asparagales; family Asphodelaceae; genus Hemerocallis; species Hemerocallis citrina. Next base: position 196,448,733 of record CM030366.1, read on the forward strand.
ACTAATATCCTCAGATCGGAGTCAACTATCTTCTCAGTCACTAAAACTGCAGTCTATTTCCATTGGAAGTATTGCAGTTTATCTTAATTAATCCTAGCGAGCACACTATTATTGGCATTGGCATTTTGTTGAACACCCCTTATGCACTAGATATTGGCCAAGGCGTTGCTTGGCACTTCGTGAGCATTGAGGGCTGAGCATCCACCTCATGAGCATTGAAGGCTGAGCGTGAGAAGACATTACCAGACCTTCCTTCCCATATGTTCCGCATCAGATTAGTTCCTACATCAGACACATCATAGTTTCCATTTGTTCTTCCCAACCATTACTAGCTCCATGAGCTCAATAACCACTTTAAAGTGGTGCAATACTGCTTAATTATCAAAAATACTCAGTTGGAACTGTATACACATTTTATATGCCATAAGATACCATCTCTGTTCTATTCCTCTTCACATCATGAAGATGAACTTAATTAAAATATATCATTACATCAATTTCCTAGTACATGACTCTCATGCTAAAGACATTGCACTTCAACATACAGATCCAGATACACTATGAAGTTAAATATTCATACGCTTAGTAATCCTAGTACATAATACCGAATTCACACGAATACTTAGTCTATTCCTTCTTCATTAAAACTAAAACAATATTTCCTACTTTCTCCCATCAGTTCACCAGCATGAATCCCGCACCCACTTCTCGACTTCAAAGCTTAACAATACTCTCACACCAGTCACTATTTCACATGCATCATTCAAGGCGACTGAACACCTCTGTTAATCTAATTCTCAAGTGCCTTTTTATCATCCTCAATAGTCATACTCTCTGCCTCCACCATGCTATCAAGTCATCATCAAAACAAACTTTAGCAAACCAACTAATTTCACACATGTATTGATGATTCACAACACTAATTTTCTACGCACAGATAAGCACTACCACGTACGGTGTAAATTCCCTCACTAGCTTAGTCTCATAAAGATGTTAAAAAGTCTCAGCGATTTGCAATACATTTCAACAGCTTTACTAATATACTTTTACTGACACAAACGCATAATTAAATCAGTTATGTGAGAGAGGGGGAGAGAGAGAGAGAGAGAGATTACCCTTTATGCTGACCAACAGAACCATGCTGCTCCTTCACAACCTGATACACTCTGCACATTAATAAAAACAAAATAAGGTGAATTTCTTTAACATTCAGTTTTTGCACAGAATCAGTAAAAAATCAATTTATTTCTGCCCAAATTTACTCATACCTTGTTCAACAGAGAAATCCAGTGTCGTGTCAATCCTGTCCCATCTCCTCCTTTTATCTTTCAAACCTGAAATCAAAAGAATAATGCTTTAAAATCTGTGTGCACAATGAAAATTTAGGAATGGAGGATCCTTCACTTCAGGTCAATCCAATATTTACACAAACGGTACCTTCCCAGTCCAGTTCGCATCAAACCTGTCCCATCACCCTTCTTTTTATCTTCATACCTGAAATCAAGTCAAAAGAAAAAAAAAAGAAGCTTCAAAATGATTGCTAAAAAAATATTTATAAGAAAAAGAGAAAGGAAAAAGGAGGATCGACCCTTTACCTCAAATTTGACCGCGATGAGAAATCCACCTTCACCTTTGGCCAATTTTTTTAACCCACCATCTTCCAAACTTGTATAATTTGTTGGAAATCGGTCAAAAACTGTGAAGATTGTATCAAGACTCTAGAAGGCGGACGCAATCTGAGTTGCAACGACGATCTTAGGGTTTTACGGTTAGGGTTTACGCATAAAAATTTGTTGGAAATCAGTTGGAAGATTATATATCATATGCCGCCCAAAAAGGAATTCACTGCGCCCTTTGAACTGCCTCAAAAAAACCTTGCCCCAAGGGGGCCTGGTTTTTGAGACAAATCTAAAGCCTCTTGCCTAGGATTTTTATGCCCAACTGGCAGATGATTTTTTTTTCCGTAAGGTAAAAGCTAAGTAAACAGATTGACCTAACGTCAGAAAGGTGTGATCCACCAAAGAGAACAAAGAGTTAATTTACTGCATTCAGTAAAATAAACATCAAAACAGATCACTCAAACATCAAGATCACACACACACACAGATTGTTATGCATAAAAAATAAAATTAATTTTCTAGGGAGTTGATTACCCTAATCCTGCTTAAAAGTCTACCAAAAAAACCTTCCTTAAAATTTCTGATGATGAATAGATCACTTGAAAAATGACTTCACTTGAAAAATCCCAAATAATATACTTTGATCGAACTCAACCATTAGTAACATAAGGCGAGAGTGACTACCACTTGTATTGGGTCAAATATGTATTCCGCTCATATCAAGTAGAAGAGTACTCTAAAAGAATATAAGGACCTCATTGGCATATAGAGAAATGTGAGGTCAAAATATGGCATATACGTTTGTCTGGCTTGAAGAATACTGTCTATAAGATTGACATATATTCAATTTGAGAAGAAACTTGAAAGTTGAAACACAAAAGTAATAAAAACTTGGAGAAAAAAAAAGTCACAGACAAAAGAATACAAATATAGAGGTCACAAAAAGGAAAATATAAGATTTCAATTTCCCTGAATGGACAAATCCTGTTACTGGGAGCAGACTCATGTTGTCCCCCGTCCCACTTTTCCATCACTTTGTGCAATTTTTTTGACAAGGAACATGGCTTTCAGGTAAATAATACTTCATAATCTAAAAAACCAAACTTCTATCATCTCCAAATGGATCAAATCACTTTGTTTACGACCCGCAGCCTGTATTTAGATATGACAGTCCATAACCATTACTTGCAATTTACAATTATTTGTGGAAGACATTTGGCTCCTGATTTTTTGGGAATCCTTTGGGACATTGATCGATTAGATTTTGCTTTATCAACATGATTATATACTTGTGTCAGTTGTGTGTCTACACAGGAAAATGTCTATCTAATAGAAATATAAGTTAACATATATTTAAATCGGATAAACAATTTCTAAAGACTGATGAGACAACCCAACAACATTTGTATAAGCATAATGAATCCAAATTACAAAGGAAAATATTAATATCTAAACAAGAAAGGCAGGCTAAAAGTAACACTGCATTTCAACTTCCTTAATGGCCACTTAAATGTTCAATAACTAAGTTTCATAATTCTAAAAAGTCTGCTATTTTTGTTCAGAATTTAGAAGTGGGGTTATGCTTTGAACCCTTTTTGTCGGCGACTTCTCATTTGCCCCATTTTAATTTCTACAAATGTAGAGTCGGACGTAACATGGGGAAAAGCCTAATATTTTAGCTGAAAGTTATTGCAAGTAAGAGGCAGCATTAAGAAAGTAACAACTTTCCAACAAAATGAACATTCAGATTTCCCTCTTATTCTTCTGTGCTTCATTTCTTCATCTATTATGGTCTCCCAAATCCCAATTTCCACCTCCCAAATCAAGAAGTAGGCTCAAATTTGAAAATTCCCACAAACAAAATCATTTTAGACGGACAGAGGGAGAAGAAGGGGGTTGCCACCATTGGCAGCCAAACCCTTCTTCGCCCACTACTTCTTAACTCACCTGTGGCTGTACATACTTCAATTTGTTTTGAGATAGTGACTAAGAGGGAAATTGTTTTACGCCCATTTGCAGACAAAAATTTATGAAGAAAGGGTACCTTCGGATCTCCTCAAAAGATGTGCCCCGTTTTTTAAGGAGATCAAATGCTCCTCCTTCCATTATATAGAAATTGTGCTGAGATAAGTATATATTATTTACCAGCAGGAAGAAGACTAGGTATAAGTAACACCACCAACATGTGGGAAATTAACTGTACAAACTATCGCACATTTATAACAAGTATTCTCTCTCACTCCTCAGTGAATGAAAGTTTGCAACAATTGCAGCCACCGCGCCAACGCTATGCAGAGCGAAGGAAGAACTAGGGTTTTCAACCGTAAATCGGAGAAATTCCACAATCAAAGTCATTTATTTCGTAGACCTCGTCTTCAGATTGATAGAGAGAAAGGAGGCTGAAGAAGAGGTTCACCAATTTTGTCAGCCAAACGCATCTCAGCTACTTCCTAACTTCCCTCCAAAAGAAGAACACCTTGATCGCTTCTTCAAGAGAGAGAGAGAGAAGAAGGTTGCCATTTTGGTAGCCAAACCTTGTGATTGCAGCTGTGATAACTTCTTTTACAATCCTGGATCATTTGACAGAATCCTGAAATAGATTGCCTTGATTGGAGGTAATAGACCAATCCAGTTCCCTAAAGAAATTCATCTCACCTGTATACCTAGACTTCCTTTTCTATATCCATCAAAATTAGACCAATCCAGATACCTAAAGAAATTAATATCATCTTACATATATACCTATTTCAGGAAGCTCCTTGGATTCTATTAGCTCGGTTGGAGTGCCACAACCACAAGTCAGGTCAACTGAAAATCACTATGTATTTGACAGCCTCACCACCAACCACATATAAAGCATTTTTAGCAGAAAGTCCCCATTAGTGTATACAATGCATGCGCATTACAACCTATATATATGGTCATCTGCTGCCAAAACATCTCTTTCCGTGAAATTGGCACTTAACTGTCATAGCCATTTACCAAAATAAGCAAGAAATAATCAAAAAGTAAAAGCAACTGAAGACAAACAATAAATCATATATATGCATAGAAAAATATAAGTAAACCATTAAACAAACTAGTAGTTCTCCAACACGCAAGTACAACCTAACCATCAAAAGAAGTTAATTTTAAAAATAATTAGAAAAAATAACTTCATAGTCAAATCTTACTCCCAAAAAAATTACTTCTATTAGGACAACGACTTGCCATCATTAAACATTTCCGCACTCTTAACTAATTAACTGAAAAAAGCGGAAAGTGATATTTCCTAGGAGTGGTACAGCCTAATTCAGCTCCAAGCCATTTAATATAGCACATACTAATGATATAGGAAAGTGTTGAGATACTGCCATAGGACCATAAATTGTCATCAATCAAACTTTATCAAATTAACTCTAATTAATTAACTGAACCTAAAGATTGTAGAATGTTTCATCCTCTAGTCACACTGTCACTGTGTTCACATACTAATGATGCACCCATACCATACAGGTTGGAAAAGCACACAAGATGTTCCCTTCACTAGCATAGTCAATAATGTAAAGTTATAGAGCAAGTGTGTAAAACTAGGACGATGTAGAGTATGAAAGATGCAAAGAGCAGGTTAAAAAAACACATAACATGTAAACATTCGGAAAATATGCTGATAACAGTAACCACAATACTGAAGGGCGGAGTTGATCTTCAAGTTAATAAACACTCACATTACCTTCAACTTCTCACCGTCTTTCCCACACTTCTTTGCTTCATCTCTTCGTTGGTCTCTGTTTGGTATTGTTGTGCAAAAAGTACTTTCGCTGAAAAAGTGTTGTTACAAAAAATGTTGTTGGAAAGAATTATGTTTAACTTCAAAATTTTCCTAATAAGTAAAAGCATTTTTTGAAAAGCTGAACACACCACTAAGATTTTTGAGAAAAATGCTAAAAATTGTAGTTTTAGAAAAGGTACTTTCGGTCAAACACACTTTTAATTAAGTTTGTCAAACACATGTTTTGAGCCTTAAAGAGCTCTCACACCCAAAATCACTCTCCAAACGCACTTTCCAAAAGCAATGCCAAACGGAGTTGTGTTTTGAAATCGCAACTGGGAGAACTGATAAGCTGCAAAGAGAAGAATCTGGAGACTGGAAATGAAGGGAATAGACTGTAAAGAACTAATCTTTATGTATGGATCCTAAGCATTTAAATACCATAATCAAATTCCATCAAATGTATAGCCAAACTGAAGAGGAATCGGAAGAAACGACCAGTGACTTCCTAGATCCAAAGCATTTTAGTATAAGAAGAAATCCTATTAACGTAAGAAGCATGTAAGAAATGCCAGGCATGCGACCGAAGAGTGTCGATGAAGTGTCATTGTCAGACACATGAGGTAACAAGAAGTTATCATTGACACAAATGCATGGATCTTTGATGGGGATCTATGTAACACGGGTTCTTCTTAGCAAGGAGCCGTACTCGTACTGGACACCGACACTTCACACTTCAATGACACTTTAAGGACACTAGGTAGGACATTTCTCATGCGTGTCCCAAATTTAATAATCCATCATACATGTTGGACACTTCTCTAACATTTCTTAAAAGCTAGAACACATAATTAACAAATTTTAAGAACATATTTATATTTCTTATATTAATTAACTCATTTCTTAAAAGCTAGAACACATAATTAACAAATTTTAAGAACATATTTATATTTCTTATATTAATTAACTCTAGTTATTATGTCATTTTGTGGACAAAATATTTTTTATTTGGACTATGATCAACAAATCATATTGTCCAACTCCATTTTTTAAAAATTTGACATAACTAAGGTAATAAAAAGTTATGTTCTATGATATTATAGTTGTGTCCCCGTACCATACTTTTTACAAATTTGATGTGTCCCGTATTCGTGCCTGTATAGGTACCAGTGCGGCAGTGCCCGTATCCATGCTTCATACATGAGGATTATTACACTCTTCTTTCAAATTTCCCATACTACAACAACTACTTAGGATGGGTAATCTCTCTCTCTATAGTCCATATGACTGTCAAGAACCTTATTTAGACTATGCACGTCAATTTCCAAAGTTTCTTAAGGTTAGTATGTATAGATATAATTGAATATGAATGAAGATCATATTTTTGATCAATACTAGGTACATTCTTTTATAGGGTCTATATTGAATAATCTCCATAAATGCAAAAGAATAAAATCCTATAAATAAGGAAACTATATATACATGGTAGGCTATAGCTAATATCACATCTTTTTGTGATTTGATTTCCTCTCTGTCAACAGTGATTTGAGTTCCTCTCTGTCAACACCCCCCGTAAAGCTTGACTGTAGATGTTAACGAGTCCAAGCTTGTTTGTAAGGAAATCGAATACTCGTTCAGATAGTCAGATAGTCCCTTTGTCAGTATATCAGCCAGCTGTTGATCAGTGTGCACATGTTTAATACTGATAACTCCATCAATTTTTTTCTTTAATAAAGTGGCGATCTACTTCTACATGCTTGGTTCTGTCATGATGTATGGGGTTATGTGCTATGCTGATGGTGGACTTGTTGTCACAAAATAGCTGGATGGGAGCTTCATATTCCACCTTTAACTCTTCTAGCAGTCGTTTTATCCAGATTGCTTCGCATACCCCGTGGGCCATAGCTCTGTATTCTGCTTCTGCACTGCTTCTTGCCACAACTGTTTGCTTTTTACTCCGCCATGTTACCAAGTTACCACATAGTAGGGTACAATAACCAGATGTGGATCTTCTGTCATCAATCGATCCAGCTCAGTCAGCAGTCAGCATCTGTAAAAACTTTAACTTTTCTTTCTTTCGATTTCTTGAAAAATAGTCATTTCCCTGGTGTTTGTTTTAGATACCTCAAGATTCTATACACCGCATTGAGATGACCTTGACAGGGATCATGCATATACTGACTTACTAGACTTACAGCAAAAGCAATGTCTGGTCTGGTATGAGATAGATAGATAAGCTTCCCTACTAACTGCTGGTATCTTCCCTTGTCAACTCGATCTCCTTCAAACATTTTAGTCTTGTTTCCAAGTTCAATTGGAGTTTTGTTAGGCTTGCTACCAAGCATCCCGATTTCTTTTAAGAGATCAAGAGTATATTTTCTTTGAGATACAAAAATACCTCTTTTGCTTCTAGCAATTTCCATACCCAAAAAATATTTCAGTGCTCCAAGATCCTTGACCTCGAACTCCTTTGCCATCATTCCTTTCATTAGATTCATTTCCTCGGTATTATTCCCAGTGACAATTATATCGTCGACATACACTATCAAGATAGTAATTTTCCCTTTTCCTGATTGCTTAATGAACAGTGTATGGTCGGTTTGGCCTTATGTGTACCCAAGACTCTTGACTACTGATATGGATAAAAATAGGATTAAATCGGGACCGTTCAAATCGGGCGCGAATCATAAAGCTCTCAGGGGTAAAACGGTAATTTCACCTACAAACGGGTCCGAAATGGGAACTGGGTCTCTTTTTCAAAGTCCAATAACCCATAAACGGATATGTCCTATTGGATATGGGTACCAACCCGTTACAAACCAATTCAAAAGGATAAAGAGTAATTCAAATTCGTGATTATTCCTAAGAGGCGGTTTTAACCACTTCTTATCATGAAACGAGTTTAAACTCCCCAGCTTATCCATCAACACCGGAAAGTAGAGATTTATCCTTATCTCGAAACGGGTCCCTAAGTCGACTATAAATACCCCTCTCCCCCCATCGTAACAAGGTAATCAATCTTTTTCTACCAAAAGCTATTTCTTAATCTTTCTGATTACTGACAAGATCGTCGGAGTGTTCGTCGCTAGGATCCATCCCAGTGTATCGAACTTTGTGCAAGTTCGCGGCAGCAGCGAGAAACAAGTCAACACGTTGGTGAAGGTCAACAGGTTTGCCTTATTCGTTTTCTCAAGAACTCACAAATTCATCTGTTTGCTCCCACACCCAAAATCAGCAGCAACAGATTGGCGCCGTCTGTTAAACGAAAAAGCAATCCAACCTTACTTCATCAGCAGAAGTAGTTTCATACTACGCATCAGCAAGAGAAGGAGAAGGCAGCAGTCTCCAGCCGAAGAGCCACTCCTCTCTTCCTCATCCACCAGTTCAAGATGTTCTTCCTCGACAGCCTCCTCCTCAACAGGCCCCTCCAGGGTCTCCGGGGGCTGTCCAGGGGGCTCTTGTCGGAGTCGTCCAAAGCAACATCCTCTTCATGACCATGTCGCGGTCCACAATCCTTCAGTTGACCCTATGGCTTCTCAAAACCCTCCCGAGCAGGATCTCCGTCAAATGATTGTTAACCACCAACAGGGGGTTGACCTCCAAACTCGATTGAATGGATGGCGAGCCCTTGAGGGCGTCCATCAACCTGAGCACCCATGGGTCTCGAGAATCCGGAATCCTCGCAGACCGAGGACCAAAAGATTCCCTCCCCCGATGAGGCGAAGAGAGTCCCCTCCACGTCATCGGCGGAGAAGTCATACTCCAGTAAGCCGAGCCACACATAGGGACCGCCAAGCTGGAGGGGCACCAGTCACAAGGGCGGAGTTCCAAAATTTTCAAGAAGCCGTTCTGCGAGCCCTCAATGTCGCTCCCAACCACGAGCAACGGGCGCCCAATCCTCAACCTGCCCCAAGCCATCACCACAGCACTCCTAGTTTCCTTCCGCATGGGAAAGAGTCTCGGGGCTCGACAAGATATGACCGAAGGGAAGACTCGGTCTACCGCCGTCTCCAAAAGATGGAGAGGTGCCTTGACCGACTTGACAGAGAAGAGGAACAACGGGCGAAGAATTTCCGTCCGAGCAGGCCTCCGTTCTCCCGAACCATCATGGAAGCCCCGGTCCCGGAAAACTTCAAGCCCCCTAACTTTGAGTCATACAACGGGGAGTCAGACCCCGCCGACCACATCGAGAGTTTTAAAACTCTCATGATTATCCACCAGGCTTCGGATGCGCTCTTTTGCAAAACCTTTCCTACCACGCTGAAGGGGCCTGCGAGAGAATGGTACTCTCGACTCGTCCCGGCCTCCATCTTCTCCTTCGATCAGTTTGAAGAGCTTTTCCTTGCTCATTTCGTGAGTAACCACGGGCCGAAAAAACAAGTGCATCTTTGGTGACCCTCACCCAAAGAAATGGTGAACGCCTAAGAGATTATGTTCGGCGCTTCATCGCCGAAGCCCAATCTATTGCCTCTCTCAACCAATCAGTAGCCTCGGCGGCATTCGGGCACAACGTCACTAATGCTGAAGCCCGGTCTATTGCCTCCTCGGGACTTCTCAGAACTCCTGCTTAGGAGTGAGAAGTACATCCGAGTGGAAGAGGCTCTCAAACCCCCCACTCTCGAGGAATCATCTTCCGGGAACAAACGGAAGAATACGAACGAAGAAGGATCCCAGAAATTCCAGAGGGACGACAATGGCCAATGCTGCCCAGCTCCTCATTTTGAGAAGTTCACCCCCCTCAATGCTAGTATATCAGCAGTTCTTATGGAGGTCGACAAGAAAGGGCTACTCCGCGCTCCCCCTAGAATGAATACCTCTGGCAAGAAAAGAAACAGGGATAAGTGGTGCTACTTTCATAGGGACCATAGCCACGATACGAATGTTTGTTAGGCTCTTAAAGAGGAGATCAAAGAACTCATACAACGGGGACACCTGGCCAAGTTCGTCCGAAATGACGAGGGGCCTACAAGCGAACTGAGAGGCCCAACGAGCTCCAAGATTCTGAACCTGGGGCCGTCCACCACCTTATCCAGGGAGGTCCAATGGGGGGAGAACCAAACTCCTCCCAAGAGGCCTTCACCCTATCGCAGAAGTAGGTTCAGTTTTCAATAAGGTTGATGCTTGTAACACGGCCAAAAGCATGTAATAATGGCTCGCCCAATTGAAGTGGCCATTTAGTTTGTTTCAATAAAACTTAGAATTTTTCTATTAAAAATTATTGCATTTGCCTCATTTCTATCTCTAGGTCACATCTACAACCCGTTAAATGGTAAGTTCGGAGTCCAGCTTGTCCTACAAGGTTGCTCTCATAACTTACTAAGCTCAAAAGACGAGTTTGGAATCAACACTTGGTTCGACGTTGCTTTAGCCGCTTGCAAACAACCAAGTGCGAGGCAGCTCACCATTCGTAATTGCTCCTACAACTCGTTAACTCTTTTAACAACAAGTTTGGAGTCCAACACTTGGTTCAACGTTGCTTTAGCCGCTTGCAAACAAGCAAGTGCGGGGCAGCTCACCATTCGAAATTGCTCCTACAACTCGTTAACTCTCTTAACAACAAGTTCGGAGTCCAACGCTTGGTTCGATGCCGCTTTAGCTACTTGCGAACGAGCGAGTAAGAAGTAGCTCACCATTCGAAATTGCTCCCACAACTGTAGAAACTCTTTTAAACAACAAGTTCGGAGCTCAACTCTCTCCTAGAGTTCTCCTCGAACTTGTCTCCCAAACGGCTCTCTTCTAGAGCCTAGTGATGCTCTTCGCTCCGCTAGCCTCCAGAGCGGACCTCTTCTCAACGAGTTCGGAGCTCAACTCTCCCCCAGAGTTGCTTCTCAAACTTGTCTCCTAGACGGCTCTCTCCTAGAGCCTGGTGAAGCTCTTCGCTCCGTTCGCCTCCAGAGCGGATCTCTTCTCGACGGGTTCGGAGCACAACTCTCTCCCAGAGTTGCTCCTCAAACTTGTCTCCTAAACGACTCTCTCCTAGAGCCTAGCGATGCACTTCGCTCCGCTCGCCTCCAGAGCGGACCTCTTCTCAATGAGTTCGGAGCATAACTCTCCCCTAGAGTTGCTCCTCAAACTTACCTCCCAAACGGCTCTTTCCTAGACCCAAGCTCTTCACTCTGCTCGCCTCCCGAGCGGCCTTCTTCTCAACGAGTTCGGAGCTCAACTCTCCCCTAGAGTCGCTCCTCAAACTTGTCTCCCAAATGGCTCTCTCGTAGAGCCTGACTATGCTCCTCCCACTCACCTCCTGAGCGGCCTTCTTCTGAAAGAGTTCGGAGCCTAACTCGTCTAGAGATACTCCCTAAACTCGCTTCCAAGAACGGACCTCCCCTAGAGTCATGCAAAGCTCTTCTCAACTTCGTGAAGGCAAAGATATTGCGGGACTATCTTGACCTTGAAGAAGAATGATTCTTCAACTCATTTCTGAAGAGAACTTGTAGATCTTCGAGATAGCTTCGAAACAAGGGGTCACACGCCCCAATCCGACCTCCGTAGCACTGGGAGCGTCGGTTACAATACAGCTGCGCAAAAGCTCTCCTGGACTTCGGCAACGTGTGCCGAGCACTCTTGCCACCGACGTCCAAATGTGAGAAAAAGCTCTCCTGGACCTCGGCAATGTGTGCCGAGCACTCTTGCCACCGACATCCAAATGCGAGAAAAGCTCTCCTGGACTTCGGCAACATGCGCCGAGCACTCTTGCCACCGACGTCCAAATGCGTGAAAATGCATTGACTAGTCAACAGTCAACGGTCAACGTGCCACGTGTCGCTTTCCTGGACCTCGGCAACGAGTGTCGAGCGCTCTTGCCACCAACCCTGAAAGAAGAGAAAAATTTATCAAAAAAGTCAACGGTCAACGTTGACCGGGTCAATGGTCAACCGTTGATCGCCACGTGTCAAGCCGCCGAAGCCCTCTCCTGGTTCGAAAATGCAACCTGAACACTCTTGCCACCGGAGCTCAAATTAGAGAGAAAAATTGCCTCAAAATTCGTGCTCAATCATGATCAATGACTCGAATTCGCCTAACAAAAAGGGGGGGAAATTAAGGAGTTAACGGGTCGGTTTGGAACCGTTATAGGACCCAAACCCGCAACCGGCAACCCTCTTCAGCCTTCTCTCTTCTTCACTTTCCCGCCAAAAGGAAAAACCCAACCTCACCAACCTCAAAAACCCCAGCACTGCACCTCTCCTCTTCGACGAGCCACCTCCACTGACGCCGCCCAACTCCGTCAACAAGCTCCGAAGCTCCCTCACCGACCTCCATCTCCGAGCCCCCATATTTCGAGCTCTCCTCCATTTCAAGCTTCCTCGTCGAAGCTTCGCTGAGCTCCACCTCCGGTACCAAGTTCCTCGACGAGCCATCTCCTCCATTGCCGAGCTCTCCTTGACGAGCCATTGCCAAGCTCTCCTCAACTGAGCTTCGAACCCATTTCAAGCTCCCCTTGCCGAAGCTCTGGGCTCCTCGCCTAGCTCATCGCCGACCTCCATCTCCCATGCCGAAGCTCCTACTTCCACCGTCGAGCTCCAACGACGAACCCCTCTATCTACCTCGTCGTCGAGCTCCCCCCGAGCTTCACCTTTGACGAGCTCCACCATGGCCACGCCGAGTTCGACCTCTCCATCTCCTTCGTCAACCTCACCGACCCCTCCACTGCGTCGAGCTCCTCTATTCGAACTCCAAAAGCAGGAAACGAGAGAAGCCAGAGGTCGGAAGAGAAATAAATAAATAATAAAATGGGGGTCGGCATTGACCAGGTCAACGCGAACCGACAACTCGTGCTACCGATGTCAAAATGAGGGGGAAATGGCCTCCTCACGACGCGTGCTCGCTTGATCGTGATCAACGCCCAGGATTACGCCACGTGTACAGCTATTTATTTATTTATTTATTTGAATTAATTATTTAAAAAATTCGAAAAAAATAATTAAAAAATTCTTAAAATAATTATTATTTCAGAAAATATTTTTAAATTCTGAAAATAATAATTATTAAATTAGAATGATAAATTAAAATTTCGATAAGTAATTATTTAAATTCGGAAATTGAACAAAAATTAAAAAATTATTAGGAAAAAAATAAGAAAAATCTGGAAAAATCACAAAAAATCCAGGAAAATCTGAGAATATCTTTGGGCATTTTACTAACACAGAATAACACCGTTACACCTCGAGCAAGATCCGAACTCCCCCGAGAACTCCGATAAAATCTCGTACCCCATTAAAATAGTAAAACTATTCCTCAAAGGATGTCAAACTCAGTCTTCGAGAGTGGGGGGCTCGTGATATGGCTAAAAATAGGATTAAATCAAGACCGTTCAAATTGGGCACGAATCTTAAAGCTCTCAGGAGTAAAACGGTAATTTCACCTACAAACGAGTCCGAAATGAAAAGTGGATCTCTTCTTCAAAGCCCAATAACCCATAAATGGATCTGTCCTATTGGATACGAGTACCAACCCGTTACAAACCAATTCTGAAGGATAAAGAGTAATTCAAATTCGTGATTATCCCTAAGAGGCGGTTTTAACCACTTCTTATCATGAAACGAGTTTAAACTCCCCAGCTTATCCATCAACACCGGGAAGTATAGATTTATCCTTATCTCGAAACGGGTCCCTAAGGTGACTATAAATACCCCTCCCCCACTGTAACAAGGTAATCAATCTTTTTCTACCAAAAGCTCTTTCTTAATCTTTCTGATTACTGACAAGAGCATCGGAGTGTTCATCGCCGGGAACCATCCCGATCTATCGAACTTTGTGCAGGTTCGCGGCAGCAACGAGAAACAAGTCAACACGTTGGTGAAGGTCAACAGGTTTGCCTTATTCGTTTTCTCAAGAACTCACAAATCCATCTGTTTGCTTCCACATCCGAAATCAGCAGCAACAACTACCTTTGAGAAACGATCAAACCAGGGGCGGATCCAGGATTGAAAAGTGAAGGGACTGGAGAAAAATAATCGCACCAAGCTAACATGCAAAATATATATAAAGTTGTTATGGATACTAGAGGAGTAAAATTGTTATAGATATTAGATAGAATGGAGTTAGGCTTAGGCCCAAAAAAATAAATAGAAGGCTCAAATATATATGAAGTGGACTTTAAAAAATATTTTGGGGGGGGGGGGCAAAAAAATTTACAAATAAATAGCAAAATGTTGGGGGGTTGTAGCATACCCCATCCCCCTAGATCCGCCCATGGATCGAACCATGCTCGAGGAGATTGTTTTAAGCCATAGAGTGACTTGTTGAGTTTGCAGACAGTCTTTGCACTAGGAGTTTCTTCAAAGCCTAGGGGTTGACTCATGTAAACTTTTTCTTCAAGTTCACCATTCAGAAATGCATTTTTTACATCCAGCTGATGTAATTCCCAATCCAGGTTTACTGCTAAAGAGAGTAGGACTCTAATGGTGTTGAGCTTGGCAACTGGGGCAAAGGTCTGAGTGTGGTCAATTCACTTTGTACCGCTCGATAGAACCATTAGCGTTATACTTGATAGTGATCACCCATTTGCACCCCATAACACTTTTATCAGGTGGTAATTCCACTATCATTCTGTTTGAGTGCTTTCATCTCTTCGAGTACGGCTGCTTTCCATTCATGAATATTAAGGCTTCTTCAATATCCCTAGGAATAAAAACATCTGACAAACTAGAAGTGAAAGCAAATGAAGACAATAGTTTAGAATAAGAGATAAACTTGGAAATAGGATGTTGAGTGCAAGACAGTTCATTTTCTTAATGCTATCGGAATATCTAGATCTGAATCAGTGTTTGAATGATGATTACCTGACACACTTGAAGACGGAGGCTCTATCACCGGATTGGTTTCTTGATCGTGCTCAGAATTCATGATTTGATTATTTCTCTGGGATGAATGTCTTCTCGAATACACATGCAACTCTTGTTGCTGATTTTGCATGGGAAGATTCGTTTATGCTTCCATGATGAGATCATTTGAATTATGATCAGTAGTTTGAGTAGAATCTGGAACCACTGAATCATTTTGAAGAGATGAAGTTATGAGTAGAGATGGAATTATGGAAGAATGATTTATGGGTAGCTCTAACTTCTTTCTCTTGATGAATATTGTTCTCCCCCTGAACCGAGGTGGGAGAGAAATAAGGAGTGTTCTCAAAGAAACTGACATCACTAGACATATTTTCTTTGTAAGGGGGACAATAGCACCGATAGCCTTTTTGAGTGGGAGGATAACCAAGGAAGACTATCTTAATGGCTCTAGGGTCAAGCTTATTACGATCTCGTGGGATGAACATGAACAAATGCTATGCAGCCAAAAGTCTTGACCAGAAGAGTGTTTGTGGAAATATGAGGATAAGAAGTATGATGAAAGAAATATGGTGTCTTAAACTGAAGTGGACGGCTAGGTAGACGATTAATGAGATAAGTGGCTGTTAGGATAGCGTCTCCCCAAAGGTCTTTAGGGACATTCATAGTAAACATGAGAGCTCAGGCCACTTCTAAGAGATGACGATTTTTCCTTTCGGCAACACCGTTCTGTTGAGTATCAACACATGAGTTTTGATGGATAATCCCATTTTGTACAAGGTAGGGACCTAAGGTGGTATTGAAGTATTCGGTACCATTATTTGTTCGGAGTATACGAATGGGTGTCTAGTATTGTGTTTGAATCATATGATGAAAATTTTGAAAAACCTGACATGTTTCAGACTTATGCCGAAGAAGATAAACCCAAGTGATGCGTGTGTAATCATCAATAACTGTGATAAAGTAGCGTTTACCTTGAGAGGTAGTAACTTTTGAAGGTCCGCATATGCCACTATGGATTAGGGAGAAAAGGTTGGTCGGTGTATAAGTTTTGTGAGGAAAAGAAGCCCGTGTATGTTTAGCAAGTTGACAAATATCACATTGTAAATCAGCAAAAATTTTATTGATAAATAAAGATGGAAACAAATGTCTTAAATACGAAAAACTTGGGTGCCCAAGTCGATAGTGCCATAACATAATCTTGCTAGAATTTGAAACAGAAACAGAATTAGAGACCAAGCTAGATATACTAGGTTGGTGTTTTATTGAATGCTGATTTTGAAAGAAGTAAAGTCCATCATGAATCCTAGCATTGCCAATCATCCTCTCCGATGATAGTTCCTGAAATTGACAAGAATTTGACACAGATTTAGCAATGCAATGATAATCAGAAGTCAATTTGCTAACAAAAATTAGATTGCACGTTAAGGATGGAACATGAAGGACGGATTTAAGAATGAGATCAGTAGACAATCTAATGGTACCTATACTTGCAATGGACGATAAAGTACCATCGGCAATCTTAACACTAGATTTATCAAAACATGGAATATATGAATCAAACAGATGATATAAACCTGTCATATGATCGGATGCACCTGAATCGATTATCCATGGTGTTTGAGAATTTTTTAGAGAAGTTAAAGCAGAGTAGAAATTACCAGTGTGCAACAGAGACCGTTTCTCAGATGCTGATGTAGGACTTATAGAAGACTGATTCAGAAGTTTATATAAATGTTCAATTTGTTCCATACTGAATGGAGGTGGGGTAGCGTTCGGTGGTATTTCGGAGTTACCGTTACCCTGAGCTTGATATGCCTTTCTAACATTCTGGCACCGAGGAGTCCAATTGGCTGGCTTTCCATGAATTTCCCAACAGGTGGAGCGGGAATGGCCATGGCGCTGACAGTGATCACACCACGGTCGTTCACCCTTTCGGTTTGGGCGAGGATCAGGATTAGCCTTAGACCGGTAGGAGACAAGGGCAAAACTTTCCATTGGTTGAAGCTCATAATCGGTAAGCATAACCCGGCAACGTGCTTCTTCACGACGAACTTCAAAGAAGGCCTCCTCGGTATCAGGGAACGGAGAGCGACTGACCAAACGTCCTCGCACTTCATCCAGATTGTTGTTTAACCCAGTAAGGAATTCGAACACACGTTCCTTCTCGAGTTGTTTTCTTTGTTCCACACTGCAGTCGGTGCACAGAGGAGTGGTTTCGAGATACAGGTCGAGTTCTTGCCACAAGTCTTGTAAGTCCGAAAAATATTAGGTAACAGTCTGATTACCTTGCTTGATTTCTTTGAGCTTTGTGCGGATTTCAAAAATTTGAGTAGCATTGCCAAGGTCGGAATACATACGCCGAGCAGCATCCCTAAGTTCCTTAGCCGTTTTGAAGAACAAGTACCTGCAGCTAATTTTTTGGTCCATCGAATTAATAAGCCGAGCGATGACAATGGAGTTTTCAGCCTGCCATACCTTATAATTAGGATCTGTTGAAGGAGGGGCAGGGAGATCGCCGGTGATGTATATCCGAGTTCGCCGTGGCCACAAATCACAATTTTAACGGATTGTGCCCACTGTAAATAATTTTGGCCTTCAAGCTTGTATGCCGTGATATGCAGGGAACCACTGTCATGGCTGTAGAGTGACCCAACAGAGCCACTGGACTGATGCGGAGAGGTGGTGTCTGAGTTCTGGAGTGTGCTGAGAGACCCACCGGTCTGATTTGAACCGGAGCTAGCAGAGGAGGCATCGTCGCCTGTGGGGATGACTGTTCCGGACATCACCGCCGGAGAAGAAGAACACTAGGGCGCCGGAGAAGAAGAAAAGAAGAAGGGGAACCTTACGGCTCTGATACCATATAGATATAATTGAATATGAATGAAGATTATATTTTTCATCAATACTAGGTACATCCTTTTAATGGGTCTATACAGAATAATCTCCATAAATGCTAAAGAATAAAATCCATAAATAAGGAAACTATATATACATGTTAGGCTACAGCTAATATCACATCTTTTTGTGATTTGATTTTCTCTGTTGATTTGATTTCCTCTATCAACAGTATGACATATGGGTTGGAAAAAAGTATGCCCAATATATGTGCTATAAATCTTAAGATCAGCACAGAAAATAAAAGACTAAAAATTGTGATAGTAGAGAGATATGTACCTTCAGATACTAGATGAGGTTGTTGACAGTGGCACCTCTGAGTAAATCCTTTCATGCATATATGATGAATCTGCTTTTTATCTCATTGTAAAGGTTGAGTACATGCTCGACTGCTGGGGCTTTCTCAAACTTCATCTAAATCTCCTTAATTGCACTGCACCCAAACAAAAACATTATTCATTCCGCAGTAAAAGTTTCCATCTTTTCCAGTGATCTGAATGACAAAACATGAGGCCAAACCCCGTAAGTATATCCAAAAACAAATTTGCAATATAAGGATGTGAAGTTAAATTAGTATAACAATGCACCTTGATGAAACCTGAGTAAATAATAGCATGAAAATATCTGCCTATTCCTCTGGATAATCTTTTTTTGTGTGATATGTTATCTCTTTTTATATTAAACTATCATCAAGCAAAGAGCAATTAAACAATAACAAGATAGGTACATATTGAGAAAGAATTGTAGAAGCCATCTTACCATCACATTGCATGACAGATTTTAAGTTGATTGCTTCAGGTTAAAATACCATCATAGCCAATAGCAGAGGACTACATTATATCAGCTTAACTATCATCTTTGTTATTAGTTGCAGAGTATAAAATAGAAAAGAGACAATCAATTCGTTATTTGCAAGTGCGTGAAGAAACTAAAACAAACAAAATTATCAAAAAATCAAATTCCCTAGCTTACCTTATCTCTACCAAGGTTCTTCTCTATCTGCTTCATCCGTTTGCTCTCTTAATCCCAATTTTCACCATGGCCTTATTAGAGGCTTATCATAAATGTACTGTAACAGCAAATGGCCTGTTCAAAGATCTGATCTAATGACTTGTTCAAAGATCTGATCTTATTCAAACCTGCTATTCCTTAGCTTTAGGAATTAGTTTTTCAACTGTCCTATATTGTAGGATCTCAACCAAATAGTTGTTAACTCATCTCTGTATATAAATATACTGTGAAGGTTAATGGCAAAATACACTACTCAGCCTTTTCACTGATATGGTATCAGAGCTATAAATCGATCCACAATTTTCTTATCCTCGCCTTATCTTCCTGTTCTTCAACTCATGGCCACCGAAACCCCTACTCCAACCATTCTCAATACCAATGAACCAAACCAAACTCTTGTCAGCATTAATGTTGCTGCACAAACCCCTCTCAAATTAACCACCACCAATTACCTCACCTGGAAACTCCAGTTCTAAACTCTCTTTACCGGCTATGATCTTCTTGGCTATGTTGATGGATCCAAACCCATGCCCGCCAGCCACCATTACACAAGCAAATACAACCAGATCAAATCCCAACTATGTTCTCTGGATCCGGCAGGATCAGTTGATCCTTAATGCAATCATTGGCTCCATCTCACCCACCATCATTCCATTCATAGCCCAAGCAAAGACCTCCAAACACCTGGACCATCCTAGCTAATACCTATGTCAAACCATCCGTGGCCGCATCAAACAAGTTAAATATCAACTCAAAAATACCATCAAAGGTTCTCTTACCATCACTGAATTTATGCAAACCATCAAAACCAGAGCAGATGAACTTGCTCTTCTTGGAGCCCCAATTGAAGAAGAAATCACAGACAATTCTTGATGGACTCAGCAATGACTACAAAGAATTAGTCCGAGCTGTCCAAGCACGAGGCAACTCCATTACCTTTGAAGAGCATCATGAAAAACTTCTAAACTTTGAAGTCTCTCTTCAATCAATCATACCCGAGCAGCACACCTTTCCAGCCACTGCCAATCCCACATACAAATCCAACAAACCTTGGCGCCCAATCAGTCCTCAACACACCACCAACACAAACTGGCGTACCTCATATCCTTCTGCCGCTCGTCCACCTGCTACTACCAATGCAGGTTCCCCCTCTCCACATGGCCGAAGACCTCCCAGACCATATCTTGGTCTGTAACTCCCTGTCCCAGTTGTATGTATTTTATTACGTAAATTTTTGTACTTCAATCTTTAGATCAATTTTATTTTTCTCTTTGGACTCTTTATCTAGAGCCAGAATATTTTTCTAATCAATTCCATAATTTTGTGATTTTTCGATCGGAGTTTAAATACAAACTTTAACCCTGATTAATACTAATCCTAATCCTAATCCTAACCCACTCCCGCTAATCACTCACTCACAGCCAAACCACCCTGCCTAATTCTACGCCTAACTCCACGACTTCTCCTCCTTGTTCTCATTTTTCCACACCTATGCTCTTATTTTTCTACACCTCCTAACCTATACTATATATTATATTATATACATAATCTACACCTTGCATGCACCATGCTGTCCATCTCCCTTTCTTTCTATATATAAGCACACGTACATGCACCATTCTCACTACCTATTCTTCTTTTCTTCTTCACTTCTCCTTCTCTTCCTCTGCCTTCTTCAAACCCGAGAGCTCAAGCAACACTCGAGCTCCACTTTACCTTCCACCTTCGAGCCAACGACTCTGCTTCTACGACCACGTGAACCATGAAAAACAACCCGACGCCGCACCATCTCCTCGTTGTTGTTGTCGCTCATCACCGTTGCTACCGTTGCTCGCTTGCTGCCGTTGTGCCGCCGTCCGTTGCCGACGTCGCTTCTTCTTTCCGTTGTTAACACCACCACCGTAATCGTCACGTTATAAGGCAAGTACCTTGTACACTCTTTTTGTTCTCATACAAGCATTTTCCTTGGACTCGTGGCAAGTAGTCTAGTTATCATCATGTTTTATTGTCAAATTTCATTCTAGTCACTTGCTTCATGCTATATCAACTCATGAGTGAACCGTTAACACATTTCGAATCGTGTTATCAAATATCGAATATTCAACCTTACTATCTCTAAATTTCTTGACCTTGCACTAAGAATTCGAGCATGTTCCCGATACTGGATTGAAGATTCTCTACGTGGAAATCGTAGCCCATCGAGTCCCGAATCCAGAACATCTTACGGTTTCTCAATCGGATGTATAGATTGTGAGATATCGCGATTTTAGTACTGTCATATCGTGAATTTCTGAAACTGCACGGGATCACTAACCAGTCTCTTGTACTGAGAATTTGACCATGTTCCTGACACTGGATCGAAAAACTTTCTACATGAAAATCGTAGCCCTTCAAGTCTAGATATCCAGAACATCCTAAAGTTTCTCAATCCGATGTATAGATTGTGAGATATCGCAATTCTAGTATTGTGACTCTGAATTTTCAGAAAGCGCGCGAAACATCGAAACCGGCGAAGAATGAATTTGTACACATAGCTACTGTCTCTAGAATGTATCGCGTGAATATGCGTTGGAACCGGAAGGGGGTCTACTTTCTAGAATTTCTGACGGAATCAAATTTGCTTTTCTGTAACAACAGGAAAGTGAATTTGAATGCAGATATGTCAAGTAATCTAAAAATTCATCTATACATTTTTGCATATAAACCCGTTATTTTTCATATTTAATGAACTGAGTGTATTATTATTCTAGTAATAATAACTTGCATAGATATAATAGGTTGAGAGCATGCATTTTATACCACTTGATAATTTATAATAACTACTCTCGATATATGTACCCGTTATATCTCATACTATGATTACTGCCCTTGATATTTTTCTAGAAAAACTGTCTTGATTACACCGTTCCACTAGTCATATCAACTGCATGTTCATAATTAATTATAAAAGAATAACAAGCCGGGGTTATAAGGGTACGACTTAATAGTGGACAATATAGGGGAGTATATTCGGAAGGAGGCCCGTGTTTCCCAAAATAGTGATTCTTGATTCTTGATTCTTGATTACATAATTCTCGATTACATGACTCATGATTACATGTCTTGATACTATCACTGGAAGACCCAAATATATAATCCTATACAATTCACTACTTAAGTCTAAACGTTACATAATTGATATGCACCGAACTTATGGTATGTGACACAGGATTGCGTGCATTAGATAAATTAATAAAACAAATCAACTTGAGATTTTCACTAAGCATGATTCTTGATTACATGACTCTTCATTACATGACTCTTAATTCTTGATTACCTGATTTTTGATTACATAACTCTTGATTACATGACTCTCGATCCTTAATTACATGATTATTGATTAACTAAGCCTAGATTATCAATTGATTATACCTTGAAGTCTTCAATACACCAGTTACAGTTATTACTTACATGATCATATTGTCCCAGTTCTTTGCTTCCTTCTATATTGTA
Organism: Hemerocallis citrina; assembly: GCA_017893485.1. NCBI lineage: Eukaryota > Viridiplantae > Streptophyta > Magnoliopsida > Asparagales > Asphodelaceae > Hemerocallis > Hemerocallis citrina. The sequence continues at coordinate 196,471,286 of CM030366.1, forward strand.
TTTGCACTGCTACTTCTTGTTTCTTCCATATTATATCTTGTTATATTACCCCTTTTACTGCTTATTGCTACTTGCTGCCCGAAACTTGCTCTAATGGATACTTTTCTATTTTTCTTTGAGTTAATAATTATACAGGTACTGATGGACCCGACGAGCAGACTCTCTAGACGATCGTTGCTGCTTTCTTACTACTTCATGTTGTTTTTCTTTCAGTCGCTATTTTATCTAGTAGTTATAGCGAATTGCTTATCATACTGTTTTAATTCTGGCAACTTGTATTCCCGAGCATCTTGACCCGATGTTGATGTATTATCCAGATTATGGTTATTCTATTTCCAGCTCATGTGATCATTATATTTGTCTGCGTGAATGTATTATAAATATCTTGTTGAGCTTATAATTGTACAGCTTATGGATGATTAATATCATTCGCTGGACCTCAGTTACGTGCCTGTATTTCCGTATAGTGGGAAGCGGGGCGTGACATGGTCAGTGTCAGATCTGCAGAATCCAAGCCACGCTGCCAAGTGGTTCCCTTACTTTCACGTAGTACCAGTCCAGACGTCTCTCACATCGAACACATCTCCAACCAACCCTCCATGGCAACCACAAGCCCATCTTGCCACCAATCCATCATGGCTTTTGGACAGCGGTGCGTCTCACCATGTCACTTCTGACCTCAGTAACCTCTCGCTGCATACACCTTACAAGGGCAATGATGAAATCATGATAGGAGATGGCACCAATCTCCCAATCACTCACACTGGTTCCACTCCTCTCCACACTACATTTACATTAGACAATGTTCTTTGGGTACCCTCAATGCAAAAGAATCTAATCTCTATATCTCAGTTTTGAAGCTCTAACAAAGTCTTTATAGAATTCTTACCAAACTCTTTTCTTGTGAAGGGACTTCGCACAGGGGAAACACTGCTGAGAGGACACACTAAAGATGGTGTATATGAGTGGCCCACATTCTCTCCATTGATTGCATTTTCCACAATAAAGACCACCTCCTTTGACTGGCATCACAGACTAAAACACCCTGCTTTTCCAATTCTCAAACACATTATTTCTAGCAATCATTTAGGATTATCTTCTTCTTCATTGTCTTCTGATTTCTCTTGTAATGCTTGTCTATGCAATAAAAGCCATAAATTGTCATTCTCCAACTCTTCCATTGTCTCTACTCAACCCCTTGAAATCATATTTTCAGATGTTTGGACCTCCCCAATTTTATCATCCAATGGCTTCAAATACTATGTAATCTTCATTGATCATTTCACTAGGTACATCTAGTTTTACCAGTTAAACACAAATTCAAAGTCCAGTCAGTTTTTATCAAATTCAAAACTATTACAGAAAATCACTTCCATTCATCCATTAAAACCCTATACTCAGACAATGGTGGTGAGTACATCGCCCTAGCCAATTTCCTCTCCACATCTAGTATCTCACATCTAACCACTCCACCACATAGACCTGAACACAATGGATTCTCTGAAAGAAGGCATCTCCACATCATTGAAACAGGCCTTGCTTTACTCTCTCATGCATCCTTACCCCTTTCCTACTGGCCTTATGCCTTTGCCACATCCGTATATCTCATAAACCGAATGCCCACACCCACCTTAAATCTCTTCTCCCCTTTACAAAAAATATTTCAAACTATGCCAAATTACTCCAAATTTAAAAAAAATGGCTGCTTATGCTATCCCTGGCTCAGGCCTTACACATCACGCAAGCTACAGTCCCGGTCCAAAGCTTGTGTTTTTCCTGGCTACTCTCTCACTCAAAGTGCCTACTACTGTCTAGACCCAACTAGCTCAAAAATCTGTCTCGAGGCATGTCAAATTTGTTGAGTCTCAATTTTCCTATACCTCACTGTCTAGTAAGCCTCCCTGTCATTCATCTAGTCCCATTACCACCTGGATACCTCCACCTATTTGGGTTGTGCTACAAAATCACCAGCCGCCAGTCACACCACCATCTGAAGTTGCTCTCCCTCAACACCTCCCGTGTGGGGAGCCTCAACACCAGTTGTCGTGCCTGTTCCATCCTCCAGCCCACTTCCCGACGCCCAAACAGATGCCACACAGCTACCCTCTTCACCCACTCCAACCCAATTAATACCCAACCCACCATCACCAAACAATGAAACAACAATTCTTGCTCCCATTCCCACTCACTCTATGACCACAAGAGCCAAGAACCACATTCATAAGCCCATCAAGAAACTGAATCTTAACACCCAACTTGCAAAATCCAATGAAATAGAACCAACATCAGTAGCTAAAGCACTCATTGATCCTCAATCGTGTAAGGCCATGTCTGCTCAGCGTGATGCTTTAGTTCGAAATGGCACTTGGGACCTTGTACCACCTGCTTCCAACCAGAATATAGTGGGATGTAAATGGATCTTCCGTATTAAACGTAACTCTGATGGCTCTATATACAGGTTCAAGGCATGTTTGGTAGCAAAGGGCTTTCATCAACGCCCAGGCGTTAATTATCTAGACACTTTCCGTCTAGTTGTAAAGCCAACAACAGTGCGGGTTTTTCTTAGCCTAGCTATCTCTCGGGGTTGGACATTACGGCAACTTGATGTAAATAATGCATTTCTTCAAGGACACCTCTCAGAAACTGTATTCATGCAACAACCACCTGGTTTTGTTGATCAAGATCATCCATCCTATATCTGCAAACTTCGAAAGGCAATCTATGGTCTTAAACAAGCACCTCGGGCCTGGTATCATGAACTTTGCACATTTCTGCTTCAGTCCGGATTCAAAAATTCACATGCTGACACTTCTCTGTTTGTTCTCACTACTACTGGACGAATTATTTACATCCTTGTATATGTGGATGATTTAATCATCACTGGTGACAAAACTTAGAAGGTTGATTCTTTTGTTAGTGCTCTAGCTCAACGATTTCACTCAAAGATCTCGGTAAGTTATCATATTTCTTGGGTGTGGAAGTAGTACCAAATCAGCATGGCATCTTGCTCTCTAAAAGGAGATACATCTTGGATATACTGGGTCAAACTAAGATGACTGAAGCCTAACCTGTGCTCACTTTGATTCCGACAAGCCCACCTCTGATGTTAAAGTCAGGTACCCCTTTAACTGATCCCATATAATATTGAACCATTGTTAGCAGCCTTTAATATCTCCTGATTACAAGACCTGATCTTGCCTTTGCCGTAAACAAACTCTTTCAGTATATGCACACTCCAACAACTGACCATTGGTTGTTTCTTAAACGTCTACTAAGGTATCTTCGTGGCACTATCAATGAAGGCCTACAGTTCTACCGTGAATCACCATTGCAACTTCATGCCTTTTCAGACCATATTCATGACCTCCCACTGCACTTACAACCTTTCTCTGATGCTGACTGGGCAGGAGACAAGGACAATTTTTCTTCCACCAGTGCCTATATCGTCTACCTTGGTCGCAACCCTGTCTCGTGGAGCTCTAAGAAACAGAAACCTGTTGCTAGATCATCCACTGAAGCTGAATACAAGTCGGTGGCTAATACAGCGGCAGAACTCAACTGGCTCTGTTATCTTTTTACTGATCTTGGCATCCACCTCCCTTGCTGTCCGGTTATATACTGTGACAATGTAGGTGCAACTCAGCTTTGCTCCAACTCTATGTTTCACTCCAGAATGAAACATGTTGCAATTGATTTCCACTTCATTCGGGATCAAGTCCAAAATGGTGTCCTTCGTGTTGCTCATGTGTCTTCTGCAGACCACTTGCCGATGCTCTCACCAAGCCTCTTCCACGTGCTTGTTTCCTTGATCTCAAATCCAACATTGGACTTCTCTCTCAAGCTCCATCTTAGGGGGGGCATATTAGAGGCTTATCATAAATGTACTGTAACAGCAAATGGCCTATTCAAAGATCTGATCTAATGACTTGTTCAAAGATCTGATCTTATTCAAACCTGCTATTCCTTAGCTTTAGGAATTAGTTTTTCAACTGTCCTACATTGTAGGATCTCAACCAAATAGTTGTTAACTCATATCGGTATATAAATGCTGTAAAGGTTAATGGCAAAATACACTACTCAGCCTTTTCACTGATAGGCCTTTGAAATCGCAATAACTACATCATATGAGCCTACCAGTTATCTCTGTAATTGCAAAAATATGAAAATGCAATATTACCATATTGTTGAAGAATACACCCAAAAAAAGGGTTTTGGGCAATTTAGTGCCTCAATTAATGGGTATGTGCAATTTAGTACCCCAAATCACATAGCAATTGCGATTTAGTCCCCTAATTAGAACTCCTTCATCCAACTTTAACTGAATCTTCTAAATTCAACTCAAATTAGTATAAAATTAGTGCAGATTATTTAATAATGCAGTTGAATGTAATAAATTGAAATTTTAATGAAAATGACTTACTCTAATTGTAGACTAAATTGAGTAGAATTTCTAGATTTAGCCAAAACATGGGACTAAATTGATGAATGTGTTCTAATTGGGGAACTAAATTGCAATTGATATACAATTTGGAGGGTTAAATTGCATTTGCTATATGATTTGGGGGACAAAATCGCAATTTCTATGATTTGAACTAAATTGCAAATACCCATTAATTGACGGACTAAATTGCAAAAAAAAACCAAAATAAACATTGGGAGAAACATATAGGAGGTGATATATACTATAGATTAACATAAAACTTAAGGACTGAGTTGAAACTCATATTGCTTCCATAATGTTCTAAAGCCAATTGCAGGGAGCACATGATATCAAGCCTAACTGCCACTTCTGTGATTCCTTCTGTAAATAGAAGAGAGACAATCGATCAGTTATTAATTTGTAAATAAAACAAGTAAACTTATCTACAAAATAAACGCTCACTTTACCTTTTACTTCTCACCCTTCTTTCCCCACTTGTTTGCTTCATCTCTTTGAGATCTGACACAGAAACTGTGATAAGCTAGCTGCAAAGAGAATCAGGCTTGTAAGTGTGAAGAAAGTAACATCTTGTCAATAATATAATATAATACCTCACTACTTAACTGCTACATTCTTCTCACTTCCTTTGTCTTTCCTTTGCTTCTTCTCTGCTTCATCTTTGCCCCCTGTCAAATGATACTCATGAATGGAAATTAAAGATAACAGACTGAAAATTTTTATGTATGAACATCAGTACCATAATCAAATTCCATCAAAAGTAAAACCTAATTGAAAAGGAATTGGAAGAAATAAAAAAGTAAGTACACATCAAGAACAGAACATTAGAGATTGGTTTAAAAAGAAGTAATCAATATGTATGAACCCTCAACAATTGAAATCTTCGAGAGGGTCTTCTCCTTTTCAAAAAAAATCTAGAATGTGTAGTGAATCAGGATTTCATATAATTGTCCGATTCCTAAAGTTCAGCAATTCGAAATTGTGAATGAAATCAAATCGTAAACGCCTGTTAGGACTAAAAACAAAATTAAAAAGAGGATAATTTTTTACTGGTCAAGACCTCTCCTTACTCATCCACCGTCTTCGGTCTGTACCAGAATTCGAGGCCCTATCCACCACGTAACCATTGAGATGGGTGGGTTTCGCTAAGCCTTGCAGGACAGAATTGAGGCGTTTGACGTTATGCATGGGGAAAGGTTCACTATCTCCCAACACCGCCTCTCACGATGGACACTAGGCTGGGTCTACCTACAGTGTTTTGCCGTATTCATTATATGTTTCCTAATATGCAAATATGGGTTGTGGGGGACTCAATCCAGGTCAGCTGACCCCATCGAATCCCTACAAAATGGTAGTGGGAGCATTCCATTTCAGGATGCGGGGTTTTGATATCTTAGTCATATGATTTGTGAGGGTGATACGTGAGTTAATCATGTCGTAAACATCTGCGGAGAGCTACAAGATACAATGGGTAAATACTTAATAAGGGACTACAAGTCCCATGTCTTTGATATGCTGCTAGCTAATGGGACTAGTGTAAATGAGTATACTAACTACCAAAAAACATAAATTTGCAAAAAGCATGAATTATGTACAGTCAGCGACATGTAGAGAGCAAGAACACATTAAGAAGAAATGTAGATGTCAAGTTGATCTTACCATCAGAATGAAGGATTATGTTGATCATCAGGTTAATTAATGAATAGTGTTGTAAGAGTGGTTAGCATTTGGGCCAATTGCAGGAACCGCAAGATATATATCAACTTAACAAAATACCCATCTTTGTGATTAGCTGAGTATAAACAGGACAAACACAGGTCAGGTGTCTGAAGGTATATGAAGAAAGTAAAACAAACAAACGTAACAGTAAATAAACACTCACATTACCTCTTAGTTCTCACCGTCTTTCCCACTCTTCTCTACTTCATCTCCTTGTCATCTGAAATCCCAAGTGTAATAAGCTGCAAAGGAATCAGATGTTTGTAAGTGAGCCAGAAAGTTATCAATACTATAATATAACAAACTCTCACATTCTTCATTCGCTCATTCTTCAAGTTACTTACATAGTGTTGTTCTGCGCCAATTGCAGTGATCCAAGTAAACATTGGGAAATATGTAGCCACCTCCGTGAACACCTGAGTATAAACAGGACAGACACAAATCAGGTGTTTGTAAGTATGCTAAAGTGAAGAAAGTAATACAAACTTATAGATAAAATGGTAGCTCACATTACATGTTACTTCTCACCAGCTTTTCTCACCAGCTTTCCCAAACTTCTGTTTGATTCATGAGGTGTTTTTGTGTGTTCTTCTCTGCTTCTCTGTTTCAATCTCCTCGATCCTTTGTCTTTCCCTCGCTTCTTCTCTTCTTCATTTCTGTTAGAGAAGACCGATGAGTTTTTAAGATGTTGTGACAGGAAATTAAGGCAATAGGCTGTAAAGAACTAATCATTATGCATGAATCCTAAGTGTTTAGTACTACTGTAATCCAATTCCATCAAATGTATAGCCAAATTGAAGAGGAATTGGCAGGATTGGCCCTGTGAGCTGTGACATCCTGAATCCTAAGCATTTTAAACTAAGAAGCAAACCTATTAATATATGAAGCATGTAAGAAATATCAGGATTGCAGTCGAGCAGTGTCCACGATGTGTCATTGTCAAACATATGGGGTAACAAGCTACCAATGACACCAATGCATGGATCTTTGACGATGATTTTTAGACTCTTCTTTCCAATTTCCCATACTACAAGAAGAAGAACTTGGAGTGGGTAATCTCTCTCTGAATTTTTTACCAAACTATCCCACTTTTTGTAAGTATGTATGAAACTATCCCTGTTTGAAAATTTAATACCAAAACATCTCTGTCGCTAACTGAGTTAGCGCGCCTATTAATTTTCTTCGCGCTAACTCAATTAGCGTGTTGCAGGGGATACAACTTTCCCCTCTTGTTTGGGTGTGGCAAAAAACTCACCCAATATAGACACGCTAACCCTGTTAGCGCGCCTCTTTATACCAAGGCCGTTAACTTGGTTAGCGTGTGTCGATTATTAGTCTGTTTGTGAAGATAGGCATACACGTTAACTCAGTAACTCAGTTAACTGAGTTAATGTGTGTGAGTATATCCAATTTCCAAGAAGCTTCAACTTTCTGAAAACTTAAAATCTTCACAGTCGTTAACTCAGTTAACGACATTGGTAATAATAGGCACGTTAACTGAGTTAACGTGTGTGAGTATCTCCAATTTCCAGAAAGTTTCAACTTTCTGAAAACTTGAAATCTTCACGGGCGTTAACTCAGTTAACGGCCTTGGTAATAACTAAGTTAACGTGTCTATACTTAGTGATTTTTTACTCACACCCCTTTTTGAGATAGTGCCCCATACTGTCCCATCTACGAACGCTAACCCCGTTAGTGCGAATGGTTTAAACACGCATGCTAACGGAGTTAGCGTGTCTATATTGGGTGAGTTTTGGTAAAAAAAAATTCTCTCTCTATAGTCAATATGACTGTCAAGAACCTTACTTAGTGTATACACCTCAATTTCCAAAGTTGCTTGAGGCTAGTATGACATATAGGACTAGAAGAAAAAAAAAAGAGTGCATATATATGTATGTGTGTGTGTGCGCGCGCGCTAGAAATCTTAAGATCAACAAAGAAGAGAATATAAAAAGTTGCAATAGTAGTGAGATATGTACCTTCAGATGCTCGATGATGATGTGCATAGTGGTACCTTCGGATGCTCATGTACAGGTTAAGCACGCACTCGAGTACTCAACTGCTGGGGCTTTCTCAATCTTCATCCAACTCTCCTCAATTGCACTACACCCAAACATACATGATTCATTCAAGAGTAAAAATTGCCATCTTCCCAGTGATCTGAATGAGAGAACATGAGGCCGAACCCCATACATTGATAAATATACAGAAAATAAATTAGCAATAATATTAGGATGTGAAGTTAAAATTTGGAAGAAAAAAATATCTTCTGTTAAAATACCATCATGGCCAATTGCATATGATAATATGCTCTCTTTTTATACTAAACTACCATCAAGTAAAGTAGAGAGCAAGTGAACAATAGCAAGACATGAACATATTGAGAAAGAATTGTAGATGCCATCTTACCATCACATTGTAGGACTGATTTTAAGTTGATTTCTTCAAGTTAAAATACCATCATGGCCAATTGCAGATGACTACAACATGATGTTAGCCTAACTGTTATCTTTGTGATTACCTACAGAAAATAAATAGGAAAGAGAGAATATATTGTTTTTTAGTATGAATGTGAAGAAAGTAAAAGCAAGCAAACCAACTTATCAACAAAATGACATTCTTCTAGCTTACTCTTCATTGATTTTTCCCCCACTTCTTTTCTCTGCTTCATCTGTTTGCTCTCTTAATCCCAACTTTCACCATGGCTTCTGAAATCCCAATTACCAAATCGTATCAGTCTAATAGCCATCTCTGTAATTGGGAAAATATGAAAAAATGCAATATTACCATAACATTGAAGAACACAAAGCAAGTAAACATTGGGAAACATATTAAAAAGATGATCTTTAGAATACCGTAACTAAACGACTGGGTAGAAATAACTCAAAATGTCTAAAGGCCAATTGCAGGGACGGAGGGACCAGATGATACCAAACCTAACTGCCATCACAATGATTATTTGCTTTCTGTAAATATGAGCTAGAGATAGAGAGAGAGAGACAATCAATCAGTTATTAATTTTAAGTGTGTTAAGAAAGTAGACCAATCAAACTAATCAACGAAATAAACGCTCACATTACCTTTTATTTGTCACAACCTTTCCCACACTTCTTTCCTTTTCTCTTTGAGATATGAGATGCCAACTGTGGTAATCTGGTAAGTGTGTGAAAAAAATAGCAAATTGTCAATAATCAATAATATAATATAATACCTAACTTCTTGGCTACTACATTCTTCTAACTTGCGTTGTCTTTCCCTCGCTTCTTCTCTGCTTCATTCCCCCCCCCCCCCCCCCCCGGGTCAGATTATAGTGACGAATTTTTTTTATAGATATGGAGACAGGAAATTAAAGATAATCATAGGCTGAAAAGAAGTCATCTTTATGTACAATATTTTTAGCATTTTCATACCGAAATCAAATACCATCAAAAGTAAATTAAGTCAAATTTAAAAGGGATAGAAATAAAGAAATAAGTAGACAACAATAACGGAATATTAGGGGGTTGGTCTAAAAAGAGGTAATCTTTATTATGTATGGATACGTAGCAAATTAGGGTCATCTAAAAAAGTTTAAAGTCAATTAAAATCTTTGAAATAATAACAGATTAGGATTAGGGGCTTCCTTTTACCCCCTAAAAAATGGTAGTGGGAGCGTTGTTCTACACTTCCACTTCAGGATGCGGCGGGGGGGTTTGATGTCTATCTCGGTCCTCTATGGTTTCTGAGGGTGATAAAAAAAAGTGTACAGTTGAAAATATGTAAATGCCAAATTATCATAATATTACCGTCGAATCGAATCTATTGTGAGTAGTAAATTAGGGTTTCATACAATTGATTGATTCCCAAAAAAATATTGAGTTTTCAAAATTCAAAAACCCTAATTAAAAATCGAGAACGAAATCAAATCGTGAACTAGGGTTTCAAGATTACAAACAAATTTTGGACTTAGAAAACCCTAAAAATCTAGAACAGCGGAAATTTTTTACCGATCGAGTGCTTCTTTGCCTCCCTTCGCTTCGTATCGAGAATCGCGCGTCGATTTGATTTGAGATGGAGACGGAGGAAATTTGTTTAATTTTATGCCTCTTGGCGCATAAAACTTCTACGAGGAAAAGGCAATAGTACCTTTGGATGCCCTCAAGATGTGTGACTTGATTTGATTTTAGAAGAAGACAAGACGAAGGATTTAGGATCATCAAAAGTTGTGCGCCGCTTGTCAGAGCACCTGTCAGACCTTGTATTTATAAGTATCGAGAACTGTCCCAAACCGTGTCTGCGTAAAAGGTACGAATAACCATACCGCGTTAATTTTTCTTTTTCTTTTTTGCAATTCTTACGACGGGCTTTCTACATGGGCCGAAGTCCAGCCTTTGAACAACTTAATAGGCCCGATTAGACGTGCAAAAAATAAATAAATAATGGGGCCCAACCAGTGCTTTTCAATGCATTTCCTCCTATGTTTTGTGTCAAGCATAGTTTTAGAAAGAATTATGAATCAAAATCCCCCCCCCCCCCCCCCAAAAAAAAAAATATGATATTTGAAGATTCTCATGAGATTTTCATAAGATTTTTATAACAAACAATAAAATAACCAAAAAATACTAGAATAAAAAAAAACTATTTCCACCTAAAATCGTGGGATTAGATGATTTTAATGAGGTTTCCATAACAAACAACAAAATAATTCAAAAAACTATAATAAATAAAATACGATAACAAATGATTTCTGGGAATGCAGTGTATTATACCAAACGCGATAGTGCAACATTTCCGAAAATCTTCATTCTCACGCTCACATTCCTCAAAATCTTTTCATTCCTGAGTCTTCCAATCCGTATATCAAACGCCCCTAATCTCTAATGTAATAATGAGAGAAGGTCTTAGTGTCATTTGTAAATATACCAACATGTGTATTACACGTGCATAACTAATATGAAGGAGATCCCATGTTCGAGTCCTCATTACATTGGATTTTTTTACTTTATTTTTTAATATATATATATATATATATATATATATATATATATATATATATATATATATATATATATATATATATATATATATAAAATGTGCATCACACATTCACACGTGTAAATTACTGTCTATCTATAATATAATATATAATCTCTACTATTTTAATGGAAAAGTTGGAGTTGTAAATCTACCTACTTGCGTGCAACTCTAACTCTCCCCTTATAGTCTTCACATTTAACTTTTAAAAATATATAATCCTATTTATTAAGACATGCATCGCACGTGTAAATCAGAGTTTTTACTTTAAATTTAAAATTTAAGAAATTACGTGCATCGCACGTGTATATTACTAGTAATCTCTACTATTTTAATAGGAGAGTTGAGATTTGTAACAAACAAACCATAACTTTGTAACTATATAAACACGTATAATGCACGCCCAAACTATATCCAACAAATATAAATGTACACCGCCCGTGTAGCCCAAATCAAAACATTCAAATATAAACCATTTTTTTCACGTACAATTACATATCTCTATATTATAATGGAAGAAGGCTTTGGTGTCATTTGTCATTTTGTCATTCTACCAACATGTGCAATGCACGTACATAACTAATGTAAAGGAGGTTTCCGGTTCAAATCCTCCCTACGTCAGAGTTTTTATTTTTATTTTTTGAAATTATTAGAACGTGCATCGCACGCGTAAATTACTAGTCACAATAATATGAGATAAGAGAAAACAATAAATTTAAAAGGATAAAATTTAAAATAAAAAAGGGGAAAATAAGCAATATGGAAATAATAAATTAAAATAATAAAATAAAATATAAATATAACCAGAACAACAAAATGAATTACTTTGTCTTTGTACCGTACAAGGAAAAAAAATAATGGAGATGCGGGGTATCAATCCCCATACCTCTCACATGCTAAGCGAGCGCTCTACCATCTGAGCTACATCCCCATTGTTGATTTGGAAATTAGTTTTATATTTATCTAGTAATATTATAATGGGAAAGTTGGGGTTGTCATTTGTAGACAACATGTAATTTGTAGACATTCAATCATCTAATCTCAACCATTAAATTTTAGTGGGAGTTTTATTAATCATTCATTTATTCAACTGTTGTTAGTTTCCATAATATCCTCAAAGTTCAAATTTATTTACGACATAATTATTTACAAAAGTGTCACATATATAAAATAAAAGTGTGTACAAGGATTTTTTTTTTTTTTTTGTTTCCTGGGAATCTTAACTTGTGAATTTAGTTTCCCATGTTTGGTATGCTAATTTTTAAATTTTGTTGCCACAATTTTCACAAAAATTTTCCCAATGGGGGTGGGATTCTTAGATTCCCAAGGGCTTGGAAAAATGTGACTCCTTTCAAATTACAATTTTGCCGCCCCCCTCCAAAAAAATTTGCCGATCAACTTTTTTGCCGCCTTCGACCAACTCGTCGCCGTCGATCTCCGAGGACCCCGACCCTCTTATTAATAGTATTAGTTAATTGAGATGAATTGCTCCCTCATTATTAAGGTGTGAAAGTAACAACGAGATCAGAGAATTCTTGGTTGGATTCCCAGCAAACCCTTCAGATCCAGGATTGGAAGAAGTATTACTGCCTCCTACTGCATGTTCGGATAGTCCTCTATTTTATTTTGATGACTCAAATGCACTGCACTCAAAATTTAATTAATCTTGGTTTCTTTGGTTCCTTTGGTTGATCTGCTGCACATATGGAAGCATACCAATACATTAATTTACAGATAATGTATGGTTAATACAAATGTATTTGCAAGAAAAATACGTACTGTAAAAAACATTCCCTCCCTATCTAGAATAAATGCATCATTTGTGAAACTGCCCCTGCTAATATCACGAGGGAACGTTTTGATATCCTGCAAATATTTGGTCCTATTTCAATTTTGCGTTTCTACGTAAAATTGTTTGCATTTTGTGGCCCAGATTTGCATCAGTTATTTTACTCAAATATTTCATCAAACTGTTTGTTTTGTTATTTGAGGATGAGAGGGGTATTTTGGATAATAAGATTAACATTCACCCGAAATATGTAGCTCAACCAAATATAGGAAATTAAGTTTCCAACCAACATTCCCAGACATTTTTAAGACCTACCAAACATGTTTTATGATTTTTGGGAATGATTTATGATTCATGGGAACAAAAAAATTCCTTGTACCAAATGCCTCATATGGATAATTTGTAAAGAGTATGTGATGAATAAAGAGATGTCTCAGGTTCGAAGTCATATTACGTCTTATTATTTAGTATATTACAAAAAAATTTTGATTATAACATGCGCAGGTGCAGATTGCTAGTAAAAGGTAAAGTAGTGGCTTAGCATTTTTATTTAAAGAAAACAATGGTTCATTTTTGCACTGTGCTTTGACCAGTTAATATGCAATAATAACAAACATAATATAAGAAGTGGACAAATACTAAAAAATGAAAACAAAAAGCAAGCCATCTACTCGAGGGAAACACAGACACAAGTACCGGTACGGACCTATACACGAGCCTAGGTACGGGAAACAGCAAATTTGTAAAAATGACACATGGAGATGAAGGTAATATAATATTTTATATCCCGACCATGCATAAATATAATTCAGTTACATCATGTTGAGTGTATGATTTATTGGTGTAATATTTAGATTGTTTGAGGTCTATACTGTAAGTTGTCATATATTTTGTCTACATATATGACTAGTAATTTACACGTGCGATGCACGTTTTAAAATTTTCAAAAAATAAGTTGACAAATGACACTAAGGCCTTCTCCCAGTATAATATTAGAGATTAGAGATTAGAGATGCTATTGTCCTCAATGTATTTGCTGCATTTTCTCATTTTCATAATCAGTTTCTCATTTCCTATAAATATTTGCCCATGCTCTTTTGAAGTTGTATGGTCTTCCAAAGTCCACATTGCATGATATAGACCACATTTTTTTTAGTACTTTTTTGGATGTAATTCTTTCAAGCACAAGGCACTTCGAGTACAACCTATCATCAGCAATCTGATGGTCAACAAGTGGTGAATAGATGTTAGTAGCAATACTTGAGCGCCTTTGTGAGTAATGAGCGCAAGCAATGGGGAAATTTGTTGACTTGAGCATTGTTTTTGTGCTATTCTTCATGCAATTCATCAACATGTATGACTCCATTTGATACTATATATGAAAGACCATGTTCGTGTATTCCATATTATATAAAAGGCAATGCAGCCAATTTTGATGTGAATTCAATTCTCAATCAGATAAACAAGGTACTGCTGAAGTTAAAGCATAATTTACTTCAATAACATGTTCGATTGAAGAATAAGGCTGATACTAAAATGTGTGAGAGAGAAACTGATGTGGGTGATTGGGTGTATGCCAAACTCCAACCCTATAGGAAAAAGTCGGTTGTTTATAGGACTGTGCATAAACTCTCTAAAAAATAATTTGGTCCCTAGGAGGTTGTGAAGAGGGTGGGGAAGGTTTCATACAAATTAGCCTTGTCTGCAAGTTCGCGTATACATTTAGTGTAACACGTTCCATTGCATAAGAAGTGTGTTGAAGATCATACAACTTCCATCCATTTCCTCTACATGAAGGACAAAATGGCCGACGGTTGATTTTTCAACATGTGGAGGTGTTACGGCGGAGATGGATTAAAAGTGGCTAATATCTAATTGATGAGGAATTTGATTAGGTGGGAGAATTTGCTAGTTGAGGATGCTACTTAGAAGGATGTTGCAGCCATGGGCAAAGATTTTTCCTCATATGAACCTTGTGGGAACAGTTCAATTTGATGGGGATGGTATTGATACATGTACGAATGAGCATGGATTAAATTAAAAGCACATACCCAAGAGAACTTAGAGAAGTGTGGCCTGGGCCAATCATTTGAAGGAGTTCGTTTTAGTGTGAGATGCACATGCCTGGGGCTGGAAGTTAAATAGAGAACAGAGGGCAAGTAAAAATGAGGATAGGTGTTAAATGGTGATTAAATGGGATGGGAGTAAAGGCTGAGATGGTATAAATAATAGATTTATAGGAAGATAGAGGGAGCCAATAAATTATAACAAGTCTCCTTCAATCATGTAATCTTCTTATTGATTATGTTATAATCTTCCTAATGCGGTTTGTTTCTGGGAGACGTGTGGATGCACCAGGTGTGAGTTCGGACTCAATTTATATTGAAGGAGAAAGCTGCTCGTCTGACGACCCTCGGCTGACCGGGCGTAACCTGCGATGGGCTCGGAGTGGGGGTGGATGCCTCGGCTCGGATCAGAGGGTTCAGATCCGAGGTCTTGTGTACCTGCAGACGGTCCTGAAACACCGGGGTTTATCCCGGTGGCGGACCCTCCGACGCTCTAGTCAGTCTCTGTGAGAGAGTAGCAATAACTAGGTGAATTTAAGTGGCAAAAGATTGGTTACCTGAAAAGGTGGGTGAGGGTCTAGTATTTATAGAGAATTCCAACCGGGTTTGGATCCGCTTGGGGGCCGGGTCTGAACTCGAAAGCCCATGGGCCTGACGTGGCAGAAGGCCCAGGGGGTTTAGGGCTGACGTGGCAGTACCAGGAGTGGTATAGGGCTGACGCGGCAAAGCCCTTGGTGGTATTTGGAGCGGACATGGCAGATCATGGGGCTTCTGTGCTTCTTGGGAGAATCTGGTGGCGTAGGGTGTGCCAAGTCATCTTCATTCTACCCCAGGATGGGCGGACGGCCCGGAGGGCGGTCGTGGATCGGAGGCCGAGGGCCATCGCTGCTCATCGGATACGAGGAGTCCAGATCTGTGGAGGTGAACTGGAGGTTCGGTGCCGACCCTGCAGTGGCTCGAAGCCGAACTAAACTGTTGTTTCTACCATTTTTGAGTGAGAGTTGTATTGGGCCCTGGTTGGGCCCCAAGCCATTTTTACCCTACCACACAAGCCCCCCACTCCTGCGGGGGTGCGAGAGCTAGCCGTGGAGGAGTGTTTACGGTTGTAGAAATGGGATGGCGAATCGCTAGTCCTTCATGAGGGGGTTGCCCTGATGTTAGAGCGAGCCTTGAGCTGGCGAGAGTTTGTTTGGCCGGCAAGGGTGATGGCGAGCCGGTGTTTCTTCCTGAGAAGAGTGCCCTGGTGCTCGACCGAACCTCGAGATGACGAGGGATTATGTGTCGGCAAGGGGGGTGGCGAGCCGTTGTTTCTTCTTGAGAAGAGTACCCTGGTGCTCGACCGAACCTCGAGATGACGAGGGATTACGAGTCAACAAGGGCGATGGCGAGCCGTGGAGCCTTCCTGAGAAGACTACCCTGGTGCTAGACCTGACCTCGAGCTGGCGAGGGATTTATGGGCCAATAAGGGTGATGGCGAGCCGTTGAGCCTTCCGGAGAAGACTACCCTGGTGCCAGACCTGACCTCGAGCTTGGCGAGGGATTACGGGACGGCAAGGGCGATGGCGAGCCGAGAAGCCTTCCTGAGAAGACTACCCTGGTGCTAGACCTGACCTCGAGCTGGCGAGGGATTACGGGCCAACAAGGGTGATGGCGAGCCGTTGAGCCTTCCGGAGAAGACTACCCTGGTGCCAGACCTGACCTCGAGCTTGGCGAGGGATTACGGGACGGCAAGGGCGATGGCGAGCCGAGAAGCCTTCCTTAGAAGACTACCCTGGTGCTAGACCTGACCTCGAGCTGTCGAGGGATTACGGGCCAACAAGGGTGATGGCGAGCCGTTGAGCCTTCCTGAGAAGACTGCCCTGGTGCCAGACCTGACCTCGAGCTTGGCGAGGGATTACGGGTCGGCAAGGGCGATGGCGGCCCGAGGAGCCTTCCTGAGAAGACTACCCTGGTGCTAGACCTGACCTCGAGCTAGCGAGGGATTACGGGCCAACAAGGGTGATGGCGAGCCATTGAGCCTTCATGAGAAGACTGCTCTGGTGCCAGACCTGACCTCGAGCTTGGCGAGGGATTACGGGTCGGCAAGGGCGATGGCGGGCCGTGGAGCCTTCCTAAGAAGACTATCCTGGTGCTAGACCTGACCTCGAGCTGGCGAGGGATTACGGGTCAACAAGGGTGGGGGCGAGTCGTTGAGCCTTCCCGAGAAGACTATCCTGGTGCCAGACCTGACCTCGAGCCGGCGAGGGATTACGGGTCGGCAAGGGCGATGACGAGCTGTTTGAGCCTCCCTGATATGACTACCCTGGTACTAGACTTGGCCTCGAGCTGGCAAGGGGTTATGGGTCGGCAACGGTGAGGGCGAACCGTTGCGCCTTAGGAATGTTGAGCAGGGTAGCCCGCTGTCTTTGCAGAGCATTGAAGGCGCTCCGGGATCTGTGTGATGTTCCAATTTCCCAGGGGCCTTAATTGCGCCGCCTAATAAATGCATGGCGCATGGGCTTCCGTCGTTTGGTTTTCCCCACGTCATAAAGGCTGGCCTATGGGGGAGGCTATAAGTACCCCTCCCTCCGCAGTGGGTTGGATCACAGCAAGGGTGGTCTATTGGCCATCAGAGGTGTCTGCTCCGGTGGACGTCTGTTTCTTGCAAAACTTTACCCCCGGTTGTGTTGGAGAGGTGGTTACTCTGCCGCCCGGATCTTCTCTTGGATCTGATGGCTTTGATACGGTAGCCAGATCCAGTGGAGATCATGACGAGAGGGGTAATGACCGAAATCCGGACCGGTAGATAAGGAGCCTCGGATTGGTGGTGGCTCTGCCGTCTGGATCCTTTTTCGGGTCAGACGACCTTGATATGGCTGTTTGGCCCGAGAGAGATCCAGACGGGAGGGGCATCAACCGCATTCCGGACCTGGGCTGAAGAGCCTCGGATAGATGGGTCGCCTCTGATTGGAGGTAGGCCAATCTGTCTTCCGATAGGGCTCCAGGCGGTGGTGGTTTCTGTCCCACCCTCGAACTGTTCGGGGTTTCGGCTGTCGAGGCTGTAAGCCCCGAGCTGCTCGCAGGTGAGAGGGGAACCGACCGAGCCCTGGAGCCCGGGGCGTCTGTCGAAGGACGGCGCCTTAAATCTTAATTAAAATGTTGTTTCCGCCGAATACCCCGTCCGAACCGACCCCTGCGTCTGGCTGCCAGCCTGGCGTTGGATGACGTCAGCATTGCACGTTTCGAGGACGTGGCGCGATTTTCCAGGCGGCAGTTGCATGTCAATAGGTGAACAGTAATTGCGGAAATCGAGGAGTCGTTTTCATCCTCTATAAATATTCCCCCCTCTCCCCCTTTCACCCACTTCTTTCTTGCTGCTTTCCTTTTCAAAAATTTCCTAACACTTCAGCGCTCGTCCCTGCAGTTTGCTGTACTAGACTCGTCCTTCCGAAGTGACCCTAGGTTAGTTGGTAAATCTGTTTAGTTTAGGTACAGATGGATAGGGCTCAGTCTGGCTCGTCAGCGTTGACGTCTAGGGGGGATGTGAAACCTGTCTCCAAATCGACACGCTGCGGAGCCTTCCGATTCGGTTTCTTGGGAGGAACCAGTAGGTGAGGAGGAGGTACACAATGTGAGGCCGTTACGCCCTCTGCATCCCTTCGTGGTGGAGAGTAGCGAGTCGGAGGAAGCAAGTGATGGTTCGGATGGTGTCCGTGTTCTGGAGTTGGCTTTCGAGGAGGAGGGAGGCGAGGGCGGCTCGGTAAGGAGACCCACAGTTCAGGGTGCGGGTCCGAGTTCCCTGCCGACCGGTCTGGGGCCATTATCTATCCCCTCGCCGGAGCGAACCAAGAGGATGAAGAAGGCTCCGAGGAAGGCAGGGTCAAGGACTGGTGGTTCGAGCCAGGCGCATGTTTACCGTAATTTGATGACAGGTTCGCCCGTACAGCCGAAGTCTTTCCGTCAGTATCCCGACGACCTATCTGACAAGGAGCTCTTTGGCGTGCAGCCCTCTTCGCTGAGTCGGAAGAGGGTGATGATGGACGTGATTCCGACCATCTTGGAGGGTGGGGACTTGGAGGTTTTGCAGCTGGCGTATCACATAGGGCCTGGCTACGAATTGATGTTGCCGAGCTCTACTCTGCGCCCAACCGATCCCCTTTCTGCATGGTATTGCGTCTTCCCAGTGGACGCCTTCATCTCCGGGCTGAGGCTACCAGTCCACCCGTTTGTTCGGGAAGTGCTGAACTGGGCCTCCTTGGCGCCGATGCAGTACGGGCCGAACTCTTGGAAGCAGATTATCTGCTTTGTACTGATGTGCGAGGAACAAAAGGTACCCCTGCGGTTGAATGTGTTCCGAGCGATGTTGATGATTAGCTCGGCGGCTGAGGGTGTTTACTATATCTCCCCCCGGAGTAAGGGGAAGGTCGTTCATAGCCATCCGGACTCCATCAAGGATTGGAAGAAAAAATATCTGGTGATCCGGAGTGAAGAGCCCTGGGACATTCCCACCCGGTGGAACCACTCCAAGCCGAGCTATCAACCGCCGAGGCCGAGGGATCTGACGGCCGAGGAGTGGGGGTTTGTCGAGCGCCTCCGTCTGTCCCCTAGTATTGATTGGACGAAGGTGACGGAGGCCCACCTGGCGAGCGTTGGACTGAGCCCAGCCGTTCTGCGTATGTAGTTGTTTCTTTTCTCTTGATCTTTTCGTACTTGCTCATTGCTCTTAATGATTTTTTCTGTAGATATGGATGAAGCATCGATCAAGGCAAGGAGGCTCGCCATGAAGAAGGAGAACGCCGAGAAGAAGAAGGAGGAGGCGACGAAGAAGCCGAGGGAGTCGTCCCTAGTTATCTCGGAGGCCCCGCTCGAGCCGAGGGCTAAGAGGACTCGCTCGGAGACGAGCAAGGGGGTGGCCCCTTCGAGGGGCAAGGGCCAAGCGAGGGCATCCGATCTCGACAAGGGGAAAGGTCCCTTGGTAGAGGTCGAGGAAGAGGACCCGGTGGTGGAGATGTTGCGGCAACGGTGGGCACCGGACTGGTCGGTTCGAATGGGCGACTGTCTGACTGAGGAAGCCCAGGCCGTTGGGGTGGTGGAGAAGTTGGCGACCCCTCGCGATCGCCAGGTGATGGAGAGCGAGCCCGTAGAGGTGGCGTTTACGCGCCTGGCGCAGGCCACCGTGCTGGTAAGCTTGTCGACCATATCCCTCTTGTTAATTTTGCTTCGGGAGTCCTTCTCTTATCTGTGTTTGTCGGTCGTAGGCTTGTATGCAGGGGGCTAACGTAAAGAACCTCTACGAAGCGTCCCTGTCACAAGAGCGAGCTCGGGCAGATAAGAGCGAGCGGGAGATGAAGGAGATGCGGATCGAGCTCGAGGGCTCGCATAAGAGGGAGCAGCAGATGAAGCTCGAGCTCGAGGCCAAGGATGCGGAGTGGGGGAAGAGGGTGGTCTCCTTGAAGAAGAAGTTCGCCAAGGAGAAGGAGGAGTTGACGACTGCGTTCACCAAGGAGAGGGAAGAGCTGACGGATGCGGGTCAGCGGATGGTGATCAAGGCCCAGGATGAGTGCTACGCGAAGGCCCTTAGTCATGTGAGGCACTTCTAGCCAACCGTCGACCTGTCCAACTTTGAGTATGACATGGAGATCGAGGGGACGCCGAAGACTCCTGGCGAGGAAGGGCCCGTTGGTAACCCAGCTGTCGACCCTCCTGCGAACCCGACCGATGCCGAGGTGGAAAAACAAGTTGTATAGTTTTATCTTTCTTTTCCCCCTTCGATTGTATTTGCCTTCCGCGGACTGGCCACCGCATTTTTTGTAAGAAGCAGCACAATTTATAAAAAGTATTTTTGACCGGCCAAGTGTTTTTTGACCTCGGATATTTCCGAACCTCCTTGCTTATGTGTGTTGAGTTGGCTGGTTCTCTTGTAGGTTGTGGCTTCCCTTCCCGAGGCGGACCCCCGTCGTTCCGACGTGGCGTGGCTCCGGAGTAGGGTTGAGGCATTGGAGGCCACTTTGGTTCGGTACCGCAAGGGGGCCCGTGACACTGATGCGGCCTTTAATTATTACAGGAACATGTCTGAAGCCCTTAGTGAGGAGGCGAGCCGGCTGAGGAGGGCGATGGTGGATCGGGAACTCGTGGGTGTCGGACTCGAATATACTATGTCGAGTTCCTCGGTGCAGAGGCCCTCCTCTGAGAAGCTACTTCGCGATGTGATAGTGGAGAAGGAGGTGGAGATACATCGTTACCGGACGATGCTGGGTGTCTCGGCCTCTTCCTTGGGGGGTCGGCGAGCGGAGGGGGTACCCTCTGCGCTACTGCTAATGGAGCGTAGGCGACCCGTCGACGCCCAGAGCTTCGTGGTCGGTGTGTCGACCGTGGCCGAACCGAAGGACCATCATGACAAAGAGAGAGTTCCAAGTTGTTCGATCGGAGTGATCCCGCCATTCGTCGGACCCGAGGGGCCCTGAGAGGGCGGCTTCCTTCAGTTTGAGATGAGAGGAGTGTTTCTGTAACGGTCTTTGTTTGTTTTCCCATAACCCAATAAAGGAGTATGAATAAGGAATTCATTTCACTCTTCGCTCTGGTTGATAGTGTAAGGAATGATGAAGGGAGGGTGGTTCGGTCCTGTCGGTCCGTGAGGGATCGGCTCGGGGCGTTGTGAAGTCTCTCGGGCCTGAGGTCGAGTCGGACCTACCGAGGAGTTGGGGACGATACCGGAGTGAAGACTTGGGTGCCGATCCCCTTGTTCGGTATTAGGCCGGGTCTGCCGAGGCATTTGGAGTATAATAAAAGGAGATTTCTTTCGTATAAGATAGGGAGGGCCGCAAAAACGGCCCTTTACATACGAAAGTTTTGCAAAAGATTTACTTCTAGCCAAGTTAGAACCTATGCTCGTCCCTCAAGGAACTTCACTAGGTGCTCGGCGTCAAATGGGAATTCCTCCAGCTTGACGGCAGGTCCGGGAGCAGGGCCGTCCCTTTCTGGTTTGAACTCGACGGCGTCGAGGGGGAACACCCCTCCCCCGACGGTGGTCATGTAGCACTACCGCGCTGCTTCTTGGCTGCCTCGGACGATGCCGACACCTTGCGAGGTGGGAAATTTAAGTTTCAGATGGTAAGCCGAAGGCACCGCTTGGAGGGAGCATAGTCCGGGTCGGCCGAGTATGGCGTTGTAAGCCGCCTTGACGTTGACCACCATGAAGTCCATAGACTCGGTCCTCTTGACGGGAGCCGATCCTGCGGTAACGTCGAGGGTAACAATCCCTTCTATCACGACAGGGACGCCGGAGAACCCATGCAAGGTGTATCCGGCCGGCTTGAGTTTGCCTCTAGGTAACTTGAGATTCTCGAAGGCTTCGAGGAAAAGAATATTAACCGAGCTGCCGTTGTCGACGAGGATTCGGCGAACTTCACAATTAGCCATGTGGAGGCTAATGACGAGGGCATCGCAGTGGGGCAGGCGAACGCCTTCGAGGTCCTCTCCTGAGAATGAGACTGGCATTGGCTGTAGCTTGGGCGAGGGGTTGTCTTGGACAGCATTCACCTCTCGGATGAAGGCTTTTCGGGAAGTATTCGATTCTCCTCCCATTGGCCCTCCGTGGACACAGTGCAAGATGAATGGCGTATCCGCGGCTCCCTCGGACTCGGGATCCCGACCCTGGATGCGGTTCGGAGTAGGGTTCGGAGGTGAGAGCCACCGGTTCCTAGTATCTCGCCGATCCCGTGGGACTTCTCGGGTGAATTCTCGGAGGTACCCCCTGGAGATGAGTTCCTCAATCTCGTCTTTCAGGGCCCGGCATTGGTCGGTTTCGTGCCCATGATCTCTGTGGAAGCGGCAGTAGAAGCGCTGATCTCGGTTCTTGCTGTTGTTAGGTCGAGGAGGTAGTCGAACAATGCCTTTGTCTTCGATTTCTAAGAGGATGGCGGATACGTTATGTGTCAAGGGAGTGTACCTCTCGAAGCGGGGGACCGGCGGGATCTTCTTCATGGCCCCCGCGTCCTCGGAGCCTTTTTTGATGGTTCGACTTCTTCGGCCTTCCGTTTTCCCTTCCCGGTGGCCTCCCTAGCATCTTCGGGGCTAAGGGCCTCTTCTGCCCTAATGTATTTCTCGCCCCTGTTGAGGAGGTCGGGGAAGTCGACGGGGGGTCTTTTCGCCAGAGAAGCTTTCAGCTGTCCATGACGGACGTTGTGCCGAAATGTCGCAGAGGCGACGCCTGGATCAAGAGAGGAGACCGATCTTGCCTCCGCGGTAAACCTTCGGACGAACACTCTGAATGACTCTCCCTCTATCTGTCTGAGTCCAAGTAAAGAGGCGTTGATCCTTTCTGCCTTCCGGCTGGTGACGAAGTGGGCAAGAAAATTGCCTTCTAGCTGGTCGAAGGAGTAAATGGAGCCGGGGGTGAGTTTCGAGAACCATTCACGAGCCGGACCCCGAAGTGTGGCGGGGAAGGCTCGACATAGCAGGGGATCCGAGGCGCTGTGAATCATCATGAGGGTTTTGAAACCCTCCATGTGATCAGCGGGATCTCCCTCGCCGTCGTAGGTCTCGAATTGAGGTGGTCGGAAATTCCTGGGTATTTCCGCTTGGAGTATGGGAGCGGAGAAGGGAGGACGGACAGGTTTGTACCCCTGAGCCGCTCGTTGGTCGCCGTCTCCTATATGATCGAGGCGATCCTCCATTTCTTGGAGGCGCCTTAGGAGTACGCCATCATCTTCTGGCTGGATTGTTGCCGGGCGCGACACGCTGGCCTCGGCATCCGACCCGGTTTGGGAGTGGAGGGCTTCCTCCCTGGGGGCCCGTCGGAGGGCCCCGAGAATTTCTCTCCGGAAGTCTTGGAACTCCTTGTGAGTGACGGGGGCTCCCTCGACCCTGTTTGGTCGGTCTGAAGGTTGCCTTCCGATGCGGCTGAGTGCTGGCCTCCGTCCCTCGGGCTGCGATCTTGGATGGTTCGGGCCGGGTTGGAAGCTGCCCTTCCCCTGCTGCGGCTAATCTGTCGGTTGACGATTACCCCCCGTAGGTCGGGCTGGACTTGACGGGTGGCGCTCCTTTGGGACCCCTGATGGGGAGCCCTGTGTTTTGAAGTGTGTGGACCGGCGTTAGCAGTTGGTGGGGGCGAGTCCCGTCGGTTGACGGAGGAAGCAGCCCCCTTGCCCTTGGAGGCCATGAGAGTTCGGCTGTCGAGGTGCCTTGATGGTCGTGCTTGGGTCGGCTTCTGAAGCAGTGTTCCCACAGACGGCGCCAACCTGATGGGGTTTGTTTCTGGGAGACGTGTGGATGCACCAGGTGTGAGTTCGGACTCGATTTATATTGAAGGAGAAAGCTGCTCGTCTGACGACCCTCGGCTGACCGGGCGAAACCTGCGACGGGCTCGGAGTGGGGGTGGATGCCTCGGCTCGGATCAGAGGGTTCGGATCCGAGGTCTTGTGTACCTGCAGACGGTCCTGAAACACCGGGGTTTATCCCGGTGGCGGACCCTCCGACGCTCCAGTCAGTCTCTGTGAGAGAGTAGCAATAACTAGGCGAATTTAAGTGTCAAAAGATTGGTTACCTGAAAAGGTGGGTGAGGGTCTACTATTTATAGAGAATTCCAACCGGGTTTGGATCCGCTTGGGGGCCGGGTCTGAACCCGAAAGCCCATGGGCCTGACGTGGCAGAAGGCCTAGGGGGTTTAGGACTGACGTGGCAATACCAGGAGTGGTATAGGGCTGACGCGGCAAAGCCCTTGGTGGTATTTGGAGCGGACATGGCAGATCATGGGGCTTCTGTGCTTCTTGGGAGAATCTGGTGGCGTAGGGTGTGCCAAGTCATCTTCATTCTACCCCAGGATGGGCGGACGGCCCGGAGGGCGGTCGTGGATCGGAGGCCGAGGGCCATCGCTGCTCATCGGATACGAGGAGTCCAGATCTGTGGAGGTGAACTGGAGGTTCGGTGCCGACCCTGCAGTGGCTCGAAACCGAACTAGACTGCTGTTTCTACCATTTTTGAGTGAGAGTTGTATTGGGCCCTGGTTGGGCCCCAAGCCATTTTTACCGTACCACACTTCCTAATTTCAAACCCTATAATTATCCAACCTCAAAATTATGTTAATAAATATCAAATTACTATAGAAGATGAGTTACTTTTAGCAAAATGTCAGTGTGATCTACTAGTAAACATTTTTGAAGGTAAGAAGAAATAGGTCCAACTTACACCCAAAAAAATATTTAATTAATTAATATATTTTTTTTTAAAAATGTGAGTAAATATTTTTTTTTAAAAATTTGATGTTTTTTACAAACTATTTGCAAAAACATGTCAGTTGCCAAATTAATTGCGCTCGTGGACTACACAACTAAACTCGTTGCTCCCAGCGGCGAGTTTAGTTATTAGTTATTTTATGCTCTCCGTTGGGAACGGAGGGTGTAATTATATATATATATATATTTTTTTTGAGAAACTCGTCTTTCCCAACGGTGAGTTTATTTCAAAATTTTCAAACAAGTATCACAGTTCCCAACGGCGATGGGAAATATACTAGACTCGCTATTGTTGGGAATGGTGAGTCTATTGAAACTCTATTGGACTTGGTGAATTTGCGGGAAAAAAACTCCATAGAATAACTCGTTGTTCCCAACGGCGAGGGAAAATATACTAAATCCGTTGTTGTAACACCTTTTTTTTTTGGACTCCAAATTCAATTCTTTCAATTTCTATATCACTTTAAACATAAACTGAGATTATTATATGTCAAATAAAATTTTGGCAGAATTTTCCCTGAAATTTCTGTCCTGAAACACAAAAAGCTTACGGAATTATGCTCTAAATTCCGTAGCTCACATCACAGACAATAATATCATAGGCTCCCCATGCCAAAATGAGTAGAATCACACAGGCAATATAAATATTATGCTGCGAGGGCCAAACTCATAATATAATATCAATTATCAATTAAAAACCATAAATATCTTTAAAAACGTAGTGAAATTTTTAGAAAATAACTTATAAAACCTACCACAGGGCCCGGTACTCCACAACAAGATGGGTACGAGTCACAAACATATTATACCACTCCACACTATACTCATCATCGTCATTTACATGCTTATACATCTAAAATACAATTTAAATCATAAATTTCACTATTCATCCTACTAACTCATACAAAATTTTAAAAGTAAAAACTCCACCATCTATGCTTCACCTTTGCACTGCTGAGGACCAGTAATAGTAGGGGATCTAGGGTAGTCCTGAGACTCCCCTAACCCCCCAAACACTAAGGGATTAGCCATTTCTAGTGTGAGTATAATCAAATATAACTTAACTTGAAATGAATAAAATAAATAAAAGCAGAGCTTTGAAAATACCAATATGGTAGTAAATTAATTTTTGCACAATGGAATACCCGAGAATAAAAGTACATTTAAAATTTTGATATAACCATATCATCAAACAGCCCACAGTATAATTATTGCAAATCCACCCCATACATCTCGTTATCCATAACTTACCGCCAGATTCGAACCCAGGCACATAGTTCCCACTATTTTCTCAAAATAGCAGCCGGTAGTTCCTAATCCCAAATCTCAAACTCCACCTATTAACTATTATCAATCACTTAATTCAACATAATCATTATCCCACCTTTTAGTCACCACCACATTCCCAATATATATATACACATTACTAACTTTCATTCCCGAATATACATTACTTCACTCCGTTACAATTAATCATCATAACATCAAGCAAATAAAGTTATATTACCATATTCTTACCCCATATCAGATCTTTACATATATATATATATATATATATATATATATATATATATATATATATATATATATATATATATATGTATGTATATCACCATACTTTCCGTTAAAAGCCAAAACACAATTTACTTCATAACTTAACCTTTTCTCTTCGCTTCATGCACCTACATTCCATGTCATCATATAAAGATTTAAAGCATCCATCATAGTGCCCCACATTCATTATTTATACCCATTCGTGTGCCATCACTCTCTTATCATTACTTTCTTTTCATTCGCAAACCCATACACTTTCATACCTTTATATTTCACTCATTCGCTTCAATAACACTTACCCTCTTCATATCCATTTCCATACACAACATAAGCAGATGGGAAGCTGCTCACACAGAGTTTGACACTCCCAAAACTACATCCTCCCGGCCTAGACCAGCAAAGGAAAAACACCGCACCCCAGATAAACTGGGTACTTCCTCGCGACATCTTGTCACCGAGGGAATAGAAAACACCGCACCCCAGACAAGCTAGGTAATAATCATCACTACTCAAGGCGATAGCTTGAAATAATACATTACTTTATTTTCAATTTCATCTTACAATTTTCTTTACTTTCGTTTTCATCTCGCATTACACAATTATCTCAACAACCTGCCAACTCACCCTGGAAATTGTGCCAAGGCGGGTAGTTCCCACTATTTCCATGGAATTAGCGGGCGGGTAGTTCCTCGACACAATTTCAAGGTGCATCCACTCATATCATGTTACATTTTTCGTTTCACAACCAATCTCATATTACACTTTATTTTACTTTATTTCATTCGTCTAAGATTTTATCATACTTATGATCTTGCTTAACTTCTCATATTTAATCACAAAAAAACAATGTTTTTCATTTCATGAACAACTTCCCATCACTATCTATTTAGTTTCATAAATAAGTATAAACTATAAATACTTCGTTTTTCATACATATTTAACCACATGCTTCTTTTACTATAAATACTTCTTTTACCACAAAAAAACAATGTTGTTATGATAATCTCCCACCATGCTGGGCATCAATACTCATCACAGCATTGTATTAGTTTGTGTACAGTATAAACCATCGGTAGGTGATAATCTCCCACCTTGTTGTTACTAATATATAAACCATCAGTAGGTGATAATCTCCCACCATGATGGACACCAGTACTCATCACAGCATTGTATTAGTTTGTGTACAGTATAAACCATCAGTAGGTGATAATCTCCCACCATGTTGTTACTAATATATAAACCATCAGTAGGTGATAATCTCCCACCATGATGGGCACCAATACTCAGCACAGCATTGTATTAGTTTGTGTGCAGTATAAACCATCAGTAGGTGATAATCTCCCACCATGTTGTTACTAATATATAAACCATCAGTAGGTGATAATCTCCCACCATGATGGGCACCAATACTCAGCACAGCATTGTATTAGCTTGTGTACAGTATAAACCATCAGTAGGTGATAATCTCCCACCATGATGGGCACCAATATATAAACCATCAGTAGGTGATAATCTCCCACCATGATGGCCACCAATACTCATCACAGCATTGTATTAGATTGTGTACAGTATAAACCATCAGTAGGTGATAATCTCCCACCATGATGGGCACCAATATATAAACCATCAGTAGGTGATCATCTCCAACTATGATGGGCATCAATACTCACCACAACATTGTATTAGTTTGTGTACAGTATAAACCATCAGTAGGTGATAATCTCCCACCATGTTGTTACTAATATATAAACCATCAGTAGGTGATAATCTCCCACCATGATGGGCACCAATACTCATCACAGCATTGTATTAGTTTGTGTACAGTATAAACCATCAGTAGGTGATAATCTCCCACCATGTTGTTACTAATATATAAACCATCAGTAGGTGATAATCTCCCACCATGATGGGCACCAATACTCAACACAGCATTGTATTAGTTTGTGTACAGTATGGAAATTAAACCCAGTTAAACTCACGCTGCTTTCTCATATCACAGAAGAAGTCATCACAAACTGATATAAAATTCAAGCCTTACTTTCGTTTAAAGCAAACAACAATAATTACTCCAAAGAGTATTAAAGGATCAGAATAAAGCATCGTCACTTCCAAATTTTGAAAGTGGGTAGTATCCATTACAAAATTCATCATATCCATTGATTGCCTTATTTGTCAAATTCCAACATATTCTGATGGCTTCCTCAAATCTGTGTTGAGTTCTTCTGGTTTTGAGGAAGGTGTCAGTTTAACTGGGTTTAATTTTCATTAGTGTACACAAACCAATACAATGCTGTGATGAGTATTGATGCCCATCATGGTGGGAGATTATTACTTACTGATGGTTTATATATTAGTAACAACATGGTGATTTTGAAAGTTGTCATATACTCCAAATATAAGATAACAACTGTAGGTTCAGAACAATGAATCAACAAGGTTGTCATTATCCCAAATAAGAACTGTAGGATCAGAATATAATATCATCATATCCATATTTTTAATTCTAGTAATCAATCACAAAAGCCTCACAAAGAATGTTATATAGGATCATAATATATCATCATCATATCCATATTTTTAATTCTAGTAATCAATCACAAAAGCCTCACAAATAATGTTATATAGGATCAGAATATATCATCATCATATCCATATTTTGAATACTAGTAATCAATCACAAAAGTCTCACAAATAATGTTATATAGGATCAGAATATATCATCATCATATCCCTAATTAGCCGTAGCCTCAAAACATATTATCATAGAATAATTGTTCAACCAAATCATCATGATTAATGTAGAGCTGCAATTTTTTAAATTGCCACGCCAGCTACTACTAATGTCTTGTGCCCAACCCATCCGTCACCCATAGTTGAATACATCATTCATTGAGTCGGTATAATGGGAATATAAGATCATTAGATTGTTGTCTTCTAACGTAAAAATTAAAATAAAATTTGGATCAGAATATACCATATCCATCATTTCCAGAAACTCAGTGGCACATGATGGTCCCCCAACCTGCATGCATACAAATATTTCATCATAGATCACATGCTTAAATCATTAATATACGTGATCATCAAATAGATGAGCTACAAATGAAAGGAAAGCACTTACAACCATATATTACAAGAACAGAAAGTAACCATGAACAAGTACATGCTAATGCTTACATCAATGTATAGCATTCCACATTGCCATAGCTATTTGATCTCTTTTATTATTCATGCGATTCAACTGAGAAGATGACGTATCCAAAGGCTGAGATGTGGAAGCATTATCTTGATTGTGTAGGTGATTATTTTGTTCTTCTTCTATGTCTGAAAATAATGAATCATCGGTAGAATACCTACGTATAAAATTATGAACTGCACAACATGCTGGTACCATCATAACTTGTCTTGTGTAGAAGTAATTGGACATAGACTTGAATATGGCAAACCTTTTTTTGAATACACCAAAGGTTCGTTCTATGACATTTCGTAGCCTAGCATGCCGTTTGTTGAAAAGTTGCTTATATTGGGTGGGTACATGGTTAGGGCCTTGGAAATCTTGCAAGTGATATGGCTCCCCGCGGTAGGGAGCTAAAAACCCTGGCATGTTTGTGTACCCACAATCTACTAAGTAGTACTTATCATCGGGCGGGATTGGCAACAATCCTTTTGTTAATGCACTATGTATTACGCGGGAGTCATTAGCGCTTCCTTCCCAACCCGCATAAACAAAAGTGAACATCATGTCAAAATCGCAAATTACCAGCACATTTTGACATATATCACCTTTTCGACCACGACAACTGTTTTGTCGGCTAGCGGGTACGGTAGCAGGTATTAAGGTACCATCGGCAGCACCAATAGCTCCCTACATTATTGAGGAAGATAGCTACTACTTTATCGAACACATTTGAATCATTAGAATAAACGGTTTTAAACATGAAATGCACAAAATACCTTAAACCATGGATAGAAATCTGGGGAACCCCTGATCTTATCATGTACATGTTCCGTGTCTGGGTGTTTAATAAGAACTATTGATGCTCTTACCAAACCCTTCAACACCTCAGTGAAATGTCTTTGAATTGTTTCCAATGAATGATCAAACCGACCACAGGCAAGCCTCATTCTATTACTGTGAGCGACAATGTATAAAAAAATGGCAATACTTTCATGATGAGATAAGTGCCTTTTTTGTATTTCCTCAGGCGTTTCCTGAAGGTAGTTGTCATTTATTATAAATTGACACAAAGCCAAAAAACAATCCTTATTCATGCGAAACACCCAAAAGAATTTGGCTGGTGGACCGTCTAAGACTTCTTGTAGGTATTCACGACCTGATAGTTTGGACGTGGAATTAGGACTTTTATCATTATACATGTGTTCCATCTCTTGAAGAAAGAACAAGTCCTCAAGATCGGATTCATCAGAACTTGACGACGTGTTACTTGAAGAGTCCATCAGTATGGTAGCAAGTGCAATAGTACAGAACACTGTAAAAATTAGAATACATTTGCATAAAGAATACTTGTAATTTTAAATACTCTATGAACAGCAAGGAGGTCATATAGATAATAAACTCCAATTGATAAAATTGTTGTCTTGCAAAGTTAAATATAAGCATGATGGTTTCAGCAAGAATGTAGGAAGATGAGTGCAGCAGAAATTGAAAACATTACCGTAGCAAATCAAACTCATTGTGCCAATATATATTCAACCAAGTTAAACTAATACAGAAATATGTCAATAAACTGCTACATTTAAATAATACATAATGAATTTTGATCGAATTTAATAAATTAAAATTATTTTTTCACAAGGGTGCGTAACCACCTTACTCTTCACTTCGGATTCATTAGAATGAAGCTTCTACACCAATTTGGGTTATGAATTATGTTGTCCATTGCCACAACGATCATATCATCATCAAGCCTATCCAAGCCATTTAGTATTAACATGGCATTGTCAATGGACGACCGATCGTCGGTGACGGAGCGATCACTTAGACCGCTGGTCTTCTTCTTATAATATTCTGCTTTTGCAATAGACTTTTCGACATTGGCATCAACAGCAACATCCATTCTTGAGCTTTTTGTTGCTCGACTGCTAGACCCACCAGAGCGTCTCTTATGAGACCTCGAATGCATTGGTTTGTAATCATCATCATCATCCAAATTTACATGTGGTGCATTGGGGGGAGTGGGGTGGATGAACTCAAGGTTGACCCTTCGTTCCTCATCGGAGTCATACACCCTTTGAGATGAAGCCCTAGAAAGTAAACCCTCGGCAGTGGAATTAGCAAAAATTTTGGTCAACGCATCATAATTGGCCAAACCCTTCGTTTTGAATTCTGCAGCTTTAGGGTGTGCCTATTTATAAATTATTGTGTTGTTAGTTTACAAGTATTAAAGTCAATAATAAGTATATTACGATCATAATCCCACAGCAGCATTAAAAAAAAATAAAATTATATGTGAACCTTGACACATGCCTGCCAAACAACGGGATCGCAAGTCACTGTCTGATTCTCTTCATCCCAACCCATACCACTTTGATTCTTCAAATCGTGAAATGCTTTCCACTGCATCTTAAGTCTACCATATTTTTCTTTAATTTGTTTAAGCGTGTATGCACGATTACAACTTTGGTTCAAAGAAGCCATGAATTGAGACCATTGTCTTGCATCAAATTTCGAAGTTTTCAAACTATTTCGATCAACCTCGGCCTCCATCATGTTAATCAATGTACGTACATTAGATGCTGGCCAAAGGCCAAGATCACTCTCCATCTCAATCTCCTTTCCCTTAACGATCAATATAAAATAACATTCATCAATTGGTAAACAATAACAGTGAACAGTATTAATTTGGCGTTACTACAACACTTGTAGATGGTGTGTACTATCCACCTCCAGTGCAATAGAAATCAAATTAAAAAAAAATAAACTCCAATTCCAGTTCAGGCACCATCATTAACCCAGTCTAATTGAAATATCCAATTTCAACTACTAACAAAAGCGACGTCACCGTAGGGTCAAAACACATCAGTCCGAAATTCAATTCGGTACAAAAAAATGCCTCAATTGAGTATAGCCCCAGTATTAGAAGTAAGAATTTTTTATTTTAGATTTGGATTAAACAAGTCGAAATCATACTTGATAATCAGTACTGATCATCTCCAAATAACCGGAGCAAAAAATTTGTTCTGGCTCCCTCAGATCAGTAACCCGGCCAAAAAATTTCGTCAAAAAAAGGGATTTTTTTCCAACCAAATTTGGAAATAACAAACGACCCAAAACAGCAGACTAATTTGGAAGCAAAAAAATTAATTCGATCGGAATCATACCTTGGTTTGTTGTTTTTCAAACCTCAAGAAGTTGTCTCCGACAGATTCCCTCAGCCGACGTTGGATTCTACTACAGCGTTCTCGATTACACCGTCTTGTAAAAGCAGATTTGGTCTCACAGACCATCAATAGATCCGAGCGTCGTGCGGGGTGAGAAGGGGGGAAAGTTGGCTGTCAACGAAGAAACAGGAAGGGGGGAAAAGAAGATAGAGGAAGGGCTTTCAGATCTGGAGAGAAAGGAGCCTTCGGCTTTGGGTATGGAAAAGGAGGGGCTTTCAGATCTGGGTAAGGATACGAACAAGCTTTGACGCGGCGGCAGCGGTGGAGAAACAGCAGAAAGATCGGAGCTTTGAGGAGGGAGCTAGTAGGAATTTGAAGGCAATGGAGAAGAAGAGCAGGGAGGGGATTAGGGGGATTCAGCGTCAAAGAAGAGAGAGGAAGGGGGAAAAGCCAATAAGAGAAAATGGGGGTTCGAAAAATTTTCTCAAAAGATGCCAAAATGAAACCCTAACTAAACGCAAAACCACCAAAATATTTTCACAAAATGGGCTCTCAAAAGGTAACCAAACGGGCCCTGAAGAGTTAAATCTGGCCCGGTCCAATTTTCCGCTGTTTTAATCGATCGTAATTAGTACCCGTAATTACCGGTATTAACAACCTAGCGTCCATTAAAAGCTATCTTAGTGCACCGCCTAATTATATCTATAAATCCCTGTCCTTCCCTCCATCACACGCCGTCAACCAAATTAAGGCACAATATTTGGGACGATTGAAGGGCGATAGGAATGCCCTACATAGGACATCATATACGATTGCGGGTAAAAGACGATCTCAAATCCAAAACCCGATCCGAAAACCCAAAATTCCCAATCTCCATCCTCCCTCTCTCACCCCACTTCCGTTACTCTCAACCCCCGCCGCCCCCGCCGCCACCTCCCCAAACTTTAAAACCCTAAGCGGTGACACCGTAAAACTCCGGCGGTGACGTCATGGTGAGTTCATTTATTCTGGTTTTCTTTTCCTTTTCAAACATGCATCTAGGTTTTGTTTACTCTCTAGATTCCTCAAGAACAAATAGGGATTTTTGCTCTTGATTTTTATCAGGTTGAATGATTGCACGTTTCGAAACCCTAATCTTTCCCGTTTTTTACAATTTCCGACCGATCTCCAACAAATTTTACAGGTTTAAAATTGGCCAAAAGAAAAGGAGGATTTCTCATCGCCATCAGATTCGAGGTAAATGAGTCTCTTTTTTTCCTTTTTAATAATGTAAGTAATAAAATTTTACCACGGATTTTGTAGCAATTTTCTTTTGATTTGATTTCAGGTATGAAGATGAAAAGAAGGGGCGGAAGGGACAGGTTTAACGCGGAACTGGATTGTCTCTGTTGGTGCGGGAGTTAACAAGGTAAGGGTGTGTGTGTGTAGAGTTTGTGATTGCGTGAAAAAACTGGAAGTTAAGAAGTTCAACTAATAATTTGTTGTTATTCATGTGCAGAGTGGATGGCGTTGTGAAGGATCAGAGCAGGTTGTTGCGGTTCTGTTGCTCAGCGTGAAGGGTAACCTCTCTCTACCTCGCCCATAATTGTGTTTTAGTATGTGGTTCTACAATGCATATTATTTTTTGATGTTATTGTATACTTTATGAGATGAGAGAAATGAAAGTAGAACGGTGAGAAACAGATTTAAAATGCAATTTCATCAATACTCCAAATAGAAATTAGGGTCTTATCCATAGGCATTGGTGCTAATTATCTGTTAACCTATCAAATATGTTGATGCAGAAAAATGTGGAAATTTGGTATCCTCGGCATTTTGTTCTGGTACACCTTATGGGATTGAATCATCACTTCATTTTGTAGCATTCGTTAATAGGTACTTGTAGATATCTTTTTCAGATTTTTTTACAGATGTATATGAGTCTGGCATTTAGTTCAAAAGAAATGTTTATGCTTTGTTAAAATTAGTTTGGAATGTTCTATGCAGTTGCTAAATAATTACTTTTGCATCTGTTACATCTACTGAATATCGGATATAAGTTATGTTTTGTAAGTAGGCCATGGAGGAAACACCAGTGTAGGTCATAGACAACAACATTCTTAAATTGGTCATGTTTGAATTATCTGACCTAATGAAAACTTTGTAAATGACAAAATTTGTAGATACAAAAGCCAAACTTGACTACCTATAATTTGTTGTTAGCTAAAGTAATATTTCGCTAGAAAATCAGGATTAGCTTTAACAAATCCAGTGGTTCTGACGTAAATGGGACTTAATTATGATGAAGATAGTCAGTGTTTTCAATAATTTAGTATCTGGTCCTAATCTTAATTATTTGTTATGATTGTTTAATTAATGCTCTTTTACATCAATATATCTTTAGGCTTACAAAGCTTTCATATGTGACCAGCTTAAATATATTTTTTCATTTCTGAAAATGCTTACTTTATTGTTTGGAATCTGTCCTGCCTTGCTTGGTTCCCTTGTGTTTTGTTTTGCACTACAGATTGTGGCTTTAGGGTCTCCTTATACTGTAGTGCAACTAATGAATATATAAGATAAAAAAATATTGCTTTACGTTTGAAAGTGTAGATCAATCCACTATTCACCATTATATTATCCAAATTTAAGATTTTCAGGTCCATTAACTCTGGCCTGATATTATAAGTAACTTTTTTGTATTATGGAAAGGAACGGTGTGTTTTCCATAAACTTTGTAATGAACCTATGCTTTAAATGTTATAGGTGGCATCATGTTGGATTTGAATAAGCTACAAGTCATTAGCTCGATTTCCATCCCATATGTATTTGACTGCTGGAAAGGAAATGCTCAATGTAGAAATTCTATCTACTGTCTCGGTTATTATAATATCAATCAGACTTGGAGCTTCATTATATGCATTGAGAATTTGAGATATTATGATTGCTATATCTTCCAGGAGAATACTTCATTGGAGTAGCATATCTTCTCAGGATCCCTCGTTTTTCCCACTGAAAATGATACTTAATTTTCCTCATAATTAAAGGGACCTGAACATCATTATACTGAATAGCTCACCGATGCTGTTTGCAACGCAAATTTAAGATAATTCATGATACTAATGTGGATAGTTACAACCTTGAATTTGTTGCCTTGCCGGTCAGTTAGCAAGTCTTGCTAGTAAAAGTGTTATGGTCATATTAGGAGTTTTGTCCGATTTTACTTATAGGAGTATGATGTAGAGTATGTTTTCCAAGTACAATATTATGCATGATTCCTCTGATTAATCATATCAATCCACCTGTACCAAAAAGTAGAAAAATCACGAGGAATGGAATATTCATAGAATCAAGTTGATGTTTCTCAGTCTTGCTGCATTGAATAGCGTAGCCTGTAATCTCGATCCTTGAGTTTGCGTGGAAATGTAGCATCTAGTTGAGAGAAGCTAGTCAATTCTCTGCTTTTTGCTCTTGCAGACTTGCTCTCTATTTATCAGAACCGTGAGGGGGATGTGGTGTAGTATCCTGCTACTTCACCATGTGTATCAAGGGGACTCAAAGCAGACCATTCAAAATGGTGGTGGGAGCATTTTAATTCAGGATGCAAATTTAATGCTGCATTAACAGCTTGATGTCTATTTCAGTCATATGTTTCCCGAGGGTAACAACAAATGTAATGATCATGTCCTTAACCCCTGTAGAAAGGCTAAAAGAGACAGAGACTGCAAGTGTAGTTTACTTGATATGCTACTTGATGCAGATTCGTAGTGGAGTAGTGTGTGCATGTGTTTACAACATAAAAATTGAAGTAGAAGCAAGATGAGCCAAATGAAGAACTTGGATAATGTAGTGTAAGAAACATGGAGGACAGAAGCAAGTAGATATTGGAAAATATGTAGATGTGACATTATTATAACATTGAGGAACTGAGTGGAGTTGGCATCTGGGTGAATTGCAGGGACCACCTGACAATATATCAGCCTAGCTGTTGAGTATAATAGGAACGAAAGAGGCCATCAGGTGTTTGCAAGTATGTGAAGAAAGTCAAACAAACTTATCGATGTAGTGAACGCTCTCATTTCCTCTTTTTTCCGTTGCTTTCCCACACTGAACGCTCTCATTTCCTCTTTTTTTCATTGCTTTCCCACACTTACATTGCTTCATCTATTTACTTTCTGAAATCCCAATTATTATTAGCTAGTGGTATAGACAGGACAGACACAAGTCAGGTGTTTGAAAGTGTGTGAAGAAAGTACACCAAACTTATCAACAAAATTTATGCTTACATTCCATATTTTTCTCAGCTTCATCTATTTGCTCTCAAGACTCAAAGCCCCCTTTTGCCACTGTGGAATCTGAACTCTTCACCTTTTTGGATCAGGTGATTGGAATTTGAGGAAATAGAGTTTTTTTTGTGTCTACAAGAGACAATGATCTCTCTCTCATCATTCTTCTTCTTTCCCAAAATCTCTCTCTCTAAAAAAAGACAATGATCTCTCGCTGACTATTTTTCTTCTTATTCTCTGTGCTTCTAATCTGAGAAGTTTCACAAGAGGTGATGATGTTCTTGTTTTGGTAGGTGGGGAATTGGGAAGTAGCAGGTGGAGAAGTAGGGTTTGGCTGCCAAAAGATGGTAACCCCCTTCGTCTCTCTCTCTCTCTCTCCCCTACCCCATGTTTGTAGAATTTCTCAGATTTAGGCTTTAGAAAGAAGAAGAATGAACCCTACTTGTTGATTTGGGAAGAGTAGTAGAGAAGGTTTTGGCTTCCAAAATTGGGGACTCCCTGGTCTCTCTCTCTGTCTCTCTAAAAGACGAAATATACTGAACAAATGACTTTCTATGTGAAATTTCCCAAAACCCTACGTCCTTCTCCACGTGTATAGCACAAAAAATATGGCCACAGTCAAATATTTCCAACATACATGTGGCTTATAGTCAATAGAGGGAAAATTGATAGTATGGATTTTCGCACTCATTATGCTGATGGATTTAAGGCGAGCTAATCTGATCCTCCCTTTTCTTATGCTTTTCTTTAATTTCTTTTGAATTAGCTACAATTTGGGCCCTCATTTATTATTTCAATTGTTGTTTCTTAGTTTCTATATATAGTTTTATTTTATTACTTCAGTAACACTGTCGTTCTTGTTTACCTTTTTGAAATTCAGGTTAAGACATAAAGTTTTGTACATAGTAGCATCATTTCTATGATTCACACACTTTGGAAGACATACTGTGAATCCCACAATATACTATCTGTTTTAGTTCATGTCATGTCAGATCGTGTAGTATCATGAGTAGTGGACCTGAACATAAACTAGTTTGATCTTGAGAAAAACTCAGTAGTCTCTGCAGTCTGTACAGAGAATTGTGCAGTGAATGCTTCAGGCTGGTACTATTTCAAACTAGGTTCTACCAAGGAACTATAATATTAGCACTGTTGTTAGCTGTTTTGGTGATCAATTATGTTTGCATATTGGTTAATTATTACTAACCATAATGCAATAAGAGTTATGATTATATGTATAAATATTTATTAAGGGGCCTCTTAGCTAATTATGCATGAACATATCTGCAGCATTGACCCGCTAGAGGTTAATCTAGAAGTTGTTTCATTATTTCTATCCACAGTGCAATAAGATTTATGACTGTATACATATATTTATTAAGGGACCTCTTAGCTAATTAATAATTACTAGTAATTTACACGTGTGATGCACGTCTTAATAAATTTAATTTTTTAAAAGTAAAAATTTAGATATAGTATGAGTTTGAACTTGAAACCTTCTTTATATTAGTTATGTACGTGTGTTGCACATGTTGGTAGATTTACAAATGACACTAAGGCCTTCTCCCATTATAGTATTAGAGATGCATGAACATATCTACAACACTGACCTACTGTAGGTTAATCTAGAAGTTGTTTCATATAGTGATAAAGAAGTTAGTTTCTTTTAACTGAATAAGTAGATCTGTCTAGTCTGGAAATATGTAGACTAAATTGAAAAAGAGAAGTTAATCTCCTATGATAGACATGATCTTCTTGACTCTCTCCTGCATACTTGACTGGATTTGAGAAGCCATGACCCATTGACCCTTGCACTAGTGGTATTACTGTGACCACTGTAGCTGTGCAGCCTAAACGATTTGTTTCCTACTCTGTACCTGCAATGATAGCATAGACCCTGTGTAATCTTTGAAACAGACAGACAAGACCCTGCTAATATCAGTTGACGCTAGCTTTTAGTTAGTTCCGATGTTAGAGAATCTTGTAATCTTCTCCTTGTTGCTCTCCTTTCCTTCTGGTCTTTCAACTAGTATATTATCAACTGTAACTATTGACCTTGGTTCATCCTCTCCTTTCCTTTCTATTTCTTAAATATTTCCATTCTCGATATGTTGATTCATAGCCCTTGGTTTAGAAATGTCGGCAGAGCCATAGCTCCATTTTATGCTGTATCAACTGTGAAATATTTATAAACTTCTCAATTCTAATTCATGCACGTGTTTAGTTTTTTAACAAATCTATTTATGTTAACATAGAGCTTTAGTGTTGGCTCTAAATTCATCTTTAAAATATATAGTTGTGCACGTTTTTCCTATGAATTGTAAAGAGGTGAGATGGTATCATTTTCTAAAGGGAACTAATTCATCTTTACCTGCAGTTATGATTATCTACTTCAGGGTCGTGTCAATGTATGTTTCTGGATTATAAGATTTAAAATAGTTCTTATAATCATAGGAGCGTTATGATTTTCTGCTTTGCTGCCCAACTATAGTCGGATATTTTAAAACTTTCAAATAAGCAGCTTTATTATGCAGTGCCCTATTCTAATTAGTAGTGCCTAATCTACTTATTATCCTTTGTGATTTATCGCTAGAATGTTATAAATCGTCTCATATTGGCATTGATTAATGCTGAGATAGCATCCCTGATTCAATTTATTGAGAAGTTTGGCATTCTTCACAGGAACAAAGACATTATGTTTCTCCTGTTTATACTTGGATAGTCACAGAAGATGGCATTTAAACAACTCTGGTGGAATGAACCATGTCCACAGTATGCCGACAAGTGTTCGAGGCTTCGAGCATCTTGATGTTAATTGGTCTTACCTGTTGAAGATCAACTTAGTCCTGCAAGCTGTTGGTAAGACTGTTTTCACATTTTCTCCCCAATATTTGAATTTAGATGTTTATATATTACTTTGGAATTTGGATTTGTTATCCTTATATAAATGTTGTTTGGGTTGGCCCATAAATCTCTTTAGAATTTGTTTTCTCGATTAGATGGACATTTTCCTGTGAAGCCACACAACTGACACTAGCATCTTCATGATTATAAAGGAAAATCTGATCCCAATTGATCAATGTTCCAAGTATTTCCAGAAAGAAATGGGAGCCAGATATCTTCCACAAATAATTGTAAATCACATGTAATGGTTACGAACTGTCATATCTAAATTTAAGATGTGTAAATGGTTATATTTGTGGGAACATGTGTGTTGGGGGGGGGGGGGTGATAAGTGATTTGATCCATTTGGAGATGGTAGCAATTTGTTATTTTGGTTAGTAGGTTGTACTTCCGAATCAATGAGAGCCCCTTACTGCCAAGCACCTTCCTTTACTATTGTTGGAATGCCAGATTATTAAGTTTTTATTTATTTTATTTATTTTGAAGAACTGCAAAGAAGACATGAACATACTCAAAAAACCTCCCAACAACATGATTTAAACAAAGTCCTAAACACCATGGTCTAAGAAATACAACAACTCGACCCCTACCGACAAAGTGAATGGTAAGCAACCTACCCTTGGTGCTCCCTCTCTAGGATGATATGCCCATTTTCCTCTAGACGCGGTCACTTCCTTGAATTGCCAACTCCACGACAATCCAACTTTCCACTTATGCCAATGTGGTTGATCCAGTATTATAACATACACCACTGTGGTTGAGGTCGTCTATTGTTCACACGACAATTAAATCAAGCGTAAGGCCATGTCTGCAAATCCCCTTTTGACCACATGCCTTAACCACTTTGACAATCGTGTTTCCTCGTTCAATGACTACCCCAGTCGATACGGTCACTAGGACCGGCTGCAATGCCCTCGTTGGCATTGTACAATGAACTCCGACTTCAATGATTTGATTAAGATGCTCCCAATGCAACTTCATTGTTAGTGGTGACTGTCCCTTCATTGCAGCTTCGATAATGATCTGGTTTGACGGGTGTGGGGGCTAGGATTGACTCGAAGGTGAGCCCTCTTCTCAGATCTCTAACGAGTTGACCCATTTAGGTCCAAGGCTTAAATAGATTTGATGCTTCATAGATTCTTTTTTAAAGAAAATAGAGGAAGGTGTGAGAAGATGAGGGGAAAATATTTCCCCTTTCTCCACTTCGGCGATTCCCCCTACCTTTCTGTCTTTCGTGATATTTTGCTGTCCGTTTTGGGGTTGATCGGAGGGAGGCATTCTCTCCGAACACCTCAACCCCATGTAGATCCGACCATCCATGGTGGTTGGGCCCTTACCTTTGTCTAGCCACCGGTGTTCCCTGTGCGGTGGAGGTGGTGCTCTGCCGTTGGGCACCAGCTCCAGATCTCTTGTCCCACCGGCTGGAGGTTGACCTCTCCTCTTGTCTCTCCTCTCCTCTCATCTCATCCCTCCCTTCAATCATACAAAGAAGGGAAGAAAGGAGGGGACCATGGGGCTTAGGTGAGGGAGGGGGGTGGTGAGGAGAAAGCAGAGAAGGGAGGGAGAAGAGGAGAGGCAGGGCCGCAAGGAACCAAGTTGCTGAAGGGAGGCGGGGGGGGGGGGGGGGGGGGGGGCTGGGCGTGCCACCCACTAGATTTGAGATTTTTTTGGGGTGGCGGCTATGGCTCTTCGGAGAGAAGAATCTGTCAAATTTATGTCTGATAGATTGTTGGCTACTTGGCTATGCAAGTAAAACTGCAGTTGTGATTACGAAGTGGTTTTTACCTGACAGTCAAGTTATCAAAAATTGGCATGAAGTGATGGGAAAGTGATGAATTGCTTCATAGTTTTATTGGGACCACATGAATCTGCATCAAGTAATAGAATTTGTCCATTGAGGGATATTGAAATGTTTTATTTTCCTTTTGTGAGCTTCGCTTAATTTGTATCTTTTATCTATGTTTTTTGCTGTTATCTCCAAGATTTTTGGTTTTTGTGTTTCAAGTTTCTTCTCAAATTGAATATATGTCGATCTTCTAGACAATTTGTTATTACAAGCAAGGAAAACATATATGCCACATTTTTCTATATGCCACTGAGCTCCTTATATTATTCTTTTACAGTACTTGTCTACTTGATATGAGCTGAATACATATTGGAACTGATACGAGTTAAGTGGTAGTCTCTCTCATGCCTGATGTCACTTAATGGTTGAGTCGATCATAGTGAAGTCATCCTAATAGTTAATAATCCTAAGCTGATTGTAGATAGATTTGTTGGTGATCTGTTCACCGTCAAATGTTTAAGGAAGGTTTTCTCGTAGACTTTTAAGCAAGATTAGGGTAACAAACAGGGTATCTAGGCCACAACAACGGAGTTCTGGTGACATTGACATGATACCTATGGTCTCTGTGTGTGGGTAAACAATTTTTCCCCCTGGGGTCAAGTTTAACTTTCAGTTTTGACTTACCATGATATTTTTGAGCTAATATATTGAATTCCTAGAAACTTAATTTAATTTTACGCATAAGTATCTGTGTGTGCAATCTTGATGTTTGACAAATGATTTCTTTCGATGTTTATTTAACTGAATGCGATAAACTTTGTCCTCGGTGGTGTATCACACCTTTCTGACAATGTTGTACTTAGCTTATGGAAAAAAATCATATGCTCTATTGGGCATAAAAACATATGGCAAAAGGCGAGAGGCTTTAGATTTGTCAAACCATGCCCACTACATGTTCCCCCTTGAAAATCGGGGGTTCATGTAGGGGTAAAGTTTTTGAGGTTGTTCAAAGGCAGTGATTGCCTTTTTGGGGATATTTTTTCCCCCTAAGCTTATTGCCCATCTATTCCTTGTACATTTACTTTTTATTTGTTTGTCTTAATCTGGACATTTTCGGCACTACACAATACTATGAAAATCCTAGCTGCCTAGTACTGTTATCACATGCTTGACATGGCCTCCTTGATTGTCGGATATAATTTGTTTCTGCCACAAAGGCAGATTCTGACTGGTTTCTTCATGTTTTCCGAAGACAAATTGCAGTTGTATACAACTTTTTTGAGACATTTGTTGAAACAGATATTTTTGTTGAAAAGATCTACCTTAGTAGTGAGTGTATATTCTTGCACCAAAAATGCACTATACAATGTTGCAAGAGATTAGGAAGGGTGATGGACAGAGTCATTAGTTGCGAGCACACTATATTCATTAAAAGTCGTTGCATCCAGGATTGTATTGCTAGTACTGAAGAAGCTATTCATCATTGCCACATCTCAAATTCTAAAAGCTATCTCCTTAAACTGGACTTGGAGAAGGCCTATGACTCGGTTGAGTGGGACTGTCTTATGGAAGCGCTTGCTGGAATTGGGTTTGGGGATAGGTGGATCAGATGGATCCGCACGTTTCACCACCAGCAGGATTGCTATCATGGTGAACGGGGTCTTGGGCTAGCCATACCCGTGCAAATGTGGCCTCCGACAAGGGGACCCCCTATCCCCTCTTCTTTTCACCATTATGGCAGACGTTTTGAGATCTATGATGGCTAATTGCAGACGAGCTGGTTGGATCTAACTGGTGGCCAATGGAGCCAATTGTCAGGGATGTTCTATCCTTCAGTATGCAGACGATACTCTGCT
The DNA here is from genome assembly GCA_017893485.1 of Hemerocallis citrina. Lineage (NCBI taxonomy): Eukaryota > Viridiplantae > Streptophyta > Magnoliopsida > Asparagales > Asphodelaceae > Hemerocallis > Hemerocallis citrina. The sequence continues at coordinate 196,515,229 of CM030366.1, forward strand.
ATTTGGCAATGACAACCTCGGGGAAACTACCATGTTTAAAGAAATTCTTTATTGTTTTGAAGCTTGGTCCAGCCTTAGAGTTAACTTCCACAAAAGTGCTCTTGTCCCCATTGCGCTACCCTCAGAGGAGGCACAGGTTCATGCCATGATCCTCAACTGTTCCGTCAAAAATTTTCCCATTAAGTACCTGGGGTCCCGCTGAGACCGGGTAAGCTTAAGAAGGCTGATTGGTTACCTCTCATCGATCGGGTGGAACACCGTCTTGTTGGGTGGAAAGGGAAAGTTTTGTCCCTGGGAGGGAGAGTTACTCTTATCAATGTAGTCCTCTCTAATCTTCCAACATATTATCTGTCTTTCTTCGAAATGCCACGTTGGGTTATCCAGAGAATTGATCACATCCGCAAGTGCTTCTTATGGAAGGGTGCAAACCCCGATAGAGGAGGCTATCACCTCATCAGGTGGGAAAAAGTGTGTACGAAAAAGATGCACGGAGGATCGGGTATTATTGATCTTCGGGATATGAATCTCGCACCTTTGGGTAAGTGGTGGTGGAAATTCTTTCACCCTAATGGGGAGGGTTGTCAGGAGTTCATATGGGCTTATCAGCAAGGGAATGGGACGCGGAATCTGGGCTTCAGGGTGGGCCCATGTGTCTCCTGGTTTTGGAAAGGCATTGCTAAGGCCTATGAGCCTTTGAATAGTTGTGTTACGTCGTTTATTGGAAATGGCAGACTTACTCGATTCTGGGGATAAATGGTGTGGTGATCACACACTTAGAGATCTGTTTTTCGACTTATATGCATGTGCTGCATAACCGACTACACGGTGGCCGCAGCTTGGAGAAGGAACTCCTGGAAGTCGGTCTTTAAACATGCACTGGACTCTGAATCTCAGCTTAGGTTTAGGGTGTAATGACCCGAAAAATAGCATATGGCTATTTTGCATCGAAATGTGTGCGCGATTGAGAATTTCGCGCGAATATGTATTTTCCGATAATAATTATTTTTATCGAGAAATATAAGATATATTGTCTACTTTATTTTATCATTATTATTTTCAAAATTAAATTATTTTATACGGATTATTACGAAGTAGTTTTAAGGTATTTTGTATCGTTGGATTATGAAAGTAAAGATTTAGGGCTTGTTTGAAATATATTGGGATTTGGGGGCTTATGTGTAATTTTCCTTTACACTATTATTTATTTAATTAATTATTTATTCTTTTAATAAAACCCTCCCCCCCGTTCTTCTTCCTCCTCCCTTCCTTTCTATTCCCGATCGCATGTTTCCCAGCCGAACCCCACTTTCGGCGGTTCTTTCCCCACCCAAATCTCCACCATTTCTCCACGGGTTTTAAATTAATTCGGAGGGATGGTTAATTGGAGGGTCCTCTACGTCGTGGCGGAGTCCGTTTCTCGAAAGGATTTCGAAAAGGTAAACCCTAGATTTATTTATTGTATGAAATTTAGTGTGGTTAAATTATTTTGAGTGAGAGTATTATGGTAAGGAGATTAGGAGATGTTGGGAATAGTTGAGATGAGAAATTAGCACATTATGGGAGATTTAGCAAGTTGTTAGTAAATTGGGGTGTTGGATTTGAAAAAGAGAATTATATATGTATGAACGAGTTCTCTTATAATAGTGGAGAGTATAGTTGGACTATTAGAATATTTTGGGGGCGATTTTAGTAATTATTGGGGATGAAAATACCATAGGTATTAGATTGTTACGTGCATCGCACGTGTATATCCCAAGCGTTCAATAAACGCTTGTGTGATATTTGGGATGTTGTTATTAGCTTTTATAATTGGGTTGGACGATTTGAGTGATTACGTGCAAAGCGCGTGTGCATCCTAGGCGTTCAATAGAATGCCTGTGTGATATTAAGATAATTAGTATTATTGTTTTCCCGTGACTGGTTTGAATGATTTGAGCCTTAATTGCGTTGAAATATGATAATAGGATATGTTGGCGACTTTGGATGCGGGATGGCGTGGTAGCGCTTCGAGTCTTCGCGGGACAATTTGTGAGTATGATATCTTTTATTTTACGCACATGATGCGTTGTGAAAATTTTAAATTATAAATTGCTGTGTATTTCTGTTTTGTATCTTAGTGTAGCATGGATGTTTGAGTTAAGGATTGGTGTGGACACTCTTGTATGTGTCCACAACTGTAGGTTAAATTTCATAAATTATCGAGGTCGGTTGATACCTCAGAACTTGCAGAGTTCAGCTGGTCTGAAAGGGCAGAGCTGAAGCCAGTCGCTTTTGGACTGAAGTCCAAAAGATCATAACCATTTGTGTAGGTATGATCTTGCTATGAACCTTGAGAGTAGCTTTTGGTATGGGTTTATTTGATGATTCTCAAGCGTTAGAAATTCTAGAGTTCGTTTGGTCAACGGTAGTAAACGCTCTGCTGAAGAAGTGATTGAATTTGTGTGCTATGTTGGAAGAGTCGTAGCTCATGGTGTGAGACGAATCTAAATGTGAATTGGGGACTTGAGCTCTTAAATATTTGAAAGAGTCGCCCACTGGGGGATTGCTGTGGATCCCCCTACTCTTCTAGAAGTCTGATCGTGTTGAATTCCGATGAGCGTAGCTTGGGCCACAGTTACTGCTATTTCTTGAGTTATTCCATCGGATAATTGATGAGGAGCCCTCTGCATATCGCAGTGTGGTGATTATGAGCTATCGGGTTTGATTGATGTTTTAGCATTTCAATTGGGACTTAGATAAGTTCATGTACTTAGTACTCATCGTGGACACGAACGGGTCGTACGGACTGCGCTCCGGTAAAATACGATGCTATAGGTATACTGCGGTATATCTTTAAGTTCGTCACGGCTGTTAAATAGGATCCAGGTATATGCTAGTGGACACGAACGGGTCGTACGGACTGTGGTCCGGTAAAATAAGATGCTATAGGTATACTGCGGTATATCTTTAAGTTCGTCACGGCTGTTAAATGGGATCCAGGTATGTGCTAGTGGATACGAACGGGTCGTACGGACTGCGGTCCGGTGAAAATACGATGCTATAGGTATACTGCGGTATATCTTTAAGTTCGTCACGGCTGTTAAATAGGATCCAGGTATTTACTAGTGGACACGAACGGGTCGTACGGACTGCGGTCTGGTGGAAATACGATGCTATAGGTATACTGCGGTATATCTTTAAGTTCGTCACGGCTGTTGAATGGGATTCAGGTATATGCTAGTGGACACGAATGGGTTGTACGGACTGCGGTCCGGTGAAATACGATGCTATAGGTATACTGCGGTATATCTTTAAGTTCGTCACGGCTTTGAACCCGACCATGTCATACTATCAGGAACAGGAAGTAGACCAAATTAGAATGCATTGCATAGGGAGGGTTCGAATCCCTAACTTAGAAACAACGGCTTGATTTGGAAAGTATGTAGTATGGGATGCATACATTTCTAAAGTCTCGCTTGCATTGGACTAAGTATGTTGGCTTGACCTGGGTCACATGTAGTATGGGATGCATGTGCAACCAGAATCTTGCTGACATTAGATTAAGTGCATTTGTTCTATATTCTGTATTGTTGCATTAGACTCAGGTCATGGCATACACAAACACTAGGAAATTAGGATACACGTTTATTTTCCATTTAAGATGAATTATGAGTGTGAAAGTGATGTATTGCGAGACGTGATGATATGTGTTGTAAGAATGAATGAATACGATGTTATGTGATATGAAATTGGAATGGAATATTTGCATAAGGCGTAAAGTGATGGGCCTTAAGCAATTAATTTGGAAATGATTTTCCAAATTAAAGTTAAGTATGTTTGTGAGCAGGTGTGGATATGCATACAGGAAGTGATGCAGCGAGTATTTGATGTGAAATTCCATTTATGATATTTACGTGCTCAGGTTTATTTTGGTATTCGTAAGTTCATTCTGTTTTACTTATAAGTTTAATTGAGTTGCTTATTAATAAATTATACTCACACCAGAAATGGCTAACCCCTTAGTGTTTGGGGGGTTAGGGAGTCTCTGGACTACCTAGGCCCCTACTGTTACAGGTCCTCAGCGGTGCAGAGGTGAGGTGTAGATTCTGTGGACGGAGCTTCATTTTACCATGGTCACTTAAGGTTTAATTGTGTGAATAGCGCATTTTATGATTTAAATTGTATTTTTGCTGTATAAGTATGTGGATGATGATGGAGAGTAGAGTGTGGAGTGGCATGGTATGGTTTGGACCCGTACCCATCTCGTTGTGGAGTACCGGGCGCTGTGGTAAGCTTTTATAAGTTATTTTCTAAAAACTTACTACGTTTTCAAAAGGATTTATTGTTTTTAATTAATAATTGATAAACCGTCATGAGTTGGCCCCCAGAGCATATATATATATATTGCCTGTGTGATGATGCTCATTTTGGCATGGGGAGCCCGTGATATTATTGCCTGTGATGTGAGCTACGGAATTTAGAGCAGAATTCCGTAAGCTTTTTGTGTTTCGGGGTAGAAATTACAGGGGAGACTCTGCCGAAATTTTATCCGAAACACAACTATCTTAGTTTATGGTTAAAGTGATATAGAAATTGGAAAAATTGAATTTGGAGTCAAAAAAGGAAAAAGGGCAGGTACTACAGTTGGTATTACAAACTGATATTTGTAATTACTGCGGGGTAACTCTGTATTGAATAAAAAGTTTTAATTTCCGGCATTTTGTGTATCGGGACTAATTGAAGGAAAGATCTTGGCATGTGTCACGGTTTCCCAGTTATATGGGAATCGGGGCGCTACATAGGGAGCTCCATGCCCATATCGCCAATTCAGGGGTTCAATGCTCACACGGGCCCGATAGGAAAGTCTGGGGACTTGTAAAGAACGGCTCCTTCACCGTTCGTTCTCTTTATAACTGCATTCATTTCAGGGGATGTCGCCCGAAATGGTCTAGTATTATCTGGAAGGCGAAAACCCCGCTGAAAATAAGTCTTCCTCTGGCTGGTTCTGAACTCTATTCTGACTCGAGAGGACCAGCCAAACGTCAATCGAATATTGACCCCTCATGTGGGTTTTGCAATGCTAGTTCTGCGACCAGAGGCCACCTTCTTTGGGAGTGCCTCAGGAGTAAAGCGGTCCTCGTCGAGGTCCTTAGTGCCCTGGGCACTAATGAGTACCCTACGTTGTATAAGGATCTGTGGATAGGACCGATGTTCGCTGTTGTGAGACGTTCTATGAGAGAAGCTTGGTTTATTGTTATCGCTATCGCCGCTACGACATGGGTACTTTGCCTAGATAGGAATAACTGTTACTTTCGTGGGACTAATAATAGTATTTCTGGTAATTTAACTCACATTATGCATCTTATTTCGTTTTGGGGTACAGTTGCGGCGTCAGGTCTCGAGGAAGGAAGCGTTTTCCAGATGGAGGAGTACGATGACGAAGAAATCGAGATCGGGCCGACGCTCGATTGATGGAAGATGCAGTTCTATTTCTCTGTCCTCTTACTGCTGATCAATACCCACCCCTCAGGGTTTATTGGGGGGATTTAGATGTTCTACTTTTGATGGGAGCTTGCTTATGTGTGTCCGTTTGTGTCCCACCTCCCCATGTTCGCGGGGGAGCTATATGTTATTTTGTTGGTAGGATATTGTATTTTGCTCAGTACTCTGAGTTTGTTTTATTAACTCCTTATTAATGAAACATGGTGGCTGTTCTCCACCTTTTCCTTCAAAAAAAAATGTTGCAAGAGAGAGCTCCCTGAAGGAACTTTAGAATGAATCATAGGACGTAGCTTACTTTTACTTATAGTTGAATTACGCTTAAATATTTTAAGTTGAGGATCGGGTAAAAGAATAAAATTGTCTATCAAGTTGGTTTTATGGAAAAGAAATATCTAGGGAAAGAACAGTTAAAAGTATTGTCTAAGGAGAAGATTGTGGTACTCGAATAGTTATGTAGTGAGGTTTCGGAAATAAATACGTTACTAGTTATATTGATGCGACTATGAGATATTCTAAGGATATTTTGACGGATTAGTAAATCGTGTGAGAGCAATTAGAGTGGACTATCAATTTCTTATTGTCAAAGTAATACTTCAGATTTGATTTTAATTTTTGTCAATGGGTTCAAATTTTTGTTTGAGGTGAGAATTGCTGTCCCTCCTTATGACAAGAACCTGGAACGGGCTATATTCAGTTCTAAAATGGAGCTATTTTAATATAATCAATATTTCAATCACTGCGTTACACTATTTGTAGGCGTGCAAATGATTAAAAAGACAGTACTGGGTCTTGTATCTCTTTTATAATGTTCTTTGCTGTCATTAATTGTATTCTGTTGGTTGATCCTCTTACTCACCAGGTCGAGCTTGTGATAATGGAATTTCTAAAATGCTGGTAATATTTCTTGACCTTAAGCATGCACTTGCCTATGACATTACATTCTTGACTATGGATACAATTACAAGGTCTAGACAGCAACATAAAGCCCTTGATGATGGCTCCAACTATAGAGCTCGAATTAAAGTAATGAAATATGTAGAGAGATCTAAAGATGGGATGTAAGAAAACAAAGTTTCCTGAAGCTTGACCAAAACAGAAATCATTTGACTATAAGGCTCACTAGATTCTTGTAGGTGTGAAAAGATGTTCTTAGTTTTATGTAGTTACAGATTGAGTGGGGTGATCACTCTTTGTTTTTCAATGTGTTTGATACTTTGATATAAGTTTACTCTGTATACTCTGTTCGATTCTTGTTATCTGACATGAGGATGAGGTGATAGCAAGTTTACTCTATATACTTTGTTTGATACCTGAAATGCACTTGTTATCTTACATAAAGTGAAAGCCCATTTTTCAAAGGATTTACTAGTTATAGAACTTTTGCCTAGTTATCCTGCATGTTTCCGTATAAGCGCATCTTATTTATTTGCAGGCAAGTGTGCATGAATCTTAGTTATACAGACAGTAAAATACTTGTTCGGATGCACTATTATAGTTGGCAACTTTAGGATTTTATTGCTTGAAATAATAACAGTGGAAAACTCTATTACAAGTGACGATGATCTCTCTTCTCATTCTTCTATTGCAATAATCTGAGAAATTCCACGAGGGTTTGGCTGATAAATTATTTTGCAATAAAGAGACCGTGTTCGCTGTTAGGAGGGGGATTAGGGAAAAGCAGAGGTGTAGGGTTTGGCTGCCAAAAGTGGCACCTGTTCTTCTCTCTCCTTTCTCTTCTCTCTCTCTTTCTTTCTAAAAGAGGAAATCTATGAAGCAGATCACTTTGTTTGGGGAATTTCTCAGATTTACAGTTCAGAAAAAAAAGAACAGAAATCCGTACTACTTCTTCCTTCTCTCCTTCTACAGAAAAGCAAGGCTACTTACAGCCACTCGCTTGTAAGAAGAGAGGGAGAAAGGATGGTAGGGTTTACTTAGTCCTTTTTCTTATCCTTTCCTTCAATTTCTTCTCTATTCGCTTATTATTATTATTATTTTGTGGGGTGGGGTTGGGAGAGGAGGGGAGGGGGTGGAGTCTGGAAGCGAAATCTATGGGATATACATGTTTTTTTGGGGTAAGATTTGACTATGATGTTTATGTTTTCCTAATTATTTTTAAAATTAACTACTTTTTGATGGTTTGGTTTTACTTGCATGTTGAAGAAATACTAGTTGTTTTTTTTCTTTTCTTTCATTGTTTGATTATCTTTTTCTGTGTATTTGTGATTTATTGTTTATATATCTTCAGTTGCTTTTACTTTCTGATGATTTTTTGCTTATTTTGGTAGGTGGCTATGACAGTTAAGTGCCAATTTCACGAACATGTTTGACAGCAGCCATCACTGTATACATACCTTATGTATACATTGTATTTAGCAATGTGTCAATTTCACGAAGATGTTTTGACAGCGGCTATCACTGTATACATACCGTATGTACATTGTATATAGCAATGGAGGAATCTTTGCTAATAACGCTATATATATGGTTGGTGGTGAGGCTGTCAAATACATGGTGGTTTACAGTTGACCTGAGTTGGTGGTGCACTCTAACTGAGCCAATAGAAGTATCCTATTTCTTTTATTTGCCAATACGTAAGCAAATTGCACTTCTCATGTATCATGTAAGTTGGTGGTTATTTTCATTTTCGGTGTTGTTCGAATTGAGTATGCTTACTATAGATTTTAACTGATTTCGGTTGTGTGAAAAGGTGATCATTTGCTTAATATCACCTAAAGGGTTGGAACTGAGTGATTTTGAATGTTTTATTGTTATTTTACTCCAAAGTTACTATGTATTTGTCAAACAGTGTACTTTCATATTTGTCAAACAATGTATTTTAAAATTTGGTCAAATAATTTACTTCATTTGTTCAATTTCTTCGGATACTTTTATATTTTGTGATGTATTGCTTATTTTGGTCCATGGCTATGATGGTCTTCTACCAATTTCACGACAATGATTCTTTCAGAGCAGCCCTGACCTTTCATATATGCATTGTATAGACACCATGTGCAAATTAAAGCTTTTAAATGGTTTGGGGCGAGCCTGTCGAAGACATTCATTTAGGATTGACCTGAATAAGTGGTTGCATGGCAGTCAGACTGAGACAAAGAAGTATTCTACTTTTTGCTTGTATATATGTAAATTGTGATGTGTCCTTTATTTCTGCCTATGCTTTCGTGTAATTTGGTGGTTATTTTGGTTTTCTAGGCTGTTGGGATTTGGTATGTTCACCCAATATTCAACTTATTTTGGTTGTGTGAGAAGGGGACCATTTACTTAAAGATCATTTTGAAGGTTGGAACCCAGTAAAATTTTGAAGTTTTAATGTCATTTTGCTTCACAATATACTTTATATTTGCCAAACAATGTACTTTTAGATTTGTCAAACATTGTTTTCAAAACTTTGTCAAACAATTTCCTTTATATTTCTTAGATTTCTTCACGTACCTACATTTTGTGTTACTCTTTTTGGTACATTGGTATGATAGTTTAGTACCAATTTCACGAACATAGATTCTTTAACAGAAGACCTGACCATATTTTTGCTTTGTATACTGTATTTGGGGAATCTACTTCCACAAAAAAGATTTTTTTATGGTTGGGGGTGAGTCTGGCAAAAACGGGGATTCATGGTTCACCTGAAGTGGTGGTTTTAAGGCACTCAAACTGAGCCAGGAGAAGTATATTCTTTTATATGTGAATATATAGGTGAATTATGGCATATCCCATGTTCTCTATCTTAGTTTTCTTGTAATATGGTGGTTATGCTCATTTTCTATGCTGTTGTAATTTGGTACATTTTCCCTTGAACTTAACAGATTTTGGTTTTGTGGGAAGGTGATCGTTTACTGAAGTTCATCTGGAGGGGTTGGAACTGAAAAGTTATTTATGTTTTAATTTTTTTTAACAATTTACTTTTGTGTTTGTTCAGTTTTCATGTACTTCTACTTGTATTTTATTTTGGCACATGGCTACGATGTTTTAGTGCCAAGTTGACGATCGTAGATGCTTTAACAGCCTGACAGTATATATACATGTATACTGTATTGGGGGACTCTGTTTGCTAAAAAAGCTATTTATTTGGTTGAGGGCAAGGCTGTCAACACAGTCATTTATGGTTGACCTGAATTGGTGTTTTTGGCACAAAAACTGAGCCAAAAGTCATGCTATTTTACTTCTGTTGCATGCCAGCATGTAGGCGAGTTACAGAAGTTCAATTATCCTTTTTTGTCCTCTGCATTTTTTTGGTAATTTGGTGGTTATTTTTATTTTCTAGGTTCTTGCTTCTTGGGATTGAGGTATGTTTACCCCAGCCAATGTTTTGACTGATTTTGGTTGAGAAGGTGATCATTTACTTTAAACACATCTAGAAAGGTAGGAATTAAGCCTTACCTAGAAGGGTTGGAATTAAGAAAAAAATCGATTTTTAAAAATAAATGCTATCTTACATTATACTTCTCTTGTTATATGTTTAAACAAACATTGGAAAGGTGGGGGCGATCCCTTTAACTTTTCCTATTTATTGTACCTACTACCTACAACCAAATGGAAAAAACCCAGCATCAGTTGTACTTGATTGTATTTCCTAATTTTAGATTTTAGATTACAAGGTGAAGTAAACAGCCTCTATCCCCTTCAAGTATTGCCTTGGGAGCATTTATAAGTCCTATACCAGATTATTGGTGTCTAACACATCAGGTTTGGCCAACCTCTACCAGTGCTGGAATTGTTAATCCACAAGGAAAGCACGTTCATTACTTGGGATTATTAACAAATTAATTTAAATGAAAGAAAATTGTAGTATAAATGTAGTATAATTGTTATCTGATTCCAACACAGTGAGTAGTAAGTTACTTGTTTGGTATATTAGTTTTGCTTGCATCTTGGATGTTTAAAGATTATTTTGCTTTAGATAGGATGATAAGCTCTTGATCTAGCTTTGTCTTGACCTGATACTCTATTTGCTGAAACATCCATTTATATGGTTTGGCAAGGCTGCCAAAGACGCTGACCTGAATTTGTAGTTTTATGGCACTCTAAATTGAGCTTAAAGAAATGGGTAATGCTACACCTACAACCTTTTCTTACAACCTTTTCTTTTACAACTTAGGTGGCACAATCTCATAGAGTAGGTTGTAGTGGGTTGTACACATCTCCAACGAGATTGTGCCACCTAAGGTTGTAAGGTTGTAGGTGTAGCATTACCCTAAAGAAATTGCCTACCTGTTTTATTGGACACATAAAGGGGATTTTTTTTGTATCTTATTTTCTTTTTTTTTATTGCCTGAGTTTTGTGTAATTTTGTGGTTATTTTCATATTCTAGGCTGTTGGGGTTATGATCACCTAGAGGGGTTGTGAGTCAACTGAGGTTAACTTTAATTGTTTTGAAGTCATTTTACTTCCCAATAAACTCTATATTTGTCAAACATGTACATTCAGATTTGCAAAACAAATTTATTTTCAAATTATGTCAAACAATTTACTTTGTGTTTGTTCAATTTCTTCAGATTCTTTCACCGTTTGTGTTTTGTTTCTATGTAGGTACATGGCGAAAACAGTTTAGCACCAATTTTACAAACATAGATGCCTTAATAGCAGCCCTGACCATATATATACATTGTATTTAGGAAACAAATTTATTTTCAAATTATGGCAAACAATTTACTTTGTGTTTGTTCAGTTTCTTCAGATTCTTTCACCGTTTGTGTTTTGTTTCTATTTAGGTACATGGCGAAAACAGTTTAGCGCCAATTTTACAAACATAGATGCCTTAATTGCAGCCATGACCATATATATACATTGTATTTAGGAAAAGAGCAATTAATATGGTTTGATAGAGGCTGTCAAAGAAAGTAGATTATGGTTGACCTGTATTCATTGCTTTATGGAACGCAACTGTGCCGGACGAAGTAACCTACTCCATTTACCTGCCAACATATCGAATTAGATTTATCTTTCGATTTTTTTACCTGCATTTTTGTGTGTTAATATGCCAAAATTGTAGTAATTTTCTAGGCTGTTGGTGTGTTTACCACTGAACTTACTGATTTTTGTCGTGGAGTAGCAGAACATTTACTCCAGATGGGTTAGATCCAAGAATAGTTTGACTGAGATAGACATCAAAGCTCTCATCCTGAAATAGAATGTTCCCACTAGCATTTGTAGGGATTCCATGTCAATGGTGACCTGCATCGAGTCCTATGCAACCCATTTTTGCGTGTTAGGATGCATACAATGAATACGACATCCGTCTGTAAGTAGACCTAACCTAGTGTCTACCGTGGAGGCGGTATTGATGGTTGTCAAACATGTTTGGTGAGGTGGGCCCCACCCACCAAACATTGTTTGAAAAAATGTGGCATGGTTTGGTGCCTATGGAAAAATGTGGCTGGGTTTGGTGCCGCAAAGAAAAACGGGAGAGAGGTTGTTAGATTCTCTTCTCTCGTTCCTATAAATATGAGGTTTAGGAAGAAGAAAAAATTAAGCAAGACAAGAACAAGAAACAAGCAGAAAAAAAGAAGAAGAGAGTGTATATTTGTAAGGTGTAGTAACACCAGTTGTAAGAAAGAGTGAAGAGTCTTCTTGTTATTATAATAAAATATAATACAAGTTTTTAATTTTCAATTTGTTTGCCATTTAGCCCAACAAAATTCCTACTCTCTTCCAACAAACTGGTTCTTCCAACAAACTGGTATCAGAGCCCTGTTCGATCGACCGGAGTTCACCGAAGAGCTCGTGTACGATATGGCAAACATGATCCAGCCGCAGATTCCTAAGTTGATGAAGACTAACTATGATAATTGGAGCATCCAGATGAGAGGCTTGCTTGCCTCGCAAGATTTGTGGGAGCTGGTTGAAACTGGCTATACTGAACCGGAGTCACACACTGCCGAAGCAGCACTTCCAGCCGTTCAGAAGACCCGAGTTAAAGGAAACTCGAAAAAGGGACAAAAAAGCTTTGTTCCTAATCTACCAAGGAGTTGAAGAATCCGCGTTCGAGAAGATCTCAGATGCGAGTACCTCAAAACACGCATGGGAGATTTTAAAAGTTCATATCAAGGAGCTGAAAAAGCAAAGAAGGTACGATTACAAGCCTTACGAGTTGACTTTGAAAATTTGAAAATGAAAGTTGGTGAGACTATTTCAGATTTCTTCAATAGAGTGCAAACAATTACTAATCAAATGAAACCGAATGGAGAAAAATTTGATGATACTAGAATACTTGAAAAAATTCTAAGATCATTAGTTCCAAAATTTGATTACGTAGTTGCTGCTATTGAAGAATCAAAAGATCTTTCAAAAGTTTCTATTGATGAGTTACAAGGTTCACTTCAAGCCCATGAACAAAGGATAAATCAGAACCATGGAGAAAATTTGGAGCAAGCTCATCAAAGTCAACTAACAATTTCAGATGATCAACAAAGAAGCCGAGATCGAAGCTACAGAGGAAGAGGCGGTTACAGAGGCAACTCAAATTTTCAACGAGGTCGTGGCATGCAGTACAATCAGAGAACTCATTACCAAGGTCGTCACGTTGATCGTGAACAACTCATCTTTCAAGCAAGAGGGAGAGGCGCACGAACAAGAGGATGTGGGAGACACAACCAGGAGACAGATCCCAGTTGCAGTGCTTCAACTGCGGAAGATATGGCCACTTCAGTTATAATTGTCCAGAAAAATCCGAAAGAGTAGCAGAGTAGACGAACTTCATCGCAGAAGATCGAGGAGACAACTCGGTAGTCCTGCTCGCATACAAAGACCATGAGAACAAGAGCCAAAATGTTTGGTACTTGGACTCAAGTGCTAGCAATCATATGTGCGGCGTCAAGGAATTCTTCACCGAGCTAAATGAATCAGTTGGAGGCGAAGTTACTTTTGGTGATAAGTCCAAGATCTCTGTTCAAGGAAAGGGCGATATTATGATCCAGACAAAAGCCGGTGATCATAGGTACATTTCTGATGTTTATTATGTACCTGCATTACGTAACAATATTCTAAGTTTGGGACAGCTTCTCGAAAGAGGCTACGACATCCATCTGAAGGATTTCTCTCTCACCATCAAAAGTAAAGGAGAAACAATTGCAAAAGTTAACATGTCTAGAAACAGACTGTTTACTTTAAATCTTAATACAGATTCTGTAAAATGCCTACAATCTATCATCAAAGATGAGTCGTGGCTTTGGCATCTTCGATTCGGGCATCTAGCATTCAATGGCCTCAATCTTCTTTGGAAGGAGAGAATGGTGAGAGGCTTACCACAAATCAAACATCCCGACCAATTATGTGAAGGATGCTTGAAGGGGAAGCAACACCGAAGAAGCTTCGAGGTTGGAAAATCCAGAAGAGCAACACATCTGCTTCAGTTGGTACATAACCGACATAGCAGGACCATTTGAAGTAGTGTCACTTGGAGGTAATAGATATTTCCTCACATTTATTGATGATTATAGCAGAAAGACTTGGATTTATTTCTTGAAGGAGAAATCGAAAGCCCTAGAAAAGTTCAAAGAATTCAAGGAGATGGTCCAGAAGCAAAGCGGCCACTACATCAAAGTACTTCGTTCAGATCGTGGAGGAGAATACAACTCGAAAGAATTCCAAGACTTTCTCAAGAAGCAGGGGATTATTCATCAACTTTCTGCTGCCTACACTCCGCAGCAGAATGGCATAACAGAGAGGAAGAACTGCACAATCCTCAACATGGCGAGAAGCATGCTGAAGAGCAAGTTCCTACCCAAGACATTTTGGGCTGAAGCAGTAGACTGTGCAGTCTATCTCCTTAACAGATGTCCAACGAAGGCCGTCAAGTTCATGACTCCATTAGAGATGTGGAGTAGTTTCAAGCCAAGCGTCAACCATTTGAAGGTATTCGGGTGCATTGCATATGCACATGTTTCGGAGCAGCGAAGAAAGAAGCTCGATGATCGTGGAGAGAAATGTATATTCATTGGATATGACAGAAGAACCAAGGCATACAAGCTGTACAATCTAACTACTAAGAAGCTGATTATTTCAAGAGACATGGAGTTCGACGAAGGAGAACACTGGAGATGGAGTGATGAAGAAAGAAGCAACAAAAAATTGTTCATTGAAGACAAAGACGATGATCTAGAAGAAGAACCAGAAGGACCACAACAAAGTCCTCCAAATAGTCCAGCTCCAACAACACCGTCACCAACATCTGCATCAAGTTCCAGCTCAAGCGAAGGCAATACTTCTGGGGAGGAACCTAGAAGATTTCGAAGCCTTAGAGATCTTTATGATGATACAGAACCTATTGAGATGATGGAGGATTATACATTGTTCTGCTTATTTGCAGAATGTGATCCAGTCGCCTATGGAGATGCCGTTCAAGATCTCAAATGGAGAAAAACCATGGATGAAGAAATCCATGCGATACAAAGGAATGACACGTGGGAGTTGACAACACTTCCAAGGGGCCACAAAGCAATTGGTGTAAAATGGGTATACAAAACCAAAACCAACCAAGAAGGCAAAGTGGAGAAGCATAAAGCCAGACTGGTAGCTAAAGGCTACAGTCAACGAGAAGGCATCGATTATGAAGAAGTCTTTGCACCAGTAGCAAGGATAGACACCATCAGACTGCTCATTTCACTAGCTGCACAGAACAGATGGAAGATATACCAAATGGATGTCAAGTCTGCATTCCTCAATGGCTATTTGGAAGAAGAAGTTTACATTCAACAACCTCCCGGTTACGAGGTGAAAGATCAAGAAGATAAAGTCTGTAAATTGAAGAAGGCTTTGTACGGTCTCAATCAGGCACCCAGAGCATGGAACAAGAGGATTGATGACTACTTTCAGCAGAATGGCTTTCAGAAAAGTCCATATGAGCACTCCCTATACACCAAGAAGAATGGTGGAGAAATCATGATCGTCTGCCTCTATGTTGATGATATGATCTTCACCGGCAACAATCCAAAGATGTTCAAAGAATTCAAGAAAGCAATGATCAAGGAGTTCGAGATGACGGACATTGGAGAAATGTCCTACTTCCTCGGCGTGAAAGTGACACAATCTGATAAAGGAATCTTCATCACACAGAAGAAATATGCAGACCAGATACTGAAGAGATTCAACATGAGCAACTGCAATCCAGTTAACACTCCAGCAGAAACTAGACTGAAGCTCCGTCGTGACTCACCAGGGATTTCTGTAGATCCACACTATTTAAAAGCTTGGTTGGAAGCTTGCGCTATTTGACTATTACAAGGCCTGACATCATGTATGTTGTTGGGGTAGTTAGCAGATATATGGAGGAGCCGAAGCAGGAACGCCTCATGGCGGCGAAAAGAGTATTGCGATACATCAAGGATAGTATCAACGAAGGACTACTCTACACAAGTACAAATGCTGTGAAGCTAGTCGGCTATACAGATAGCGACTATGGTGAAGATTTAGATGAAAGGAAGAGTACAAGTGGCTATGTGTTGATCAGCTACATTTTCATGGTCATCAAAGAAGCAGTCAGTAGTTGCACTCTCATCATGCGAAGCAGAATATATTGCAGTAGCATCAGGAACTTGTCAAGCGATATGGCTCAGAAACATCATGAAAGAATTGTCTCATCCACAGGAAGAGCCAACAGAGCTATACGTCGACAACAAGTCAGCAATAGCATTGGCAAAAAATCCAGTCGCACACGGGAGAAGTAAGCACATCGAGTTAAAATATCATTTCATTCGAGTGCAGGCCAAAGAAAAAAGGGTAAAGCTGACATACTGCAAGACAGAAGATCAAATTGCAGATATATTTATTAAGCCACTGAAAGCTGAAGTTTTTCATAAACTCAAAGAAGAACTCGGGATGGCCAAACATGTTTGAGGGGGAGTGATGGTTGTCAAACATGTTTGGTGAGGTGGGCCCCACCCACCAAACATTGATTGAAAAAATGTGGCATGGTTTGGTGCCTATGGAAAAATGTGGCTGGGTTTGGTGCCGCAAAGAAAAACGGGAGAGAGGTTGTCAGATTCTCTTCTCTCGTTCCTATAAATAGGAGGTTTAGGAAGAAGAAAAAATTAAGCAAGACAAGAACAAGAAACAAGCAGAAAAAAAGAAGAAGAAGAGAGTGTATATTTGTAAGGTGTAGTAATACCAGTTGTAAGAAAGAGTGAAGAGTCTTCTTGCTATTATAATAAAATATAATACAAGTTTCAAATTTTCAATTTGTTTGCCATTTAGCCCAACAAAATTCCTACTCTCTTCCAATAGGTATTAGGAGACTGACTTATTCCCCACTTGTAGCATCAAATGCCTAGACTCTCACTTATGAGGCCTGCCGCCTGACGAAACTAAACCATCTCTCCCTGGCCTCATATACTCTCCACTTTCTTCTAAGAGTCAATTCAGCCTTCCCACTTTTCCTCCAAGAGATTTGAGTCCCATCGACTCTATCCATTAACCTCACCCTCTGTTACTTTTCAGTACTGCCAAACTATTCTGTTCGCTATGGATCGCTGTTGGACTCCACGAGTAGATGCGCTCTTCTCATATTTCTCTATTGATGACACTTCAAATTTATACATGTTTAGGCTTAGTTGACCATGTCGGCTGCTAGAAACTTGTTCCTCCCAGCTCTTAGAATCAGCATATGGGTGTTTGTATGGTTGTTCTGTTACTTTGGATCATTACCCAGGTGAATATGTTGGACAGGATGAGGATTTGATTTAAAGCCAGAGCTCACTTAAATTGTCGTGCAAAAAGAGAGGGCAGCAATGTCTTATCATTGACGGGCAAGATGAAGGAGAAGTGGCAAATGGGTTCATTAGCATTCTGGAAGAGATAAGCAGGGACACTCATCTCATTCTTTCTATCAGAAATGTCCTTCGTTTGTTTCCTGACCAGCCTCTCTGTCTGATTTGATTCACTGAATTTAACAAGAGACGAATGTGATGGAGGTTGACAATTCAGATCGTTCGTGTGTCTGGTTTGACAATGACATCTCATGGATACTCGTCGATCACATGTTATTTCTTACCTACTTCATACATATATTGCTACAGACATCTAATTGAACCTGCAATCTGAGTGTTTGTTTTGGCTTTTTGGGTTTTTCTGGTATTACAGGTATTACTTCAGACTGGTTTCTGTTGAAGCTAAACTCTTCTTTAAGTATGCATGTACATATGTACCCCAGAAAGCCTCTTGATATAAAACAAGTTTTTCTCATATTGGGAAGTCAAATCTTGTTACTGAATCAAGTATATTTCCTCCTTTTGTAGTTTGAATATGTACCGGACTGCTCTTTCTTCTTTCATTTTTTCTTTCATTCTTTCTTCACTTTACAAGTTAAATTCACGAATGCTGGAAGCCCACTATGTGCAGTTTTCTCTGTGTGATATTTCAAAGAACTGCTCAATCATTAATTCATATATGTATTAAAGTTTAATAATAAAAAAGAACTAGCTAGTTATGTTGGCTGCTAGCTAAGTGGGATTGTCTACTATGAGATATAAGTTGCCAGAGTTTTCAGTCGCCTCGTTTCATTTGATACTCATGCATTTATTGTCTATATCTGTCTCTGTAGTTTTGAAAAACAATACTTGTAGGTGTTTTGATGATCTTTTCTATTTCAGGCACTAGAGTTTTGTAGAAGACATTTAACTGAGGATTCGATGGTATTTTTAGATGTGAAATTCCAACTAGGGACTGCAGGACCGACAGGAGGAGTTGACTACTTTCTCACGTTAAGGACATTATCGTTACTTGTTTTTTTCCGTATAATTTGGGGAATTTACAAGGGTTGCTAACAGTATTTTTTTTTTTGTTGTTTTGGTTCAGGCTCTCTGTTGTTAGATTGTAAATGCGCAGGATCAGTTAACACTGGTATATAGGCATGCAAAAGGGTTGTTCTGATTTTCTGTATTAAAAGTACTGATGTAAGTCTCTTGCTCTAAATGTGGCATAGGTTATATTTTTTTTACTAGCTTTCATGCATGTCTACCTTATTATTTGACCCTCTTAATCATAGCCTTTAAGACCCTTAGTCTATTCTCATGAAAACTCCATTTCCGCAATTTCTAGTCACCAGATCCACTTTGGAGAAGAACTATGCATTATGCCACCGCCACTGTTCGTGAAACTGGAATTGGCACAAAATCACCGAAATCTTGCGGGTCTAATCAATTTGTCGAATACATAGGTTCCAACCGAATGCTTGTTGTCTATATTTGTTGGTCAACCAGTACTCAATGGACTTGCTTTATTATGTGTTACACCTTGAGCTAACTTATTTGAAGCAACTCTTATAGGATGTTGTTCTAGCGAAGTAATAATAATTAGATACATATAAATAAATAAAGAAATAGTAGTTATTAAAGGATGTTAAACATTTATGGTGAGGTAATGATGCTTCACTACTTAAATACTAAGCATATGTGAAATAGCTACGTACATAAGAGAAATTTCAAAGGAGGTACTTCAAGAATATAAAGGTAGAGGGTTGCTAACTAAAAATATATTGTGGTTGCAAGACAGTCCAAAATATTGTGAGAGAAAAAAGATCAACCTTCAAAATATGGCAAAAAAGTAGAAATGAAGAGGATTTGGAGAGATATTAGACCGTTAGAAAAGAAGTAAAGAAAGCGGTAAGAGATGCAAAAGAAAAAACTTATGATGATTTATACACAAAATTAGGAATAAAAGGAGAAAATAACATTTATAAGCTCGCTAAACAAAGGGATATGATCTGGATACAATTAAGTAAATTAAGAGCGAGGATTCAATAGTCTTAGTAAAAGATGAGGAAATTAAGGAAAGATGGCGAAATTACTTTGAGAAGTTATTAAATGAAAAGGTTGTTGACAACTTTAATGTAGAGGACTTAAGAGAAAGTCAAAAGCATATGTTTTTCCGTAGAATTAGGACCTCGGAGGTTCGAAATGCGCTAGGAAGAATGAAAATAGGAAAAGCTTTAGGACCGGATGAGGTATACCCATTGAAGTTTGGAAGTGTCTTGGGGATGTTGGAGTGGGTTGGCTAACAAGATTATTTAATAAAATTTTGAGGACTAAGAAGATGCTCGATGAATGGAGAGAGTATTTTAGTACCTATATATAAAAATAAAGGAGATATACGAAGTTGCTCCAACTACTGAGAGATTAAATTAATATGCCATACGATGAAATTTGGAAAAGAGTGATCATAGACTGAGACTAGAAACTGCAGTGTGAGAATCAGTTTGGATTTATGCTTGAGGTCAATAATGGAAGCAATTTATGTGCTGAGGAGACTTATTATGGAAAAATGTGGGAAGAATAAGAAAGATTTGCATATGGTGTTTATAGATATAGAAAAAGCATATGATAAAGTTCCTAGAGACATAATATGGTGGGTGTTAAATTGTAATACCCCCAACAATTATTTTGAATATGAATAGTATTGCATTATTTTACAACCATATTTATTAATAAATTTTGTCTTGAATAATTGCATATATTATTATTATTTTTGCCATTTATAATTGTTATTTTTAATAATTGCATATATTATTAAATTGTATTTTCCATTTGTCATTTTATAAATATACACACATACACACTACATCATATGAATAAATAACCATAGCCTACAATTGTCAACTTAGAAAATGGCAGTGTGTAATTATTAAAAACCTAGGGGGGTATGTGTAAAAGTATGGGGACACCTAAGCATGATGACTAAGCAAGCCCTAGATTATTCTACACTCACCCCCACACCTCTCCACCCTTCCAAATTGGACGGCCATTTCCTTCCCCCACCCTCTCCTATATATATGTATGTATGTATGAAGAATCTTGCTCATTTTTCCATACTCCTAGTTCATTTCCTTCCTATGCATTCAATTTCTATACACCCTCCATACTTTATTCACTCCATACTCTATTTACTCCATACAAAACTTCGTTTTTCCTAAATATTTCTAAGAAGCTAATTAAACAAGAAAAGAAGCGAGCAAGCTAGGAGGAGTAGAGCATATTAGGAGCTTGGAGATTTTATTGTCTACACCTTGAGGTGGGTGTTCTCCAACTCTCTTGGTTGTTAAATTGTGTGTAGTGCATACTCATTTCCTTAATATAGATGGCATGATTTGTACGGTGCATGTGGTGTATGTTTATTTTGTTAATAGCTTGAAAAGATTGTATTTTTCTATCTTGGAATCTCACTTCACTCCGAAAATCATAACTCAAGGAATAGATGGAGTTTACAGGAGTATCTCATGCTTGTCTAGAGCCTTTCCACCAAATTTCGTAATTTTTGGATAATATTTGATATTTTAATAAAATCCGAAATTACTATTGGTCAAGAAGAAAACAGAGCGCTGTTTAATGCTTCTACTTCAAAAATTCATCTCTCTCTAACTACGTGGTATTTCAAGTTGAAATTTTTATATGAGATACATGTATGTGTCTAGAACATGCTTACCAAATCTTATGAATTTTGGACATTGTTTAGTATTTTCAATTAATTTTGAACTCTCGACTGGTTAGCAGTTTTTAGTTTTTGGAAATTTGTACACATTTCAGTTCTTGTTTATTTTGGTATCTTAAATGAAATATTTTGAGAAAACTTTCAACTAAGAACTTATAGTAGACTCATTGGCCTTTCTTTAGAACCTAAAATATCGAAATTCCAAGAAGAGGGTGATTATTAGTGATTTTTACAAGCTGCAGGAGCTGCGTTTTAGATTTGAACTTGCTGATTTGGGCGTATACAAGTTGTCATCTCTTTAGGACTTCTTAACAATCTTAGAAATGTTATTTATTAACTCTTAATTTATGTTATGATATGTAGTGAGTTGTGTAAGATTATATTTTAAGTTTGCGCATGTAAGTGTTCAATGAAATGCTTGTATATGTTCAAGTATGAGTACATGATATATAGTTGTATGTTGGGATGTGCGAGTTGGTATTGTTTGGGTTCGAATGACCTTTGGAACGGGTTCGAGAAAATCTCATTGTGGTAATTTAGTCATGTGGTGGTTACCATTCCGAAGAGTTAAATTGTTGATGATCATGTAGGTTGAGTTTAGGCCCGAGATGGGCCAATTCATGGGTACAAATTAGACGGTCGAGTTAGACCATATTCACCTTCAAGTTGATGATCATATGACACTAGGTTGAAGTTGCTTAGTGGTTGACTATTAAATTAACCGAGTACATTAGCCGAGTGCACTAAAGTTAACCTAGAACTTGAATTGTTAACCTAGTAATTTAATCTAGAAAATTAACTTAGAAACTAGAAGTAGTGATAATGGAGTCATTAGAATCGGGTAAAGCTAGCAAATTAATGAGCCGATATGGTCCAACCACACACCAATTCTAGAGTGTAGTAGCCCTTGATTGTGTGAACATTGTTATAAGGACAAGCACTAGGTAGGTGCGTACTCACCTGTCAAAGGGACACGTGCGGTGTCGTCTCGTTTGGGACACGTACAACGTTGCCTCGACTGTTAATTTTGGGGTTCTCAAGAGTGTAACTCTGAGTCTCTGGGCGGAGTAGGGGAGACCTTATTGATTCGCCCTATGTTCATGGTAACTTTTGGTATGGTTTGGGAGTGGAGAAAGACCACCGGTCCCGTCCGGAGTGGAGAAAGACCATCGGTCCCAGCAAAATGGAGTGATCACCAGTCTGTTCGGGAGTGGAGAAAGACCACCGGTCCGCAGCAGTGGCGGATGGACCGCATAACTTGCAACTTTACCAATCACTAGACGAATGTCAGAAACAGGAAAGAGTACAAGAGTAGGATGCATGACGAGGGATCGAACCTTATCATCTGGAGAACACGAACTCGATTTGGGGAGTATGTATTATGGGATGCATACATTTCCAAATCAAGTTTGCATTATAGTATGAGCATAGTGTGCATTTCGAGTTTGTGCATTAGAATGACTAGAATCTAGATCATGGCATACACCGACACTTTGTTGTATGACTTTCACATTTATCTGTTGCATATTTATTGATTGTTGAGGATTTTGGAGATCACTGGTTTCATCCGCATTGCGTCAGTTGCATTTAATTGATGTGCCCACAGTTTGTTAGTTACAGGATTGCTGATCGTGGAAGCAGGGGACTCGAGTTGCTGGAAGCATCCAAGTGGAGGACATAAATGTAATATCATTAAGGTAATAAAGGTTTTAATTTCCTGTAACTTTCTGTGTTGTGTACTCATTGAAGTAAAGATTCTGGGTATGTGTTATGAGTTCCAATGCGCGGAACTCTCGCATTGAAACTCGGGGCGCTACATAAATAATAAAAGAGTAACTATTAGGTATATTGAGGTAATTAAGGATATGTATGAAGGGGCAAAGATCACAATTAGAACAACTACAGGAGAGACCGGTGATTTTCTTATTACAGTAGGTTTACACCAAGGTTCGGATTTAAGCCCCTACATCTTTGCTTTGGTTATGGAAGAATTGACGCAAGGAATACAAGATGTGGTGCCTTGGTGTATGCTTTTTGCCGATGATGTTGTCTTAGTGGACGAGACTAGAGTAGGAGTCAATGCTGAATTAGAATTGTGGAGAGAAACTTTGGAAGCTAAAGGCTTTAGAATAAGCAGAACTAAAACATAGTATATGGAGTATAATTTTAGTGATATTCGGAACACAACTAAGAAAGTAGTGAAGCTTGATGGTCAAGAGATACCTAAGAGAGACCGTTTCCGATATTTAGGCCCGATTATACAAAAAGATGAGGAGATTTGTGAAGATTTTATACATAGGATCCATGCAGGATGGCTTAAGTGGAGAAGTGTCAGCGGTGTTTTGTGTGACAAATGTATACCTTTGAAGTTGGAGGGCAAATTTTATAGGACGGTTGTTAGACCATCCATGATGTATGGAGCAGAGTGTTAGGCAACAAAGAAACAATATGTCCAAAAAATGAGTGCAGTGAAGATGAGTATGTAATGGATGTGTGATAAAACCTGGAAAGATAGAATTAGAAGCGAGCATATACGAGACATGCTAAAGGTAGCTCCTATCCAAGATAAGTTAAGAGAGAATCGCTTGAGATGGTTTGGACATGTCACACGTAGACCTAGTAGTGTCCCTGTTAGAAAGAGTGATTTGATAAGTATTGAGGGTTAGAGTTAGGAGTAGGGGAAGACCTAAACTTACTTGGGTGGAAATGGTAAGAAAAGATATGATAGTTGGGAAAAGAGTTAGGGCTACATGAATCCTGGATTTGTTGTTGTTGTTGTTGGGTGGAAGCTAGTTGGGAAAAAGGTTTGTTGTTGTTGTTGTTGTTCATTTTACAACCAAATAACCCTTTATAGAACTTATGCATTATAAATCTTGTATCTTGAATTGCTTCTTTGTCAGTGCAAGTTGTTCATGTTTAGTATATCTACTTTCCCTAACATTGTTCACCCACCTCATGTATTGCAGGTGTCACGAGAACAAGTATGTTGTGTCTGGTGGAGCTGCTTGAAGCATGTTGTGTTGGTGCAATTCTATCCTGCAAGTGTTTTGTTCTTGTTTTCTTTTTTTGGTTTGAGTAAAATGTTGTTCTTTCTTTCATTAATCATATTTATTGCTATTGTCAGTTGTGTTAATATTTATTCTAACTTATTGGAGTTGCAATGGTAGGCTTGAAGTAGAGAGATATATAATGACAGATTTAACTACTTTCAGAGTTTTTCATACAGCTTGTGCAGTTATGCTCATGAAATTCTTAGGTTTGTGTTTTTATCTACTTGTTGCATAAAAGAAATCTGACCTTGGGTTGGGTTGCTGATAGCCTCTTGTCTTCAATAGGCTGCTTTGCTTTGATTGCTGATAGCCTCTTGGGCCTTGAATAGGTTCAACCAGCTAATGGTTATCTATGCTTTCCTCCCGACTGAGATGGTTACGTAATGTCGAATATAGTCTATGAATTTTTCTGTTACAGTGCATAATAAGCAAATGACGCATATGTTTCATGAATTAAAGAACCTTAGGATATGAGGAAACACAAGTGAAACACTTGAATTGTTGGCCTTTGAATGATCTGATCTAATCACCTCCTATATGCCTTGTATGCTGTACTCAGTTTTTACCTAGCACTTATGTTAAGCATAATAAATGATATTAAAGTCAAAGGAGGTTCTAGCCCATGAGAAGCAATATTAGATATATAGCACAGTCACAGAGTCTTCCACTTACTATTTTCCGTAGCTTGTAACAGGCAACAACCTTTTCACAACATTGCATGCACTTTGAGATATGTGACCTCTACATTACCTCCTCAAAAGTCAAAACTCTTTGAGACCATTTCATGGTATGCTGGAATGAGCCCCCCATCCCATCAAGTGGATCAGACAACTTGTTTATGAGGAATTTTTGTGAAATATGGTTGATAGGATTGTATCCATTTTATTATTTTCTTTCCAGCAAGGGAAAAGAAAGTGGGAATCCTGCACTTAATTTTATGAAAGGATAGGATAATTCACTGGTTCATGCATGCAGGCCTTATCTGTCACCTTCCCAACTTGAGGTGTAGCGCATCAAACTTGTCTCACTTAAATGTCATAACTTGCAGCCGTACACATCATCATTTTCTTTCTAGGGTAGCTCTAAGGGAAACAGACTATCAAGAATAAGTCTGACAGAATAAAAGTAGTAGTATGGACTTATTTGCAAAGCCAAACTACAAACAGGCTTAGTTATCTGCCGATTAGCTTAGTAGTCTGGTGGTTTTATGGCACCCTAAACTGTACCAAAAGAAGTAGCCTATCTCTTTTATTTGCCAATATGTAGGTGGATTTTGATGTATCCTATGTTGTTTTTCCTTCAATTTTTGTAGTCATTTTCATTTTCTAGGCATTTTTTTCTTCTTCTGTAGTTTCAAACCATCAAGAATAAGTCTGATGGAATAAAAGTAGTAGTATGGACTTATTTGCAAAACCAATTGAAATAGGGTTTTAGTTATTCGCCAATTGGTAGTATGGTGGTCTTATGGCACCCTAAACTGAACCAAAAGAAGTAGACTGCCTCTTTTATATGCCAGTTTGTAAGCGGATTTTGATGTAACCTATGTCATTGCCTTAGTTTTTGGTGGAATTTTCTAGTTATTTTCATTTTCCAGGCAGTTGGAATTGCGGAAAACTGAACAATTTATGGTCAACTAGAGGAGTTGTGACCAAGTAAAAGTTTGAATATTCTAATATCATACTACTTTCCAATGTACTTTATATTTGTCAAAAAATGTACTTTGAGATTTGTCAAATAATTTATTTTAAAATTTCGTCAAACAGTTCACTTTATAGTTTTTAAATTTATTCGGTACTTCTATTTTTTGTGATCTATTTCAATTTTGGCACATGGATATGATGGTTTAGTGCCAATTCACAAACATAGTTGCCTTAACCATATGAATGTGTACACCATATTGGGGGAATCAATTTAGGAAAAAGAGCTATTTATATGGTTTGCGGCGTGGCCATGGCCATCCCCTCGGATTTTTTACAATTTTAGGGGTCCCCAAATTTGTATTCTCCTTGTAAATATACTCACATATTTTGCGCGTAAAATAAATTATATTGTTATTAGGGGCCCCCAAAAATAATTATTTGAGCCTTTTGCCTCGGGCCCCCGGGAACTCAGGACCGGCCCTGCACTTAGTAATTACAACTATTTTATATGAGAAAATCACTTGTAATGATATGAGGTTCCGTTCTCAAGGTAGAATATGATAGTATATTTTAGATAATCATCATCATGGTCATCAACTCATCATCAATTCAATTTGTCTGGACTTTTCTTGACTGTTGGGCCTCATCCTTTGGTTGTTTTTGCGAAGTATCATTTTTTTAGATACAAAATTTGGCTTATTATTGGATGTTTTGTTCAGGAATGGATCACCTGAAAATCCCATTCATGAAAACCCCATTCAGGGGAATCGTCAAAGATGTCAAAGGAAGAGCTGAATGTTATAGGCAGGATTGGGTTGGTGGCTTTCACTCAGGATTCAGGTACCATATACTGCTTGCAACTCATTACTGTTTTTTAAAATTAAATTCTGCAATTTTCCAAAGTATTGGATGTATTGTTTACAGTATATTGGCGCTTACTCTGTACATCTTTTTTTTATAATGAGGATAGAGTCCACCGACTCCAGCCCATATATAGATTAATAAAAGAATATGTACAAAAAAGGAATTTTACACGCAGTAAAACTGGAAAGAAATCGGGGAAAAAAGACACCATCAGTACATAAAGAGGCAATAAAGAGCATTGCCCTCAATAAACACACTCCAGTAAAACAAGCGGTAACCAAATACAAACAAAACGACGGCAGCAGACGAGTAGCCGAGGGCCGAAGACAGCTGCACCCCAACCAAAAGGGCACACCCGAGCAGCAACAAAACCAAACACAGCAAACAAGAAACAGCGATTGCCTCCATCCTTAAGAGCTGGCTCAAACTAGCCCAAAAGCAGAGACCTCAATATCACCTGTAAAGGGCAGCAAGACCAGACTGCAAGAGCGCAGCCAAACCAGCGCCACAAAAACAAAGACGACAATACAACAGAACCTTCCTAAAGGCCCACAATCCTGCAAGAGAACCAAAGAGACAACAGAATAGAGATGCGGGGCCTGCCCTCAACAGACCTCCACCCCAACAAAATGAGCAGAACACCCGCCGAACAGAAACAATCGAACAACTACGAAAACAAGTTAATAGAACATCAATAAAAGAAAGAGCAGTAAATTATAAAAAGAGAATAGAGGGTTAGGTGAGTAGTTTGAAAGCACAAGTAGCTGTCAACTACCGAGATCAGCGATGATAACAAACAAAAGAACGTAAAAGTAGAATAATCAGTTACAACAACTGTGTTCGAAATAGAGATAGAACCACAAATATTAAGAGCAAAAGGTAAACAGCAAAGCAGCTAAACAACACAACTGAACCCACAAACGAGTCTACAACCCTGACCTCCAAAAAGAGATAAGAAAACACCCTGAATCTCATAACATCAGCAAATCAAAATAGAAGCCGGAGTGAAGACCCCAGAAGGGGAGCAAAACATTAAAAACCACCCCCAGCCAACTCAATTCTGCAGGAAAAAAACAAAGAGAATGATTAGAACTCATGGTGGTTGAAACTAAGAAATACGCTATAAATCTGCCGCCTCTTGGAGGCGACGAAGATGAAGGGCTTCCACTTTATCAAGCGATAGAGCGAAAGACCAAAAATTAGTAAAGAAAAACCTCTCATCAATGAGATAATCAACAGTGCGGGAGGTATTAGAGAAAATTCGATTGTTTCTTTCTTTCCAAATGATCCAGATAAGGTCCATCATAGTAAGGTCCCAAGACGCACAAAACACTTTTTTAACATACCCAACCCTCCACCCTGTCCACCAAGACAAGATAGATGGGGGGAAGAGAGAACAAGCCACGCATTCACACAGATCGTCCATAATGGACGAATAAAATCACACAGCAAAAAGAGATGCTCCGAAGTTTCATGTTGAGTATTGCATAGCGCACACAATTGACCGAAAGCTATGTTCCTCTTGTTGAGATTGTCAACCGTAAGCAGTTTGTTGTTAATGGTCATCCAAACAAGAATTTTAACTTTCAAGGGGGCACAAGAACTCCAAATGGCCTTAGCGAAAGGGGAAAGAACACCGCCGAAGGATTTGACCGAAAAAACGCCGATGAATTCCATCTCCAGACGACATCCTCTTTAGGATGCCAGGAGTAGACGATTAAACTAGAAAGAAGTTGAATGTAATAAGGAAGTAAAGGGGGGGTCAGGGTAGTATTGAAGGGGATCACCCATTCTCTGTGCCCATTTAGAGTGCAGAGATAATTTGCCACGGTGGCGTAGGGGATAAGAGCAATCTTAAAAAGCTCCGAGAAAACTGACGCAATCTTATAATTACCAATCCAAAGATTGGTCCAGAACATCCTCTTTGATCCGGAAGCACACACTTTGGAGATGCTACAATGAAAAGGATCTACCACTTTCCACACACCCTTCCAGAAGGGAGAGGCCGTTGAAGGGAGAGGAGAGAATAACTCCCAAATTTTATGCCTCGAATGACATTTATGGAGGATCAATTTTGCCCAGGGTAAACTATCATCTTTCAAAATTCTTCAAAGCCATTTACCCAGCAGAGCTAAATTTTGGTTCCTCAAATCAAGAACTCCCAAGCCCCCAGACGACTTAGAAGTACAAATTAACTTCCAGTTGCAAAGATGGGTCCCTGATCTATAAATATCGAAACCGGACCAGAAGAAATTCCTTCTAATTCGGTCGATTCTCTTAATAACCCAAGATGGGACATAGAAAAAAGACATCATATATAAGGGATTGACGAAAGAATGGAGTTAACTAGAATCAATCTACCTCCTCGAGAAAAATGCCTACCATTCCAAACGTTTAGTCTGGATTCAACTTTATCAATCATAGGCAGCCAATCAGATTTATGCAACTTGCCCCATCTCAAAGGGAGACCTAGATACTTAACGGGGAAAGAAGTGGAAGCACAGCTGAAGAAATGAACGATCTCGTTTTGGCGATTGTTTGACCCGCCAAGCCAGAGAACGGAGGTTTTAAGGAAATTAATCGATAAGCCGGAAGCCCTTTCGAAAATATAAAGAAGTAGTTTAAGATTTCGAAGGGTCGAACCGTTAGGCTTAGCAAAAATAATGCTGTCGTCGGCATACTGTAAATTAAGCGCCCCGCGATAACTCTGGGAACCGCCTAATCCTTCGATAACATTAGCTTCCCAAGCATTTCGAAGAAGTTTACTGAAAACATCAGCAATCAGAGAAAATAACAGAGAAGAAATAGGGTCACCTTGACGAAGACCACATTTGCATTTGAATTTGTTACCCTCCGTTCCATTAATAAGAATAGAAGAAGTGCCAGCGAAAAGACTGGACTTAATCCAGGCAATCTACTTAGGACCGAAACCTCGATGGATAAGGATATCGAAACGAAAATCCCATCTCACTTTGTCGTACGCCTTTTCAAAATCTAATTAGATCTGTGACATTCTGAAATGATTTCTTGAGCACAGGCAACACTATCAAGAATAAATCGATCTTTAATAAATCCTGACTGGGCAGGATCAATAAGAGGGGAAATGACCAGACTGAGGCAGCTTGAAAGAACTTTCATGATGATCTTAAAAGTAGTATTGAGAAGGCTAATAGGGCGGAACACAGTCACCGAATTAGCTCCCATGATCTTGGGGATGAGAACAATATGAGCATAATTAATGCGATCAAAAGAAAAAAGGCCGTGGTGCAGATCAGCGAACATCTCAAGTAAATCTTCTTTCAGAAGGTCCCAGAATCTGTACATCACTCTGCTGTTCCCGTCATTGCGTTTGGGGAGCAGCTAAGTAAAGATACAGGTCCATTCCTCCCCTTTTACCAATGATTTTCCTGTTTCATTGTATAAAACTACATGCATGATTTTGGTTCATCATTGCCTACGCTTATGATGGGTGCATGACGATTTCAAAAGTGTAAGAATTTTTTATGTTGATCTATACACAGATAGTTCACTGAGCACAGTAGAAACATTGGCTTCTACTGCTTTATGTGGAATCATACACTCGATACTTGGTGGGCAGCCGATGTTGATTGTAGGAGTTGCTGAACACACTGATAATGTACACATATTTGTACAACTTTGCGAAAGAAGAGCGGATTTAGGAGGGCATCTATTTTTGGTTTGTGCTGGATGGTAATACATTAACATAAGGACATTCTGCATGATGGATAGTTTTGATTTCTAACTCTTTTTTTCCCGTAAAATAAAATTTGTTTTCTATTTGCTTCAATTTCCTTCAGGGTTTGTATTTGGACTGCATGTATGCTCTTCTTGCAGCTTTCAATGCTTCCGCTATTATCAGTAGATTCACAAGGGTTGCAGGAGAACTTTTTGGGATGCTAATCACTGTTCTTTTCATTCAACAAGCTATTAAGGTTTTTATTTTTTAAAACAAATTTGTGAAGTGAGTTTTAATTTTTCAATCGGAGGAGTCATACTAAATACATATTATTTTAATTGTAGGGCGTAGTCAGTGAATTTAATGTTCCAAAAGGTGAAGATCCAAATCTACCCGTAAACCAGTTTCTGTGGTTATATACCAATGGATTGCTGGGAATCATATTCGCCATTGGACTACTATATACTGCATTAAAGAGCAGAAGGGCAAGAGCATGGCGATATGGCACAGATCTGTAAATCCCAGAGTTAATTTTGTTTGTTTAAATTTTTTACATGCGTTGATTACTTACTGGACCCGTAACTGATAAATGCAGGGTGGTTTAGAAGTTTCACTGCTGACTATGGGTGATGGTCTTAGTGTGGACGGCAATGTCATATTCAGTTCCTGACAAAGTCCCTTCTGGAGTTCCAAGGAGGCTTTTCAGCCCACTTCCTTGGGATGCAAAATCACTACATCATTGGACAGTTGCAAAGGTGATAAGATTTGCAAGTTACTTTTATTTTGCATATCATATTCTGATTTTGTTCAATTAACATTAGATAAGCATGATGAGAGCTGATAAGTTATGTATCTTATGAACGAGAGGTCACATGTTATTACTTAATTATCATATTCATATGGCTTTCATGACTTCTATATTTTCTGATACAAGAAACTTTTTGCAATTATTGGTCAAAGAATCTTCTAGGTTTCGGTTTGTATGAACCTGCCCATCTCACCCGTGGATCGAGGGGATCATGTAGAAGTGTGCTTAATGTGCTCCCCCTTGCATCCAAGAGCTGAGAGAGTTGTGGGTTTATGTACCCAGGTTGATAGATTCATAGGATATTTTTTTGTTCTTATTTCTGTTAGTTCTGAGTATATATGCTTGTTATAAAAGACTTTTCTGAGAAAGTAACCCTGTACATATATTTTCTTTTTCTTTCTACTTCTATTGAAAAAACCCGCTATAAATTAACATGATAAACACTATTCTCTCGCACATATATCTCATGCAATAACTTTTTTTTTTAAAATGTAAGAACTAAAATTATATTAAAAAGGTGTCTTTTTCTTTCTCTCATATGGAACATATGATTAATTATTATATATAGGCACTGAATTACTTGTTTCAATTCTACTCTGCAGGATTTGCTGTCAGTTCCGGTGGTATACATTTTCGCTGCCATTATACCTGCATTGATGGTTGCTGGCCTCTATTTCTTTGATCACAGGGTTGCTTCACAGATGTCACAGCAAAAGGAATTCAATCTTAAGAACCCCTCTGCTTATCATTATTTGTCATTGGGTTCATGGTACATAGCTTATCCCTCTTGGATTCCTGTCGACATAGTTGCAGGTAGAATTTCGAAATAGAATTACTCACCATTGGTATTGTGACTTATGATTTCAGGTTTTCGTCTGTGGATATCTTGGAATCCCACCTTCAAATGGGCTTTTCCCGTGGTCGCCTATGCACACAAAAAGCCTCGCTGTTCTCAAAGGCCAGGTGTGTGTGTGCATGTTTCCAAAGCTTTGAACGATATGCTGATATACCACTCGAAGATTTTAGCAGTAAAATTCAGATATTTTGTTTTACTTTATATTTTCGGTTAATGTGTAAGAGACTGGTTAAGAGTGGTAAAGAGAGTATTAAAAGGAAAGCAAGTAATTCAGAAATATATGGGAAAATGCAAGAGGTCTTCATAGAAATGGACGAAGGATGTAAGTAGTCCTAGTCATGGAAAGTGCACATAGTGAATTCACCTTCTCTCTCTAATATCATGATATAAATTAGTTTCTGTTTGTAATTGTGACTGCATTTTTAAATCTAATTTTAGGTAAATTCCATCTTTAATTGCAGACATTTATGATTATGGTCTGGTACTAATAATTGTCATATAGAACCTTTTCATTCTTTGAAAAATTTTCAGTTTGCTGTTTATTCTAGTAATTGCATTTGAAAGTCCTTTTTTCAATTTTTTCTTTCCTTTATTTTTCTTGAGGCTTCATTCCAAAGCTTAGAAAGTTCAGTAATAGTGACCAGTATAATCTACGTCTAAAAAAAGGTAAAGTCATTAAAATTAAATAAATATATATTGAATAAGAAAAAAATAGTTTATATTTGAATGTTTTGATTTGGGCTACACATGCGGTGCACATTTATATTTGTTGGATATAGTTTGGACGTGTATTATACGTGTTTATGTAGTTACAAAGTTAGGGTTTGTTTGTTACAAACCCCAACTCTCCCAATAAAATAGTAAAGATTATTGTTTCACTTCAATGGGCACTAACAAAAGAATATATTTCACTATAAGAAATGATATGTATGAATCTATTCTGCACGTGGAAACAATTGTTTTAATTGAAAAGTAACAAAATTTATTATTTGGTACGTTTTTTTAGCATATCTTTAGACTATCTTACAATCTATATTGTTAGGTTCCTTGAAATAGTGTTAGCATACACACGCTATATGTACAATTATATCAACATAACTTCCATGCATGTGTGCGCGTGGCTGTGGAAGATGGTAATTTATGGTTGACCTGAATTGGTTGTTTTAAAGCACTCAAATTGAGCTAAAAGAACTAGCCTATTCCTTTTATTTGCCAATACGTGGGCGGATTAGATTTATCCTTT
The DNA here is from genome assembly GCA_017893485.1 of Hemerocallis citrina. Classification (NCBI taxonomy): domain Eukaryota; kingdom Viridiplantae; phylum Streptophyta; class Magnoliopsida; order Asparagales; family Asphodelaceae; genus Hemerocallis; species Hemerocallis citrina. The sequence goes on from CM030366.1 coordinate 196,548,301, forward strand.
GTTGTTTACCTACATTTATTAGGTTATAATTTGGTGGTTATTTTCATTTTCTAGGCTGTTGTGTTTGTGATGAGTACATCGATTCAGTCGACTCAGGTGTTTCTGTCAGCGCAGACATCGTCTAGGATGGTTGTTCTATTAGCCTAGTATTTTATTTCAGTATTCATATTTGTTTTTGGCAATTATAGTTGTATGTAGTAGTTTTGCGATTTACACAATTTATTTTATGCATTAGAATGTTTTGAAGATTTGTATTAAGATTTGTTTTGAGCCTATATATAGGCCTCTAGATTAATAAAAAAAATTCTATTATTGATTAAAAAAATTACTGTTTGTTGAGTTATTGCTTTGCATCATTTTCTTGTGTGTGAAACCATAAGAAATTATTAGGGTTTGTGAGAACTCCTAAATCATATCTTCATCTTTTCAACCTCTATTAAAACTCTAAATCACAACACCCCATCTACTTCACAGCCGTTGACTACCCCCCTCTCTCATCTTCTCCACCTTTGTCGACCAAAACCCCCACCGTCGTCGCCTTCCCCCTTCACTGTCGCCATCAACAACCTCGTCTCTTCTCTTCTCCATCTTCCGACGCCGCCCCCACTGCTTAGTCTCATCCTCGTTGCCTCCCGACTGTGGCCATCAGCCACCACCACTAGTCGCCACTCCTGGTTGTGTTCATCGACCGCTACCACCATCTACCACTCTCGTCTACACCTCAACCGTCGACTTCGCACCCCGCCATCAGCCTACACCATCTCCGCAGCCCGACGCCCACCACTGCCTTCTTGATCAGTCACTGCCTCTCCTTGTTCACCTGCAGCACCATTGTTAACAACCTCCAGATCAGCAACCTCTCCATTGCCACCCTCTGTCACCGAACCCGGTAACTTCTCTCCATTTCTCAATTATTTGTGATACTGTCTGTTATCTCTAGAATATTATCTGATTTATATGTCGTCCACAAATATTGAAAGTGTGTGCTTCTACCTGCTAATTAGAGTATAAATCATTATTGCATATCTTACATGCTAAGAATGATTAAGTATAATTGTTGATTGTTAGACGTGAATCTTTAATTGGCCTTGCTAAACTTATTTCAATTGTTGAAAATCTGTCCAACCAATTAGCAGTTTTAATTTCTAACTTAATTGATATTACATGTTGGTAAACTTAATCTTTTGATATTCTTGGAAAAATCTGTACTTAGGGTTAAGTTTACATCAGATTGAGTTTGTTTACCCCTGGAATTTACTGACTTTGAATTTGGAGTAGTTGATCATTTACTTAAAGATCAACTAGTTGGATCTCAGAAAAGTTTGGATGTTTTAATGTCACTTTACTTTACAATGCACTTTTATTTGTAACATTAATTGTACTTACGTTTTTATCAAACATGCATTTTAAAATGTGAAAATGGAAGGAAATGTGGCATAGGAGAAAATTTCCTCCTATGACACCTTTAAAAACCCAAACCCCACCTTCAAAATGCATGATCCACACCATTGAAAGTGTTCAACGTGTCACAAAACATAAGAGGATGATATATTGTCAAAATCGCATGTGTTTTTCCCATGTATTTAACAATCACAATATGTGTTGCTGAAAACCCGTTTGCAACTTCATGATGAATGGAAAAAACATATTCAAATTTAGTAATTTTTCTTCACTCAATGTTTTATGAAATGAAGATTATTAAAGTAATTATACTTATGTTGTAAGGGTAGTATAGTCTTTGGTTATTTCAGATCTTAAAAGCTCTCTCCCTTTTGTACTGTTAAGTTATTGCAGCCCCCAAATTTTGCGTAACCCTAGTTCTCCTTTTCTCTCCACCATGATTTCTCTTTGGTTCATTGAGTTTGGTTGTAGATCTTGATTTGATTCTGCTGTTTGATTTATCATGGTATCAGAGTTTTGATTCTTACTACTATTGCTTTGCTGCTATTGCTCGTCACCGTCATCTCCTCCAAGTTCAGCGAATTCGAACCCACTTTCTCCAAGCAATCTGAAACCCAATAGTCCTCTCCCTATTGTTGTTGCTGCCACTCCATTGTTGCTATAAGTTTTGATTTGAGTTGAGTTTACGGGTTAAGAAGAAGAAGAAATAGTTAAGTGGGTTCTGATATGGTGTTGAGAGTGAGAGTTGGAAAATTGGAGAAGGTGAATGATGATGCCAGGAAGGAGATTGGTAGGATGAGAGATAGTATTGTTGTGTTGGAGAAGAAGTAGTCTGGTTGTTGGTTGTTGAGTTTTGTTTTGGGTTGTTGGGTTTTGCCTTTTCTTTTAAGTGAGAAGCAGTCTGGAGATTTTATTTGTGTGTGGTGAACATGAAATATATGAATTTTAGAGGGGCTAATTTGGAAACTCATGGAGTTTGAAAGGTGAATAAAGGGAATATTTTTCTTTGGTCTGCCTCAATCAAAGGTTTGACCAATCAGCTGGGTTCTTTATGGTTGAATTGAAGTGAGCAATTTGTGTGTATTTTGTGCAATTTGGGAGTCCTTTTAGAATTTGCAAGAAGTTGTGCTCTTGAAGGGTGTTTGTATTGGCAATTTGGAATTTTGTTCGAATTTGCCAAATTGCAAGTTTGTTTGCATTCAAAATTTCAAAGGTTGAGATGGATAAGTGCAATTTTTGCAAGCAAAGAGGTCACTGCAAGCAATACTTTCGAGTCCTTGTAAAAACTCAACATTGTGCTGTTATCAAGTATTTTAGATGTGATTTCGGTGGTGAATACACTTCCAACAAATTTTGCGATTTGCTTGCTTTAGATGGAACTATTCACCAGACTTCTTGTACAGATACTCCTGAGCAAAATGGTGTTGTTGAAAGAAAATATAGGCACATTGTTGAAACTGCCCGTTCTCTTTTGTTGTCATCTTCAGTTCCTAGTGAGTTTTGGGGAGAAGCAGTACTTACTGCAACCAACCTTATTAATAAGATCCCATCGTCCATTACTTTAGGTTTGTCACCTTTTGAAAAACTAAATGGGCATGTTCCTGACTATTCCTCATTGAGAGTTTTTTGTTCTACTTGCTTTGTTCTTCGTCCACATGTAGAGCGTACAAAATTGTTGCCACGTTCTTCTATTTGTGTGTTTCTTGGTTATGGTGTGGGACAAAAGGGATATTGTTGTTTTGATCCAGCTTTGCAAAAACTATGTCCCGTCATGTTGTGTTTCTTGAGCATATACCTTTCTTCTCTATTCCTGCTACTACTCACAACTTGACCAAATCTGATCTCATTCATATTGATTCTTTTGTTGACCATACAGACAACCTTTCTCCACCAGTCCCTTTCATTCATGATTCTGACTCATCTCTTGCTCCTGTTGTAATACCTCGCAAGCTATTTTGCGTAGTAATTCGTGCACGTCTGAGTATTGCACACGATTACACATTTCTAATAATTATCAGAGATTTCAGACATATGAGCTGTTCTGAACCCGATGAGGTAAACTCGGAATATCAGCCTGATTAAACTGTGGATTTGTCCCAATTATTTTGATCGGACAAAATTCGGGAGAAAATTATAATTTCTATAAAACATATATTTTTATAGATTTTAAATTATATATATTGGTCATTTTAAACTAAGTTGATGTTTGAATTGAATATACACAAAGGTTAAGGTTAAGGGTACGGTAACCTAGGGTATGGTGACCTAGGGTTAGGAACCCTAGCATCATATGATCATGGCTTGGATCTTCAGGAGACAATTCACCATTTGATGTGTGTGTATTTGACTTCAAGAGAACGGAAAATTTCCAAGAGATTTCCATGAAGTTTCCAAGAAACTTCCTAGGGGCTTCTAGAAGAGTGTGTTGGCACTTCATTTCACCACACATCTCCATCCCACCTCACCCTACTCCATCTCCACCCTCCATTCCCCTTCTAGAATTCCAGCCCCATTTCCCCCAAACCCTAACCTTCCATCTCCTATAAAAATCCTCACTCCATCTACTTCTCATCTCTTCTCATCCTCTCATATTGTTTCAAAAATAAAAGTAGAGAAGTAGAGAAGAAGAGAGAGTTGGAGTCTTTGAGTAGTGGTAGAGGAGAAGAGTAGTAGAGAAGGAGAAGGTGTTGGCCAAGTTCTACAAGAGCTAGGAGCAGGGAAAGCAAGCAAGACTAGGAGCAAGGAGATTCTCTTGCAAAATCAACATGTGGGTGGTTTCTCTTAACTTTAAAATTTTAGTTTTTGATGTGTATGTGAATTTTAGCATGTGGAAATAGTTAGAAAAATTTTGATTATCATGAATAATGGTGGCATGCTAAGGAAAAGATGGTTGTATGCTAAGGAAAAGATGGTTGTAAAGGCAAGTCATTTCTTATCGAATATTTATTGTATCATATTCGAGATTTTTATTGAATTCCGCAAGTAGATCCATGTTGAATATCGTATAATGTTATTGTCATCTATCGTTGGGATACCACGGATTTACACGAGCGAATCCAAGTGGTAGTCTTGACTTCGTGCCATCTTTTTGCCTCTAATGTATAGGGATCTTACATGCACCCATGTAGTTTGTTATTGAATATAAGAATAGAGAATTATTGTTACATTTCATTTTATGACATTAAACACAACTATTGTAGATTGTATATTAGGGTTGATTGTTCATGTGATTGATAATGATAAATTGGTTGATTGTAATTAGTAGAGTTATGGACATTATATATCTTAATACCATGTTCACATAGGATTGACTTGCTGTGATTTATGATGGTTAAACCCCAATTCATAGTTCTTAACATTTTAATCATTTTATTCAAAAAGAATATGTTGACACCCTGAAAATTTACGCCAACCTGAACCTTGTCGTGTTGTTTCAACCTAGATAACGTCATAAAAATCAGTCACTTCCTGAATATGAAACGTAGTCCTAAGTGTCTAGATGTCAATAACATCCAGAATTTTCGAATTCCGGCTTATATTGCCTGAGTTATGACCCTTTTGCTACTGCTGCGCTGTAATTTCAGATTCATGTACATACCATGTTAGGCTGATAAATTAAGTGAACTAATGATCAAGTATTGCCGTAATAAATTCCAGATTGGTAGATAACATGCTTAGGGTGATAAAAATTATTTTTAATGATTTTTACAATGATTATTTACTGCCCTTACAACTGAAATTAGTCAACATCGACACCTAGCCAGAAACTAAAATCTGTAAAGAACACTGAATTTCACCTAGCTATTGTTGTTGAAATGTATATTTTAAATATGCGTTGGAACCGGGTTGGAGTCTAGTTTTAAGAACTTCTGACGGATCCACATTTACTATCCTATAGCAACGGAAATTCTGGTTTTGGTACAGCACCCTACTGCTGTCCAGAATTGGATCCCTATGTTTAATTATATGGAATTGAATCTATACTGTTATATTTGGTGCATTTAATTGTATAGAGTATATTGCATGATCTTAGGGTTTTGTTTTGTTATCTTTCTAGTGTCCCTTATTAATCGCATTATTGTATGCCAACTGAATAAAGAATGCTAATCAAGTTGGGGTTAAGGGTTGACTAGGATAGTTGACAATATAGCGACTGTACTCGGATGATGACCAGTGATTAATATTGTTATTGGCATCGTGTAAGAAATTACACATGTCCAGTGTTTTACCGTTACCGGCATCGTGTAAGAAATTACACATGTTCAGTGTTTTATCGTAATCGGCATCGTGTAAGAAATTACACATGTCCAGTGTTATTACCGTTATCGTCATCATACCCAGTACATGAACTATAGAATCTGCCACCTTAGTCTAAACGAAATTGATTGTATGCATCGAACCTGTGGTACGGCACACATGGGACACAATAGTACGTGCATTAGCTAGGATTAAAAATGAATAATAGACTTAAGATTTTCATTGCATTGTCATTTCATATTGTCATCTTCATTGAAGTGTTGAACAGTGTTATCGTTATTGTTTGCTATTATTGTTAGTGTTTATTGTTATCGTTATAAATCATCGTTATTGCACATTGTACTATTATTGCATTGTCACTGTTCAATACTATTGATTTCATCGTTCATTGAATTCATTGCTGTACTGCCATTGTCATTGTTTCTCTGTTTCTCTACTTGCATGTCCACGACTTGCTCTAAGGACATTTTCTTTTCCACTCTAGTTGTTCTAGTTACAGGTGAACAAGGAGAATTGCCAGAAGGTATTGGTAAGCAGCTCTTCTAGAATTGGAGCAGGAGCCTCTCGAGCTATTTGGTAAGTTCTTATATTCCTGATGTTGGGTTATTTTGATGTTGGTTATTTTTATGCTTAATATTCAATGTTGTTATTTATATGATTATTTTTGCATTGCATGTGTGGTTGTATTACTTCTTATTTATATTGTTTAGTTGGATCATTAATAGCCTATGGATGACGCAAGTCATTCGCTGGGCCGTGTCACATGCCTGCATTCCGTATTTTTGGGAAGCGGGGCGTGACAATTCTATCGGACAATTGATGAGGAACCATCTACATATCGTATTGTGGTGATCATGAGCTATTGAGTCTCAAAAGTTGTTTTAGCATTTCATCTGGAACTTAGACAAGTTTCTGTGCTTAGTACTCATGGTGGACATGAGTAAGTTGGGTTATAGCTCTGGTCGGGTCGTGATTGGTGTCTTGATGCCTGAGTCTGTCAAATGGTCAGGAATTTGTGATTGTGTGTGCTTACCTTCATTTGAATTATATTGCATCCTTAGGGTGCCGTTGGACTACTCGCTGAGGGTCATGGGCCGGAATTATTTTGTTACTGGTCTGTAAGGGTATTGGGAATCAGTGATGTGATTCCCGTGATGATTGTTATTTTGACATACCAGTCAGGCTCGGCATTGATTGTTCAACACCATGTATGATTTGAGTGACAACATATTTTCAGTAAAATGCATTCATTAGGTTTCCTCATTTTGTTTTGATTGAAGACCGAATTGGTGTAGGGGTGATTCCCTATAATCCGATTCATTCTGAGAGTTGGCACTAGGTGGTGATGACCATGGGATTGTCTCTTCTTGTCATTAGGGATGCGTGCTGCGGTGCGTATCTTGCACTGTTGATTCCTGAAGTACCGTGGTAAGAACGGGATGTCAATTTCCTGACGGATAGAGGGTTTTAAACCTTTGAGGCCATCATGTTCTATGTGGTGGACACGAACGAATCATATTGGATCTTCTGCATAATGGATATGCTGCAGTGTATTTATAAGTTCGTCACCACTTTTGAGTGGAATCCGGGCGCCGGGCACTAGTGGCAAACCGAGACACCACTAGGTGACTCCAGAATGGATGAGACCGATTAATCTGCAACCTCCTCAGCCATACTCTACTATCAGGAACAGGAAGTGTACAATAATAGAATGCATTACATAGCGAGGGTTCGAATCCCTGAAACTGGAGGATCGGTTTGATCTGGGGCACATGTAGTAGGGAATGCATGTGTATCCAGAGTCTCGCTGACATTAGATTAAGGCATCTGTTTCTGTACTCTGTGTTTTGTATTAGACTTCAAGTCATGGCATACACGAACACTAGGAAATCAGGATACACGTTTCTTTTCCATTCAAGATGAATTGTGGGTGTGATAGTTGGAGATCACTGTTTCTTTTCAGCATTGCATTAATAGAATTACTGACGTGCCCACTTAATTAGGTACTTGATACCGGGTCAAGAGGGCAGGTGAGCCAAACAAGTAGGGCATCCAAGTGGGGCGGCAGTGTACATGCCTACCATTCGAGCGGGTGCAAAAACATCAGTCACGCAGCAGAAGGCTTAAGCCGAGGGGCAAGTCCCAGGGAGGCAGACCATTCAGCGGAGTTTTTTGCAATGACCAACCGATCATCATTCTGGAAGACAGCCGATAGCTTCGCAAGAGGAGTTTGAATATTTTTGTAATCAGTTGTAATGAATTTATGTAATATGTATTCCTTGTTCAAGAACAAGATAAGGGTTGTAATTATTGATGTAATGATTCTATTTGGCAATAAAGGTTTTTTAATTTCCGTATTATTTACTGTGTTAAGATACATTTGAAGGAAAAGATTCTGGTGATGTCATGGATGCCCTGTAACGGGGATCCGGGGCGTTACACCTGTAGCTCCCTTTCAGCTTCATTATTCTTGGAGGACTCGGATTGTTAGTTCTGGAGATACTGGTGCCTCGCAGTCTGACACTCGTGATACTCCCCCTCCTCCTGCCGCCGTTCAAGCTCCTCCCGAGATTGTGGATTCTTCTTCTCGTTATCTTCAGTGTTCTCGTAAGTCTACTCACCTACCAGATTTTGTTAACTCTTGTTATTCCACTTCTTTCTCTTCATTTTTAACATCCTTTCATGTCTCTCTGAGCCCTTATTGTACAAAGAGGCACTTCTTGACCCCCATTGGCAGCATGCTATGAATGAATAACTTTCTGCCTTGCAAAAGACAAGACACTTGGGATTTGGTACCTTTACCTTCTGGTAAAAGTACAGTTGGTTCTCGTTGGGTTTATTAAATCAAGACAAAGTCTGATGGATCAGTTGAGCGCTACAAAGCTAGATTGGTTGCTAATGGATTTTCTCAGCAGTATGGTATGGATTATGAGGAGACTTTTGCTCCTGTTGCAAAGATGACTACAGTTCGTACTCTTATTGTAGTTGCATTTGTTCGTCAGTGGCATATATCTCAAATGGATATTAAGAATGCTTTCTTGAATGGTAATTTGCATGAAGAAGTTTATATGGTTCCCCCGCCTAGTGTCTCTCATAATCATGGAGAAGTTTGTAAACTTAAGAAAGCGTTGTATGATCTCAAATAGGCACCTTGAGCTTGATTTGAGAAGTTCTTTATCGTTATCACGTCTCTTGGGTTTTCCTCCAGTAATCACGACTCGGCTCTCTTTGTTAAGTGTACCCTTATTGGTCGTATCTTACTTTCTATATGTTGATGATATGATTATTACTGGTGATGATGTTGATGGCATTGCAGTATTAAAATCAGAAGCCCATCAATTTGAAATGAAGGATTTGGGTTCTCTACGGTATTTTTTGGGTGTTGAAGTTGCATTTTCTCCAAAAGGTTATCAATCTAAGTACACTGCTAATATTCTTGAGCATGCTCGTCTTACCGATACTAGAACTGTTGATACTCGTGAGCTAAATGTTCAGTACGCTCATTCTAATGGTACTTCTTTGTCAGATTTTACTTTTTACCGCACTATTGTTGGAAGTTTGGTCTGCCTCACCATCACCCGTCTAGACTTTGCTTATGTTGTTCATATTGTCAATCAGATTGTTGCTTCTCCTACTACCATGCATTGGGCAGTTGTTCTTCGTATCTTGCGGTATCTTCGTGGGACCATCTTTTCAGAGTCTTTTGCTTCCATCCGCTTCTTCCTTGGAGCTGCGTGCATACTTTGACGGGCGTGATCCCACAGATCGCAAGTCTGTTATTGGTTTTTGTATCTTTTTGACTGATTTTCTTATTTCTTGGAGGCAGAGTACCGTGCTTTGACATCCACTACTAAAGAGATTATTTGGTTACGTTGGTTACTTGCATATGTGAGTGTTGTTCTTTCTCGTCCTACTCCTATTTATTGTGACAACCAAAGTGCTATTCAGATTTCTCACAAATCAGTTTTTCATGAACGGACCAAACACATCATGAGTTTGAGGGGGGGGGGGGGTATTAAAGTAATTATGCTTATTTTGTAAGGGTAGTACAGTGTTTTGTTATTTCAGCTCTTAAAAGCTCTGTCTCCCTCGTGTACTATTAAGTTATTGCAGCCCCCAAATTATGTGAAACCCTAGTTCTCCATTTCTCTCCACCATGATTTCTCTTTGGTTCTTTTGAGTTTGGTTGTAGATCTTGATTTGATTTTGATGTTTGATTTATCAAAGATCAACTTGAACGGTGCGGATCGTAAATTTTGATTGCAGAGAATGGATTTTTAGTGCGCCATAGGAGGAAATTGACCCCATGTATCCTCTTTTTAAATTTTGTCAAATAAATTGCTATACATTTGTTCTAGTTCCTCAGCTACTTGTTACTTTTTTATAATTTATTTCAATAGTGGTTCATGGCTATGCTAGTTTTGTGCCAAATACACAAGCATAGATGCCTTAATAGCAGCCCTGACCATAATCGGCCAATGTTTGACCGATTATGGTTGTGCGAGATGGTAATCATTCACTTAATTATGGTCATGTGGAGGGGTTTGGAACTAAGTTTGAATTTTTTTAATGTTATCTGTTGGAAGTAAACTTTATATTAACGCATCTCCCATTTTACATGCTAACATACCTGGGAAAGTTAGGGATGATACACTAAACCATTGTTCTTACAAGAAATGGAAGAAACCCAACATCAACTGCATTTGCTTGTGTTCCATGGTTAGCATTTTTAGGCTAAGGGTAATAGTAGGATGGGTAATCTCTTTGATAGTCCATGCATAGGAACAATTGTAAAGAGTGGCTAGTGTATAACCAATACCAAATTTTTCTTGGTGGCTAGAGGATACCTATGAGAATCGTGGCTAAATCATACCCACTTACAAAGAAAAAAGTGGCAGGCCATCAAATTCGATTACAATTCTTTACATTTACATTGACTTGCATGTCATAAAAAGGTCCATTCATGAAAAAGCATGTCTTTCGAGGATGTTTTTTCCCCATGCATCAAGCTATTATAGAGTGAATTTTGTCATAATAAAGGAGCCTTATGGTGTTTATGTTAGAAATTCGTGAAACATGTGGTTTTATCTAGGTACAGGCTACAAGTTAAATCCTTGCACAAGTGACGATCTATGAAGCACACATACGAATACGAGGTGCGGGTACGACACGACACGGGTACAGGGATACGTGATTTTACAAAAAACTAGGATACATGTGCGTTGGTGGGTACGTTAAGTATAATATATTTTACATTATATATATAAATAAATAAATATTTATTTTTTAAAAAAAATGCAAATATTTGAACCATTTCATAGAATTATAAGAATACATTATAATTATGAGCATTTTTGGAGATATTTTTAAAAAATCTATCTAAACATTGGGTATGCTTGTTTTGGGTTTGAGCATAACTTAAAACATAAAGTTTTTGAAATTACACTAGGCCCCCAAACATTTATATAAACATACTTGTGTCCAAAAGTTGTAAAAATGTATGAAAAAATTGGATATTCCTTGGGTACTCTCGGGTGCGTACCCAAGGAGTATCGGCACCCGATACGCACCTGACACGGGTACGTAGGTCGTTTGAAAGTACCTGTGCTTTGTAGGTGACGATAAGTTCAATTATAGAGCTGAAAACAAAATCAAGGTAACATGTGGTGATATGTAAAGATGGGGCATTTCCTTTATACCAGTCTTAATCAATTCAACAATATGACCCAAACTTGGTTTTTTCCTTTCAATATCTCTTCTAAAAAATATTAATTCAATGCCGGCATAAGGCTTAACTACCCTCTAGCTTTTAATTCCATTTCATGTTCATAGCATTTGAGTATTCACATTCATAAGATCTTTCATACTTCATCACGACATTTTATTTCACTTTCATGTACAATTTCATGCATAGAATAAATGAATTCATTTTCTAACTTGTCACATTTAAAATTCTTTTATTCTCACTTTATCAATACTAAAACCCAAATTCACACTTTCAATTTTTTCCATACCAAGTCTCATTTCAAAAATTCTTTTAAGCAATGCATTTATTTTTTTCTTTATCCAAAGACAATTTAAACTAACAACTTATAATAAGTTCTTTCTTGCAAAAAAAATCTCAAATTCTCATTTATACTAGGCCAAAGGTTATAGAAAAATATCTCATGAAATCTGGATATTATTTGGACTTCAGGACAGTTGACTATTAAACAATGTCAGTCGGCTATTCTGCGAGGATCTAAAGCTCGAAAACAAATAATCAGGGCAGTCGACTGTTGAAATATAGTCCGTCGACTGTTCTGCGAAGATTTAAAACTCGAAAACAAATAATCAGGGCAATCGAGTGTTAAAACATAGTGGTCTGAAATTTATTACCTGACAGTCGACCGTCGACTCTAATTCGGTTGTCTGTCGATTGCGCCAGGTTTCTATTTAGAGTAAATCATGGGTATATTTTCGACATTGAAAACAAAAATCATAATTTTCACATTATTTATAATTAAAGTTTCCACAAAAGATTATTTTTAGAACACAAGTTTTCATCTTTCAACATTGGTGTTGCTTAAAATTAGACAATCAAATTTTCATGGTGCATTTAATCAATCATTCGTCTCATAAGCACAAAATTTTCAATAAAGCATATTTCAAAAGCATGATAGATTCTAGCACATCACAATTTTATCAGCTAACAATCAATTGGTCAAGCATTCTCTTATCTACATTTTTTTTCTTCTCTAAATAGGCAAACATGAGGCTAAATTACTTTTTCTCTTTAGAAATTTTATCAATTCAAACCCTAGCATGATGTCTAAATTAGAAGCATGAGAATCACCCACCTATTGGAGAAAAACGAATAAAAGCTCCTAGAAATCTCTTAGAATGCGCCAATGGATCCTTCTCCTCCTAGATTGTGCCTCCAACTCGTCTCCTCCTCCTTGCTTGTATGGAACTCGAGCTCTCTTCTCTTTGGATGTAGTCCGGCCTCTCCTTGGAACGAGCACACACACAAAAGCTCAATCTTTTTCTCACTATAATTCTTTTCTTTCTTTCTTGTTATCAAATTTCTAATGTACTCCATGAGAAGGGTGAGGGGGGTATTTATACTCTTTTGAGAGTAAAATAGATGGCTAGGATTAGATCAATGGTTAAGAATAGAAGGCTAGGATGTTTTAGGGAGTTGTAGCAACTACCTATGATCACATAACCACCCCATCCACTACACCACTCTCTCAATCTCTCTCTCCCTCTTGTACCATCCGGCCACCCCCCTTTAGGCACACTAGACACGTGCTAGCGCAATGCACGTGTCTCCCATAGTACTCCCTATTAATTGTTGTACATGATTAATAAATTTGTAGTTTACTAAATGTGTCTACACTACATTACAACAATTAAAAGGTAATTTAATTAGTGGGCTTCAAAATAGTGGGCTTTAGACCCACGAGTTATTAATAAAACACTTAATTAATTAGGATGGGCTTAAATTAGGAAAAATAGGCCTTAGGCTTCTTAAAAATAGGCTTGTAGAAATTAAAAGGAAGAATTTTAAATGATCATTTGTTTATGTTATAAAAGAGATAATTTTAAGGGAAAATGCACAAGAATTTATACGTGCAAAACACGTAAAATCAATAACTTCTCAATTAATTATAAATAGAAATCTAGGGTATTACACTAAATCACCTTTGTTGCCAGAGCTCCCCTCCTCTACAGTCGACCTCACTTCTGTTTCCGAACACCCCATCCTCGCCGCAGCCGATCTCAAGCAGTCGAGATCCCCTCCTCCATCAACAAACCCATTGCCAAGCTCCACGCCTCTGCCGCCGAGCTCCATCTCCATTGTCGAGCTTCTTCGTCGCCAAACTCGCGAGCTCCGAACCCATCACCCACGCCGTCGAGCTCCCCTCCTTCACGAGCTCCACCACGGCTTCGCCGAACTCCAAGCTCACTGCCTTCGAGTTCGAGAACTCCTTTTCCGAGCTCGAGGATTCAGTTGCCGAGCTCGGACGTGGACCTCCACCGTTGCCGAACTCCACAAGCACCTCTGCTGGAGTCGAGCTCCAGCAGCCTCCTTCGTCAACCTCGTTGAACTCCCTACTCACAGTCGTCCTCGTCGAACCTCATCGAGCCCCTTTCCTCGCCATGTGCGTCGAGCTCCTCGTCGCCAACTCGACTCCGCAGTCTAGCCCCCCTCCTCCGCCGTCGACGTCGCCTCCACCTTCACTGAGGTCAGGGGCCGATGAAAGCGCGAGGGTCGGCAACGCAGCCGAGCAAAGTTTTCACTGGACCCAAAATGTAAGAAAACGCCCCGTTTTAAGATCCGTGCACGACCGCGATCAACGGCCGTGATTAATCAAGGTAAATTCGAATTAATTTATTTAATTATTTAATTCAATTAATATTTTAAAAAATCAGAAAAAATTAATTAAAAATTGAAAAAATAGTAAAAAGTCCTTAAAATAATTATTAATTTAGAAAATAATTTTGAAATTATGAAAATATAATTATTAAATTAGAATAATTAATTAAAATTTTCGATAATTAACTATTTAAATTTGGAAATTGAATAAATTTTTTTAAAAACTATTAAAAAATGGGAAAATTTCAGAAAAATCTGGAAAAATCACAGAAGATCCAGAAAATTCCGAGAATAATTTTAGGCATTTTACAAGCTCAAAATAACACCATTACACCTCGAGCAAGATCTAAACTCTCTCGAGAACTCCGATGAATTCTATTAACCATTGAAAACAGACAAAACTACTCCTCAAAGATTGCAAAACTCAGTCTTTAGGAGTGGGGGGCTTGAGATATGGCTAAAAATAGAACCAAATCAGGACCGTTCAAATCGGGCACGAATCTTAAAGCTCTCAGGGGTAAAACGGTAATTTCACCTACAAACGAGTCTGAAATGGGAAGTGGATCTTTCTTCAAAGCCCAATAACCCAAAAACGGATCTGTCTTACTGGGTTAGGGTGACAACCCATTACAAACCAACCCAGGTCATTTAAAGAATAATTCAAATTTATGGTTATCTCTAAGAGACGGTTTAAACCAAATCTCTTACCATGAAACGATTTAAACTCTACATCTTATCCAAAAAACACCGGGACATAGGGATAGATGATTATCTATAAACTGTCTCTAAAAGCGACTATAAATACCCTCTTCCCTCACCATAAAAAAGTAATCAATATTTTTCCACATAAACGCTCTTTCATAATCTTCCTAGTTACTGACTTGAGCGTCGGAGGGTTCGTTGCCGGGATCCATCCCGGTGTATCGAACTTTTTTCAGGTTGACGGCAGCAGCATGAAACTAGTCAAGCACCGGTGAAGGTCAACAGATTTGCCTTTATTGTTTCCGAAAGAATCCACAAATTCATCTGTTTGCTCCCACTCCAAAATCTGCAGCAACAAAACTATACCAGTACAATGTGAATTTCTCAAGAGTTATTTAAGTTATTTCCTATCCTTCCACGGGATCTATGAGAGTATGAACGGTACAAGCAAAGAAAGGAAATAAATTGGAACTTTATTAGCATGCTAAAATGGCAAGAAACGGGAATTAAACGAGATGTAGAAAGGGGGAAAATGCATTTTCTTTCTACAATGATTACTCTCTTCAATGTTGTTCATTATCGTAGTCTACTTTCTGCCTTTATGATGTTGTAATATACACCCCATTTTTTCTCTGCAGGACGGCAAGATTGAGAGGCTATTTAAAATGTGTGTGGACAAGTCTCAGCTCAAGTTAGATGTCACACCCCGCTTTCCAAAATACGGGAATACGAGCCCGTAATGAAGGCCCAGCGGATGATATTAATATCATCCATAAGTTGTACCTGACTTAACTCAACAATATGAAAAATGAATAATTACAACCACGCAGATAAATGTAATTGCATAAACGAGAATAAAATTCAATAACCAAATCTGGAATATATGAACTTATCAAATAGCTCGAGAATATGCAATGCAGTAACAGTTCGGCGAGTTCCTTTCAGTTACCCATCACTGTACCTGAATGACATAACTCAAAAGAAGGAGGAAGAGAACCCGTTAGAGCAAGCTTCGGAAGACAAGTAGTAGGAAGCAGTAAAATAGGGAATAAAGGACTATATAACAAGAGCAGAAATTGGAACGATATCGGAGTCAATAAATGATAAACGGTAACAAAATTAAAAGTTGATAATCAATATTTCAGAAATCGGGAATCAATGTTTAATAACCGGTATTCAGTATTTGTGTCGATGTTCAATGTTCATTTATGTCTATAAGTCTATTATTCATTTTAATCCTAACTAATGCACGTACTACTGCATCCCATACTACAGGCTCGGTGCATACAAAACAGTAAATGTTTTATACATAGTGGTGGGATCTACAGAGCGTGTACTCGGTGTCGATAACAATCATTTACAATTAACAATCAATCATTCACAATCGATACTCCTCCTTCTATGACAATACGATACAACGATAAGGCCTTACCGAGTACATTTTCTGAGATTATTTACTACTAAGTCAATCCTTATTAACCCCGGCTTGTTTAATATTTTATTAACAATCAGTTATGAACATGCATGTGATCAATGTGGGCAATGATATCAATACTCATGCAACAGGTACAATCAATGAGATCGGTAGCACTAGTACAATTTCAAGATGATATCAAGACTATACAATACATGAAATATACATGGTCTAATTTATTAAACATTGAAAACACGGTTTATATGCAAAACATGATAATATATGGACTCAGTGTACTACAATTTCTATATGCAATGTTTTAAGTTTCTGTGTCAGGAACCGGGTCGAAACCACAGTACAAAATCAAGCAAATGACAAGGCAGTATATGTGAGTGTTCAATAGTACAATAAATTACGGTTTGGGATTGAAATCAATAATAATAGCACGATGAGAAGACTATGAATCAGTAACATGGTACAATATATAAACAACAGAGTTCAATTAAATATGATGTTCAATTTGATTACTACTTGCCAGATTTCAAGGAGTGTTTTCTTCAACTAGAAACAATAAAAATGAGTTCAAGAGACGCTTGCCTGATAGGAGACGATTATGGATATTAAAAGAATAACGGGATCAGAATCCTGACGGCGGCACGTGCACTCACAACAGCAACTCCGCAATTACACAGCAACTACAAAAGAGCACTCAACAGCAACTTAGCCAATAACAGACAGCAACACAAGAAACCACCCAACAGCAACAACATCAATCCAAACACCAAACACCGATCCCCGATCTCCTACTCCACAATAGCAAACACACAGCAACACAACCCACTATCTTCACAAACACCAAACACAAGATCCACTACACCCGAACAGCAAACACCATAATCAATCCCAAATGCCAAACACGGATCCACTCTCCCCACCTTCACAAACAGCAACACAAAACTCACACCTCTTCTTCTTCAACCTTCGACACACAGAGAGAGAGAGAGAGAGAGAGAGAGCGCGGTGGAACTCGGCGAGGCTAGGGCTGGCGATGGTGCGGAACGATGCAAGGCGGCAACACGACTGGTCGCTAGCAATCGGGAAGCGATGCAGCGACCAAGGAATGACGGCAAGCAAACTCCGAAATTTGTTTTGCTTGAAACAGGGGAGACGAATGATTGGGCATTGGCTCTGGACGGCGACGTCCAGGACGGAGGGCACGAGCTCGAAGGTGGCGAGCGGCGGTGGCTAAGGCGCGACGGTGGAGGCGCGAAGCAGAGGTTGAAGGTGAGCCTGAGGTGGAGCTCCGATGGGTTCTCGGCAATGGCGACAACGGCTCTGGGGGTTGTGGTGGTCGATAAGGGGTTCGACGTCGACTGGAGGGTGAGAGGAGCGTTGGCTGAGGGAGACGACAGGCGAGAGGTTGAGCAGGAAATGGTTGGCGATAAGGTGCAGTGGAGTCGAGGGCAGAGGATGCCGATGGTGCTGACGACAAGGGCGACGGCGGAGGACGCCGCAAGCGTTATAGGCGGCGTGAGGACTGGGGGGGCTATGGATTGCGAGGTTGAAGACGGAGGGACGGGTGAATCCGAGGTGGTGATGGAGTTGAGGTGGGGTTGGCAATGGCGGGGGCGCTTGGGGTTAAGGAGGAGTAAGCAAAGGCTGGGGGTGCTTTAGGGATGCGACGGTAGGGAATGGTTGGGTCGACGAGGCTCGAGGTCGGAGGTGGGAGACAAAGGGGGGGGAAGTCTGTTCTGTGTTTTTTGTTGGGGAACAGAGGAGAAAGAGACGGGGAGAGTGGGAGAAAGACTGGGGAAGATAGAATAATATTATAATATTAATTAAGAGAGGGTAGTTACGAGATAATGGGGAGTTGGGAGATATAGGGGATTGTGCAGAGTGGGGAAATGTGGAGAATTTTGTATACGGGTGAGTATATAGAATTGATCTGTACAAACACATATGGGTACTGAGTTGGGCTTCAATTAAATATAATAAATTCAATAAGATGAATTAGTAGTTGTTGTTCTTGTTTCTTTAGTACCTTCAGTAGTTCCTATACCTGTCATGTTTCTTGGATTATTTACAAGTGGTATTCAAGCTCTTATTTTTGCAACTTTAGCTGCAGCTTATATAGGGGAATCCATGGAGTTGTAGATTCGTAGAAGAGGATCAGAATAATCAATAAAATGATAGTATGGATTAACTTGGGCTTCAAAGTAAATAAATAAAAAGAAGAGAGACGAGATTTTAGTTTGGAATATAAATTTAGGTTTCGATAGGAGATTCAAAAGGATTTAAATGCATCGGAAAGAATTTATACGGAAATTGAAATACAAGAATACATGGAGAAGAAAGAAAAGAAATGGAAATTCGTATAATCGAAAACCGGGGTTACATTAGATACTGTCACGCCCCGCTTCCCAAAATACGGGAATACGAGCCCGTGACGAAGGCCCAGCGAATGATTTTAATATCATTCATAAGCTGTACCAGTCTTAGCTCAACAATATAAAAAAATGAATCACAACCACGTATGAATCATAATCACATAAACGAGATTGAAATTCAATAACCAAATCTAGAATATAAGGACTCACCAAGTAACTCGAGAGGCTCCTGCTCCAATCGTAGAAGAACTGCTCACAAATGCCTTCTGAAAATTCTCCTTGTGCACCTGTACTTGTTCATCTAAAAAGAAAGAATAATTTGTTCTTAGAGCAAGTACGGACAGCAAGTAGCGAAAAGCAGAGAGTAAAGGACAAGGTACGTGAAAGAATATGAATCAAGATCAAATTGGAAAGACAATAATGGTACTAATAACAATGGTCATAATCAAGTATATATACATGTCAATTTAAGTTCATTACAGTGTCATTTCTCCTATCTAGTGCACGTACTACTGCGTCCCATACCACAGGTTCGGTGCACGCAAAATAGTGTACGTTTTAGACTTCGTGGTGGGATCTACAAAGCGTGTAATCGGTGTCAATAACAGTCATTTATCATTTACAATCAATCATTCACAATCAATACTTCTCCTTTCATGTCAATACGATATCAATATAGGCCTTACCGAGTACATTTTCTGAGACTATTCACTACTAAGTCAACCCTTATTAACTCCGGCTTGTTAGTATTTTATTATTAAGTCATTCATATCCATGCAAGTGTGTATAAGGATGTCAAGGGAACGATATGAATGCAGCAACATGATGCATTGCACAATAATAACATGAAATAGTAAATATGAAACAACAATTCTGTTTATATTATTTTAACTAATACCTATTATAACTGGGTCGAAACCTCAGTACACGGCAGACAATGGAACAGGAATTATAAAAAGCCATCACATATATGTTCATTCAAGTCGATAATCAACAGGTTATTGTATCATGAAATGCATTACACTAATGTACAACAATTAGGATGTTCTTTACAGTGTACAAGTCCATTTATCATGTCATTGTTCAAGTCACAATATCTCAATCGGTCAATGTATTCAATCACCATTCATTTTCTTTATATGCAATTCTAGTCCTTTTATTTATGTCAATTGTGTATGCAGGCTTAGGTTTGAGTCAATGGATAATTATAAGAGGTCAAAAGTATGTCGGGTTAGCTCGTGTAAACCCTCGATACTCCCAACGGACGGGACACAAGGCAAATTAAGATAATTGAAATGGAACTACTTGCAGGAGATCAATAAGCTTGAACTAGAAAATTAAAAGAGTTCAAGTGGACTTGCCTTTTTATTGTAGACGATTCAATAAATTAATAAGAATAACGGGATCAGAATTTCGGGGAGCAATCCCAAGAACACATGCAAAATGCACGCTAAAATACCAAACAACAAATTCCACTCCACATCGGATCGGCCAGAACACGGGACAGCAAAATCAGATTTGCTGCGGGCAGAACACAGAACACCAAAACTGTCCAATGGGGATTCTTCTACATACCCGATCCAGACAAAACATCGAATAGCAGGAAGGGGATCTGGCATGGCCAAACACAGAACAGCAGAGGGCGACCAATCAGCTTCTTCCACACAGCGGATCCGTCCCCAAACACCAGACAGCGACTGGGATCGAGTGTAGCCAAAACAGCAAACAACGGTTTCGACGAATCATTGTTCGTCTTCTTCCTTCGATCGGAGAGAGAGAGAGCACGCGGGAGAGAACAGTGAACGGCGTGGGCGGCTGGTTCGCGGTGGCCAACAGGCGGCGACAGGACGGTGCAGCGCTCGGGAGGATGGCAGGCGACCAGGGCTTCGACGAGAGTGGCCGGCTCTGTTTCGTTTCGAAAACAAGGGAGAGGAAGAGATGAGCGAGAGGGGGTTCTTCGGTGGCTCGGCGGTGCGGCGAGAAGTAGGGAGACGAAGGGGAAGGTTCTCTCTGTTGGGTTTCGTCGACAATGACGAGCAGCGGAGTTCGAGTGGAGGAGGAGAACGGCGGAGAGCGGCGGGACTGACGACGAGGGGCTTCGACTGTGGTCGCAACAGAGTCGAGGTTGAAGACGATGCAATGGCGGAGGAAGCTCGAATGGGGAAGGCGACGGCTAGAGTGGTCGAGGGTGGCGGCAAGCGAGGGGAATGGTCGCGACGACTGGTTTGGAGCAATGGCGGAGGGTGGAGCGAGAGGAAGGAGGAAGATGAGTTGGGGGGTTTGGGTTTCTATTTTTGTTTGGGAAAAGAAAGAGAGAGGGAGAGAGATAGTAACGAGGAGAGAGGAGAGTGGGGTTTTTAGAATAAAATAATATTAATTAGGGGTAGTTAGAGATAGTGGGGATTGATTACAGGGATGTGGGAAGAGTGGAGAAAAGTGGATAAATTTGTATACGGGTGTGTGTATGGATTTGTAGGTTTGGGTTTAGGGTTAGAGTCCAATAGGAGATGGGATTGGGTGTCACGCCCCGCTTCCCACTATACAGAAATACAGGCAAGCAACTGAGGCCCAGGGAATAATATACATCATCCATAAGCTGTACAATTATAAGCTCAACAAGATTTTTATAACACATTCACGCAGACAGATATAATAATCACATGAGCTGAAAATAGAATAACCATCATTTGGATAATACATCAATATCGGGTCAAGATGCCCGGGAGTACAAGGTGCCAAAATTAAAATAATATGATAAGCAGTTCGCTATAACAACTAGATAAAATAGCGACTGGAAGAAAAACAACATGAAGTAGTAAGGAAGTAGCAACGATCGTCTAGAGAGTCTGCTCGTCGGGTCCATCAGTACCTGTATAATTATTAACTCAAAGAAAAATAGAAAAGTTCCTGTTAGAGCAAGTTTCGGGCAGCAAGTAGCAACAAGCAGTAAAAGGGGTAATATAACAAGATATAACATGGAAGAAACAAGAAGTAGAAGTACAAATACAATATGGAAGTAAGCAAGGAACTGAGACAATATGATCAAGTAAGTAATAATGGTAACTAGTGTATTCTAGACTTCAAGATATAAGCAATTGATAACCTAGGCTCAGTTAATCGATAATCATGTAATCAAGGATCGAGAGTCATGTAATGAAGAATAATGTAATCGAGAATCATGTGATCAAGAATCAAGAGTCATGTAATGAAGAGTCATGTAATCAAGAATCATGCTTAGTGAAGATCTCAAGTTTATCTGTTTAATTAATTTATCTAATGCACACAATCCTGTGTCCCATACCACAAATTCGATACATATCAATCATGTGACGTTTAGACTTAAGTAGTGAATTCTATAGGATTATGTACTCGGGTCTTCCAGTGATAGTATCAAGACATGTAATCATGAATCATGTAATCGAGAATTATGTAATCAAGAATTGTGTAATCAAGAATCAAGAATCAAGAATCACTATTTCGGGAAACACGAGTCCCCTTCCGAGTATACTCCCCTATATTGTCCATTACTAAGCCGTACCCTTATAACCCCGGCTTATTATTCTTTTATAATTAATTATGAATATGCAATTGGTACGACTAGTGTAACAGTGTAATCAAATAGTTTAGTCAAGGAAAATATCAAGGGCAGTAATCATGGACATGAGACGTAAAACGAGTACATGTATCAAGAGTAGTTATTATAAATTATCAAGTGGTATAAAATGCATTCTATCAACCTATTATATATATGCAAGTTATTATTACAAGAACAATAATACACTCAGTTCATTAAATATGAAAAGTAATGGGTTTATATGCAAAACCGTAGAGATGAATTTTTAGACAACTTGACATATCTACATTCAAATTCACTTTTCCGTTGTTACAGAAAAGCAAATCCGATTTCGTCATAGATTCTAGAAAGTAGACTCTCTTCCGGTTCCAACGCATATTCACACGATACATTCTAAAGACAGTAGCTATGCGTACAAATTCATTCTTCGCTGGTTTCGATGTTTCGCGCGCATTCTGAAAATTCAGAGTCACAATACTAGAATTGCGATATCTCACAATCTATACATCCGATTGAGAAACTGTAGGATGTTCCGGATATCTAGACTCGAAGGGCTACGATTTTCATGTAAAAAGTTTTTTGATCCAGTGTCGGGAACATGGTCAAATTCTCAGTACGAGATACCGGTTAGTAATCCCGTGCAGGTTCAGAAATTCACGATATGCCAGTACTAAAATCGCGATATCTCACAATCTATACATCCGATTGAGAAACCGTAAGATGTTCTGGATTCGGGACTCGATGGGCTACGATTTCAACATAGAAAATCTTCAATCCAGTATCGGGAGCATGGTCGAATTCTTAGTACAAGGTCAAGAAATTTAGAGATAGTAAGGTTGAATATTCGATATTCGATAACACGATTCGAAATGTGTTAACGGTTCACTCTTGAGTTGATATAGTATGGAACAAGTGACTAGAACAGAGTTTGACAATAAAACATGATGATAACTAGACTACTTGCCACGAGTCCAAAGAAAATACTGCTACGAGAACAAAAATAGTGTACAAGATACTTGCCTTATAACGTGACGATTTCGGTGGTGGTGTTAACCACGAAAAGAAGAAGCGACGTCGGCAACGGACGGCGGCGCAACGGCAGTAAGAATGGGGGCAAGACGGTAGCTAGCAAGCAACGGTAGCAACGGTGAGCGACGGTGATGAGCGACAACAACAACGAGGAGATGGCGCAGTGTCGGATTGTTTTTCGGGGTTCACGGGATTGTAGAAGCGGAGTTATTGGCTCGAAGGTGGAAGGTGAAGTGGAGCTCTGGTTTTGCTTGAGCTCTCGGGTGTGAAGAAGGCAGAGAAAGAGAAGAAGGGAAAATGAAGAATTGGATGTAGATAAGAGAAGAGAAAGAGGTGGGAGGTTCTGCATGTGTGTGTGTATATATAGAAAGAAGGAGGTGCATGTGTATGAGGGGTATAGAAAAATCAAACATATGTGTGGAAAAAAATGAGAAGTTAGGCGTAGAATGAGAAAATGAGGGGGAGAAAATTTGGTGTATGCAGAAGTGGAGAAGTAGGGAGGGAGAAAATGAAGCATAGGGAGGAAGAAAATAATGTGTATGAGAACAGAGTTAGGTTAGCTGTTGGATTAGGATTAGGATTAGGATTAAGATTAATCAGGGTTTAAAATTTGTATTTAAACTCCGATCGAAAAAATTACAAAATTATAGAATTGATCAGAAAAATATTCTGGCTTTAGATAAAGAGTCCAAAGAGAAAAATAAAACTGATCTAAAAATTGAAGTACAAAAATTCACGTAATAAAATACGTACAACTGGAATAGGGAGTTACAATCCTACCCACCTTACAAAAAAATTTCGTCCTCGAAATTTACTTAGGCGAGATATAGGATAGCTAAGAATGCACTACTCTTCAATCGAGAGTACAACAAAAGATAAAAGAAACAAAGAGTACAAAGGCACGAAAACAAATAAAGACAAATTGTGTATCATCAACTGGAGGAATCAACAATTTAATGTCTAGGCTCAGAATCTGAACCACCGACATCGCTAACATCCCAGTTCAGCTGAGTCACAAGCTCATCTCACTCTGGCACATACTCCTCCAATTTTCTTAGTAACTCCTTAGGCGACGAAGCTGAAATCAAGATGTGTCTGGTCTTAGTGGATATAAACTCCTCAGCCATAGCTGAATCTATGAAGAACAGAAGTGAGTCGTAATATCCATCAACATTTAAAAGTCCCACCGGTTTGCTGTGGATCCCTAGTTGAGCCCATGTGATTACTTCAAACAACTCCTCAAGTGTTCCATAACCTCCGGGTAAGGCTATGAAAGCATCAGCAGCATGAGCCATTTCAGCCTTCCTCTCGTGCATATTAGAGACAACTCTAACATCTTCCACAGTTTCCCCAGTAATCTCTTTCGGCATCAGCGACTTGGGAATCACTCCCAAAACGTGTCGGCCACCAGCACGAACAGCGTCGGAAACTAGGCCCATCAATCCTATGCTCCCACCACCATAGACGAGATCGATATTCCTTTCTACAAACTCCTTGCCGAGCTCGATCGCGGCTTCTTGGTATCTAGCTCTTTTGCCAGAGCTACTGCCACAAAATATACAAATCCTGCCAAATCTCGATGAAGATGATGAAGATGAAGAAAGCTTCTTCATACCCACTTCTCCTTCTTCTTGCACTGATTTTCTCTTCATCCCTACCACCGATTCTTGATCTTTTATTTCCATTTGCCAAGAAAATCCGAGCTACTACTCTCTCTCTTGCTTTCTTGCTCCCGCCTCTGCTACCGGCTTCTCACTTTCTCTCTTCTCCGAAGCTTGCTCCCGAGTTGCCTTCTTCTTTCTCTTCTTCCCTTTCTTCCCCAACCTCTCTCTCTCTTTTTTTCTTCTCCGACTTCTCTTTCTTTCTTCTTCCTTCTCCGACTTCTCTCTCTTTCTTCTTCCTCTTTCTTTCTCTTTTTCTTTCTTTCTCTTTTTCTTTCTTCTTTCTTTGACTTCTCTCTCTTTTTTCTCTTCTTTTTATTTCTTCTTCTTCTTGTCTTTTCTTCATTAATGCACCGCCCCCTATAACCGGTCTATGGCCAATATTTGTACTTTGTTCCCTATCCATTCTAAATATAACATCGAATCCTGAGATGTTGATGACGATTTGCTTTGAAATTCATTCCACGAATCAATAAGGGACTCTACTACGCTTCCGCTGCGCCACTCTGATGGTGATGTTTCTAGATGCTGATATCACGTGATAGCGATTGATGAATTGAGCAGAATTAAGAGATTGGTAACACGAAGATGTTGGTTGTCAAACTTATTTGGTAAAGTGGGCTCCACCCACCAAACAATATTGAAAAATTGTGGCAAGATTGGTGCCGCAAAGAAAAATGGGAGAAACGAGAATGAATAATTTGTTAGTTACTCATTTCTCATTCCTATAAATGAGAGATTTAGGAAGAAGAAAAAAATTAAGGAAGATAAGAACAAGAAACAAGCAGAAAAGAAGAAAAGAATAGAGTGTATATTTGTAAGGTGTAGTAATACCAGTTTTAGAAAATAGTGAAGAGTCTTCTTTTTGTTATTCCAATTTCCAATTTGTTTGTCATTTCGACCAACAACATTCCTACTCTCTTCCAACAGAAGATTCAAGAAAATAGGGATAGAAAGAAATAACTAGTATGATACTCAATAATGGATTGATCGATGAGAATGAATGCAATATACAGAAGGTAACAAACGACGCAGAAACTGAAGTATGACTAGATCAAAATATACCAGCAATTGTTTCTTTAGTGATCTCTGCCTCCTCTGTATTCAGGTTATGAGCCTGATTATACTCTCTAGTCTGTCCTCCACTAGGATTTGATCCTCCTATTGGTGTGACACTCTTTCTCTTCGGGCAATCCCGAACCTTGTGATTATACGCTCCGCATGCAAGACACAGGTTGTTGGCTTTCCAGCAGTTCTTGTGTATGTGTCCAACTCGACGGCAATAATAGCACTTCTGGTCCTTCTTCGGAGTCACTGATGAGTAAGGTGATGCTCTAGTAGTCGGGGTCTGAACTGGCCTCCATATCGGTCCACCTGTAGACTGTGCGACAGTAAGGAGTTGTAATGCCCCCTGAACGGCAGTCCACCCTCTACGGATCTGCTCCTGGATATCGAGCATGGCGGTGTAACTCTTATGCTGGTGCACAAACAAGTCCCATTGAGTGGAGTTTGCGACATCTTGTACCTTTTCTAGATTAGCTCTCACCAGTTCATTTTGCTCTTGCTGTAGCTCCATCATTCGTTGCATCTCTTGGAGAATGGCGACGATCTCCGATAGTTCATCCCTGGGTGTAGAAGTCGAAGAGCCTCCGTGAACCATAGTCTGAAATGCATATTCGAATGGGGTAAATCTCCAGTTGGTTATTAACATTCATGTGATCCACGTGGTGTGTATATTGTTGAGCTTAGCATGGTTCGAGCCTAGGCTCTGATACCACTAAAAACCTGTCACGCCCCGCTTCCCACTATACGGAAATACAGGCATGCAACTGAGGCCCAGCGAATGATATACATCATCCATAAGCTGTACAATTATAAGCTCAACAAGATCTTTATAACACATTCACGCAGACAGATATAATAATCACATGAGCTGAAAATAGAATAACCATCATTTGGATAATACATCAATATCGGGTCAAGATGCCCGGGAGTACAAGGTGCCAAAATTAAAATAATATGATAAGCAGTTCGCTATAACAACTTGATAAAATAGCGACTGGAAGAAAAACAACATGAAGTAGTAAGAAAGTAGCAACGATCGTTTAGAGAGTCTGCTCGTCGGGTCCATCAGTACCTGTATAATTATTAACTCAAAGAAAAATAGAAAAGTTCCCGTTAGAGCAAGTTTCGGGCAGCAAGTAGCAACAAGCAGTAAAAGGGGTAATATAACAAGATATAACATGGAAGAAACAAGAAGTAGAAGTACAATACAATATGGAAGTAAGCAAAGAACTGGGACAATATGATCACGTAAGTAATAACTGTAACTAGTGTATTCTAGACTTCAAGGTATAAGCAATTGATAACCTAGGCTCAGTTAATCGATAATCATGTAATCAAGGATCGAGAGTCATGTAATCAAGAGTCATGTAATCAAGAATCATGTGATCAAGAATCAAGAGTCATGTAATGAAGAGTCATGTAATCAAGAATCATGCTTAGTGAAGATCTCAAGTTTATCTGTTTAATTAACTTATCTAATGCACACAATTCTGTGTCCCATACCACAAATTCGGTGCATATCAATCATGTGACGTTTAGACTTAAGTAGTGAATTCTATAGGATTATATACTCGGGTCTTCCAGTGATAGTATCAAGACATGTAATCATGAATCATGTAATCGAGAATTATGTAATCAAGAATTGTGTAATCAAGAATCAAGAATCAAAAATCACTATTTCGGGAAACACGGGCCCCCTTCCGAGTATACTTCCCTATATTGTCCATTACTAAGCCGTACCCTTATAACCCCGGCTTGTTATTCTTTTATAATTAATTATGAACATGCAATTGGTACGACTAGTGGAAAAGTGTAATCAAATAGTTTAGTCAAGGAAAATATCAAGGCCAGTAATCATGGACATGAGACGTAAAACGAGTACATGTATTGAGAGTAGTTATTATAAATTATCAAGTGGTATAAAATGCATTCTATCAACCTACTAGGTTTGCCCGTTGACACGTGCCTACGGCACGTTTTCGGAATGGTACACCTTGTTTTATCATATAAAATAATTTTTGAGGTCCAGCAAATTAACACCAGCAAACATAGAGCAAAAAACATATTATTTTTGAATTATTTTTTAAATTTTTAATTTTTAACTTTTTTTTTTAATTTTTTTTTTATTTTAAAATTTTTATTTTCTTAATTTTTTGAATAGAAGAGGGAGGGAGAGAGAGAGAGAGAATTTTTATTTAAAAAATAAATATAGGAGTTGTTTTGGGTGGGAGATTTGAATTTGAGTTTTGGGGGGAACTTTTGGGAGGGAAAATATGTTTTGTTAAGTTAGATCTGGGCCTTTGATTTTTGGGAGATTTAGCTTTCTTTGTGTTTTATTATATAGATTATATATATGCAAGTTATTATTACAAGAACAATAATACACTCAGTTCATTAAATATGAAAAGTAATGGGTTTATATGCAAAACCGTAGAGATGAATTTTTAGACAACTTGACATATCTGCATTCAAATTCACTTTTCCATTGTTACAGAAAAGCAAATCCGATTTCGCCAGAGATTCTAGAAAGTAGACTCTCTTCCGGTTCCAACGTATATTCACACGATACATTCTAAAGACATTAGCTATGCGTACAAATTTATTCTTCGCTGGTTTCGATGTTTAGCGCGCATTCTGAAAATTCAAAGTCACAATACTAGAATTGCGATATCTCACAATCTATACATCCGATTGAGAAACTATAGGATGTTCCGGATATCTAGACTCGAAGGGCTACGATTTTCATGTAAAAAGTTTTTCGATCCAGTGTCGGGAACATGGTCAAATTCTCAGTACGAGATACCGGTTAGTAATCCCGTGCAGGTTCAGAAATTCACGATATGCCAGTACTAAAATCGCGATATCTCACAATCTATACATCCGATTGAGAAACCGTAAGATGTTCTGGATTCGGGACTCGATGGGCTACGATTTCAACATAGAAAATCTTCAATCCAGTATCGGGAGCATGGTCGAATTCTTAGTACAAGGTCAAGAAATTTAGAGCTAGTAAGGTTCAATATTCGATATTCGATAACACGATTCGAAATGTGTTAACGGTTCACTCTTGAGTTGATATAGTATGGAACAAGTGACTAGAACAGAGTTTGACAATAAAATATGATGATAACTAGACTACTTGCCACGAGTCCAAGGAAAATGCTTGTACGAGAACAAAAATAGTGTACAAGATACTTGCCTTATAACGTGACGATTTCGGTGGTGGTGTTAACCACGGAAAGAAGAAGCGACGTCGGCAATGGACGACGGTGCAACGGCGGTAAGAATGGTGGCAAGACGGTAGCTAGCGAGCAACGGTAGCAACGGTGAGCGACGGTGATGAGCGACAACAACAACGAGGAGATGGCGCAGTGTCGGTTTGTTTTTCGGGGTTCACGGGATCGTAGAAGCGGAGTCGTTGGCTCGAAGGTGGAAGGTGAAGTGGAGCTCGGGTGTTGCTTGAGCTCTCGGGTGTGAAGAAGGCAGAGGAAGAGAAGAAGGGAAAATGAAGAATGGGATGTAGATAAGAGAAGAGAAAGAGGTGAGAGGTTCTGCATGTGTGTGTGTGTGTGTATATAGAAAGAAGGAGGTGCATGTGTATGAGGGGTGTAGAAAAATTAAACATATGTGTGGAAAAAAATGAGAAGTTAGGCGTAGAATGAGAAAATGAGGGGGAGAAAATTTGGTGTATGCAGAAGTGGAGAAGTAGGGAGGGAGAAAATGAAGCATAGGGAGGAAGAAAATAATGTGTAGGAGAACAGAGTTAGGTTAGCTGTTGGATTAGGATTAGGATTAGGATTAATCCTGGTTTAAAATTTGTATTTAAACTCCGATCGAAAAAAACACAAAATTATAGAATTGATCAGAAAAATATTCTGGCTTTAGATAAAGAGTCCAAAGAGAAAAATAAAACTAATCTAAAAATTGAAGTACAAAAATTCACGTAATAAAATACGTACAACTGGAACAGGGAGTTACATTGGGTTTGGGCTAAAATCCAACAAGAGGTGGGCTACTCTTTGGGCTTCATATGAATATAATATGAATTTAATAATAATTCTGAACTTCAAACCAAAAAGATGAGAAACAAGATTTGTAGTTTGGAATATAAATTTGGGTTTCAATAGGAGATTCAAAAGGATTTAAATGCATTGGAAGGATTTATACGGAATTTGAAATACCAGAATACATGGAGAAAAGAAAAGAACTGGAAATCTGTATAATCGGAAACAGGGGTTACAGATACTATGGTTTTCTATTTTCACAAAGATAAACTCAATCAGGTGCAACTCTTGCAAGACTTGGCTTGGAGAATGATGACATAATTGAAGTTCTCATAATGTATGCAATAAATCGATGTTGTTCAACTATTCTTTTTATATGACACGTCTTGGATTTTGGAATTTCATATTTGCATGAGATGGTAACATGTGTCTAATCCTACAAATTAATCTAATTGTACATAAAACAATTAGACATTGTGACTTTTGACTCTTTTAATGCATATTCTGTTGTCTAACGTTTCTTTATTTCCATTTTTAAACTTTTCAGTTTTTTATCATTATTTTCCTTGTTTGGAATGATTGACAAATTTCAGCTATTTAGCAAATATATTTACTTGCACTCGTCTTTCTTTTGTTTGTTTTCTATGTTTTGTAGCAATAAGATATGTGTTAACTAACCTTTTTTCTTTCTTGAAACTCCGTTAGCATTAAATTTGGAAAGTGAATTTTATTGTGTGCCTTTTACGCCACAACTTGTTAACAACGAATAAGCCCAAATTAAATTAGCATAACTACCACTGTAACCACTAACCTTTGTCATGTTTGTTGGCAAGTCAGACCCTAGCAGTAGTAGCAAAAACTTTAGGTTAAGACAACATCGTTGGTCATGATTCCAAATTGATAATTTTTATGGTAGTTTCGTGTGATAATTTTTTTTCACAATTTTTTTTTCTCACTAATTTTTTCTCTCCCAATCATGATTAACAATGAGATCCTACCAAACTTGCAACTGGATGACCATAACATGGATTATATAACAGGTCCCAAGTGAACTCCATACCTACTTAGCCCATTCACACTAAAATAATATGTGATCGACGTCCTCCCTCTCTTGCATATAGGGATGATAATGGGTTGGGCCCCTTGACACCCGCCCTAAAAAAACCCTACCTCGGCTTCAACCGTCTTGTAAAAGGGTAGGGCTAGAGCCTGAAGTTTGGGTCCTTCTAAATATAGGGCGGTCGGGGGTTTAACATAGGCCCTACTCCGACCCGGCCCTGACACAAACCCATTAAGGCTTTAAGTAGGCCCTGATAATGTTCTACTATTTTAGTATATTAAATACACATATTGCATATTACTTTTTTACTAAAGGCAAAACTCTTGGACCAGTTTATCAAAGCTCGTACATACTCTCTAAAGATAAAATATGGAAACACCAAAACTCTTATTATATTTAGGAATGAAATCCATGTTGCTGTTTTTTTCCCCTACTATTACGAGTTTATAATATGAGATGAGAAACATAGTTTTCGTTTTATGTTGCATTTTGAGTTTCAGGATGTTGCACTGAGTAGCTGCTATTGTAAATTTGTAGTCTTCTTTGAGTTCTATATAGTATATTACATGATTAACTATTTAATGAAAGTCGACGGTTGATGGCGATGTCATTGATCATCTTTGAGTTGAAAAAACCACTTGTCCATTTTTTAAAACAAAATTTTCATGTTATTCTCGTTGTACGATCATGGATTATATTCGTTCCATTGATAAAATTATAGAATAGCGAATGTTTGAATTAATGTTTATGTCTTATAACGAATAATTTTTGATAATATTAATCTAAAATAAAAGTCTAGGGCCAGATGAAGGCGATCGTGACAGTGTAGGCCGGGGCCTGAGATAAATAAAGTCTAGTGTGGGGATTGGGCCAAGAATCAAAGCTCTTAAGAAAATATGGTCAGGGCTTATCCTAACCAAGCTCATTATCATTTCTACTTGAGTACATCTAGGGCCAAAATCAAAGGGAGATTTCATCTCTGCAAGGAAACTCTTTGTACAAGTCCATGAATGCCTTCAAATAATTTTAGTTAATTTTTAGGAACCTCTTTTAACATTATTTGAAATTTATATAGCATTTTTCTCCTTGGTCCTGTTGTTAATTGCTTTTTAGGAACAAAAGATTGAAGAATCAAATTTAGCCCGGCCCAATTAGCCGCTATTTTAACCAATGGTAATTTCGACCCGGTATTAACTACCTCGCGTCCATTAAAAGCTATCTTAGTGCACCGCCTAATTACATCTATATATAAATCTCTGTCCTTTCCTCCATCCCACGCCGTCGATCAAATTAGGGCACAACATCATATACGCGCTCTCCCATAAGGAAAACAATTAGGATTGCGGGTAAAAGGCAATCTAAAATTCAAAACCCGACCCCAAATCCAAAACCCGATCCGAAATCCCAATCGCATCGGATCCGAAAATTCTCAATCTCCATCCTCGCTCTCTTACCCGCTTCCGCCATTGTCGACCTCCGCCGCCCCCGCCGCCGCATCCCCAAACCCCTAAACCATAAGCAGTGACACCGTTCAACTCCGGCGGTGCTTTCATGGTGGTGAGTTCATTTATTCCGGCTTTCCTTCTCTTTTTCGAAACATGCATCTAGGGTTTTTGTTTACTCTCTTGATTCCTCAAGAACAAAGAAGGATTTTCGTTATAGATTTCTCCCAAATTGAATGATTACTCGTTTCGATACCCTAATATTCCCCTTTCTTCATAATTTCCGACCGATTTTCAATTATTTTACAGGTTTGAAATTGGCCAAAAGTGAAGGAGGATTTCTCATCGCAATCAAATTCGAGGTAAATGAGTCTCTCTCTTTTTTTGATATAAAATATAAGTAATAATTTTTTTAGCACGGATTTTTGAAGCAATTTTCTTTTGATTTGATTTGATTTGATTTCAGGTATGAAGATGAAAAGAAGGGGCTGATGGGACAGGTTTGATGCGGAACTGGATTGTCTCTGTTGGTGCGAGAGTTAACAAAGGTGGGGTTGGGGGGGGGGGGGGGGGGGGGGTATGTGTAGAGTTTGTGATTGTGTGAAAAAAATTGGAAGTTAAGATATTCAACTTATAATTTGTTGTTATTAATGTGCAGAGTAGATGCCATTGTGAAGGGTCAGTGCAGGTTGGCGTGGTTCTGTTGCTCTCTCTCTCTCATAATTGTTTATAAGTATGTGGTTGTCCATCACCTAGTAGAAATATATTAGGACATTTGATAAAAATTGAATTGTGTATGGAGAATCTATTAGGCCTTTCCCCCTCAGTTTAGGTGAATGAACTTGGAACTACGTACTATGCTAGGTCCATGTTTTTTGTTGTTGATGTTATTGTATAGTTTATTAGATGAGAGAAAAATGTAGAATGGTGAGAAATAGATCTAGAATGTAATTTAATCAATACACATAATAGAAATGAGAGTTTTTGTTCATTAAATAACTGGTAGACTCAATCATTTGTCATAATGCAAATTGATAAATAATTCTTCCGTCAAAGAGAATATTAAGTAGCATGTTCACTCATATGATACCCTATAGAGTCTATGAAGTAGTGTGTTAACATAGAATGATTTTTGCTAATTTCTGCTACCCTTCATTATCTATCATGCTACCAGTCGACATCAATGTTTCACTACATTTGGTTTACAAGTTAGTTTGTATTATGTTATGTGCATTATTTTATTAAGAGTGACAACCTTTTAATTATTATGCCATATAGCATTTTATTAAATTTTTTGAATCATTTGGCTTATGCTAAGAAATATTGTAAAGATTTATGGAATAAATTGGGAAGTTTGCTGACCTTGCAATCTATAATAAATCACAAAGAAAGCTATCAAATGGCTCTCCTTCAATCCCCCCAAAATCAAAGGCTCAGATCTAACCTGACAAAACACATTTTCCCTCCCAAAAGTTTCCCCCCAAAACTCAAATTCAAATCCCCAAAACGTCTTTATTTATTTAATTATTTCTCTCTCTCTCTCTCTCTCTCTCTCTCTATATATATATATATGGAAACATGGACTTTTATTTACAACTAATTATTGTCATATTATTCAAACTTGAGCTACATAATTGTTGATTTACTGTTAAAAGGCTTTTCATATGATGTATGGTTCTGAAGACGTGTCGTAGGCACGTGCCCACGGGCAAATCTAGTTTTAGTATAATATTGATATGTATATTGTAGTTAACTAGTGTTAGAACGACTACAAGGATCCTTCCTCCTTTCCTGAATTTTCTTTTTGTGCACAGGTTTTAAAGGAATTTTCGTTGATTTCAGCTTTGAAAGATAAAAGGACGGGATGGGACGCGGCAATAGATCGTCTCTGTTGGTGTCAGAGTTCAAGGTACGAGGAACTTTAGGCAGAAATCAATTGATTTTTTAGTGATTTTGTAAAACTGAAAGTTGAGAAATTCACCTATTTTGTTTTTATTAATATGCAGAGCATATTAGGCTGTGAAGAAGTAGAGTGATGTTGTGGTTCTGTTGTGCGGCCTAAAAGGTAAGCTCTCTCTCTCTCTCTCTCAAATAACTGTTGAAAGTATCTATTTGTGTATTGCTCGCTAAAAATATATGAGACCGAATTGTGTATGGAAAATCTATTAGGTGAAATTTACTTGAAACTATGTACTACGTTAGTGAGGTTCTACAATGCATATTATTTTTTGATGTGATTGTATAGTTTATTAGATGAGAGAAATGAAAGTAGAATGGTGAAAAACAGATTTAAAATGCAATTTCATCAATACTCCAAATAGAAATCAGAATCTTCGGTACAAAATTCCTAGGAGTAAGCATGTCACTGAGATTCAGTCATTTCTCATATGATATGTGATTCTTCAATTAAAGATAATATGAAGTAGCGTGCGCCCTCATATGATATGATTGACTATAGCATAAATGGTCTTTAATGCAGCTAAATTGATAGAATTGAATTTTTGCTGCTCTTCATGTAATTGTTTGCATGGTAAAGACACGATTTTTACTTTTTTTCCATACGATTTGGGGGTAAACGATTTAGGTTGCTAACAGTTTTTTCATTGTTCTGTGTTACTTGTTAGGTTGGAACGCTAACAATTATTTGTTCTAGATTTCTATGAAAGTGAAATTACTGGAAGTTTGGGAACCTTAATCTTCCTCTTTCATAGTTTCTAATTGATTGGATCACATTATTGTGTTGACTACCTGATTATTTGACATTTTTCATTTTGGGAACCAACCTTAGGGGTCACTTATCATGAAAACTCTAGTTATTTCTTAATATTTGGCCATCAGATCCAAAATATAGAGGCCATGTTGTTAATTTGAATTTCACAGGGCAACCAGTGAGTGAAAAGAAGGCACTTAAAGGCCAAACATAATCTTGCAATGATGGTAAAGATGGTATCTACACTTTTTCCTCAATATGATTTGCTTTCATTTTCATTCACATCCTCTTTCCATGTTTCATACACTGAATAATATCATCCAACTTTTTAGTTAATGCATATTCATTGTACTTGTATGGATGCCATACTGGGCTGCAGTCGGTGGCACTCGCTTCTTGGCCGAGCATATATTGGAGAAGGGGTCATTTGGAATTGTATTTCAAAGATATCATTACAGTCTGTTTCTCGGTCTCTTTCAGCTTTAATTTGCCTTTTCGTTTCCTATTTGGTAATTTTGTTTGCAGGCCAAATGCTTGGAAACATGGGTGAGCAGGTCAGGATAAGATATCCAAGAACAGGAGCTGCAACTTATGCGGTCGATGGATCATCCTACTGTGATTTCTTTGAAGCACGGGTACTTCTTTACTCACGTATGTTTCAAAACTTTATTCCACTTCTTATTTCTGAAGCATTATTACAACGTGAACCAGAGTTTGCCACTTATAAATGTGAACCTTTACACTTGTCAGGTTGATCTCCTTTTCTCTGACTCGTGCTTGCAATAGTATATCAGAAAATGGTTGGGTTGGTTTAGATCAGTTAGGTGTTTAATATGCAGATCTTTAGAGGGCTGGCTTTATATGTAATATTCCTGTCGGATATTATATTTGTATTATTTTTATTTTTTAAAATTAAAATATTGTTATGGAAATTACTTAGTTTTAATAAATAATCGTTATCTATATATATACAACCAAGTTTATGTATGCATTGTATCGGTTTTGTGCACTTGTACAAAATCCTGTAAAATGCGTTTTGGAGGAAAATGTCTGTAAAATCTTGGGCTGATATTAAAAAATTATTATTTTATTATTATTTTATTTTTATATTTAGAATTGAAATATTTTGGTGGATATTACCCGGTTTTCCTAATAAACATTATATATATATATATATATATATATATATATATATATATATATATATATATATATATATACCAGTCTGTATACATCTGTTTGGTATCAAATTGGTACTGAAATTATTTTATTATTATTTTATTTTATTTTATTTCTCGGAATTAAATTATTTTTGTACTGATTGATAGGTTTTGATGAATAAAAGTTATATGTATATATACAGATTTATATACGTATAGGTACTATATCGATTTTGTACGTTTGTACAAAATCATGTAGTATGTGATTTGGGAAAATGTCTTTTATTTTTTTATCATCACGATGAAATGAAGGGTTAGGGATGAGTAGGGTGTTGATTGTAACATAAAAAATTACAAATAGATTTCCAATTGATTAGCCATGAGAATGGGTGACAAGTGGCTTCTTCCACACCCACATACCCACTCACCCACTCCTATAAAACACCCCCCCTGTACCCCTTGGCCGGCCATGATTCCAAAGGGCAAGAAACCCTTTCATTTGTCCTTCCATCTCCTTCTCATCTCATTTCTTCTACTTTTACTTGTTTTAACTTAGAAAAAAATTGAGAAGAAATAGAAAAGAAAGAGAGATCAAAATCAAAAAGAAAGAGTGGGTTCTTTTGTGAGGTGTTCTTGAAGAGGAGCAAGAACAAGGAGCAAGGAGGAGAAGGCGAAGCTAGTTCTTCCTACAATCGTTGGGTGGGGGTTTTTCTCATCTCATGGTTGTTTAGTTATTATTTTTGTTATTTATTGTTGTATGTTGTTGTAACATGGACTAATTTCATATGCATAATCATGAATGGACTAGAATAAGATGGCATATAAAGTTTGAAGTGGTAGAACACAAAATAAAGCGATAAAGATTCAATCGTTGTAGTTGTAGGGTTAGAATTAATTAACTATGTTAAAGTTGGAATTTTGACTCCAAATTAATTTGAGAGCTTCTTGCATGTATTACTACAATGCTCTAATTTTATAAATTTTTTGGGGTTAATTTGATGGGTGAAACAAATCGTTTCCCCAAAACAGCGAGCATAAAAAAGAAAAAGCTGTTTTGGTTGATTCGACTTGTGTTTAAGGGATTGGATTTTGAGTTCCTTACGGAATCAGGAAAAGTGGTCAACTAGAAAGTTGTAGTAGATGTTCTCTCCTTTCCAGAATGGCCAATTTTGCTAGATTCCGACAAGTATAGCAAAAGTTATAAGCTTTACAAGTTTCAGCTTTTGCTGTGTTTTTGTTGTTTTTGATTTGTGTTCAAGGGACTGAATTTTGAGTTCCTTACAGAATCAGGAAAAGTGGTCAACTAGGAAGTTGTAGCAGTTGTTCTCCCCTTTCCAGAATGGCCAATTTTGTTAGATTCTGATAAGTATAGCAAAAGTTACGACTTTTACAAGTTTCAGCTTTTGCTGTCAAAATCTGCTGTTTTGGTTATTTTTGTTTGTGTTCAAAGAACGGGAAATTGAATTCCATAAGGAATATGAAAAAATAATCAACTAGAGAGTTGTAGTATATGTTCTCACCTTTCCAGAAAGTACAATTTGGTTAGATTCCGACAAGTATAGCAAAAGTCACGAGCTTTAGAAGTTTCAGCTTTTTAGCTGTGCTTTTGTTGTCTTTGTATTGTGTTCAAAGAACGGGGAATTGAATTCCATAAGGAATCTGAGAAAGTTATTAACTAGAAAGTTGTAGTAGATGTTCTCCCCTTTTCAGAAAGTATAATTTTGTTAGATTCCGACAAGTATAGCAAGGTTCTGTATTAGCTTGCGGGTTCCGGGCCCAGCGAGGATGCTGAGTTCTTAAGGAGGGGGGTGTGTAACACCCCGTACTTAAGCGGGTATATATATATAATAATATATATATAATAAATAAATAAATAAATAAAATGAGATGTAAGTGGTTGGTTGTTGGCCCATAGAAGGATCCTATGGGCTTAGAATAAAAGGAATTGATGATGGAGCCTATAGGATGGTCTATGGAGCTATGCATGCATTAAATGGATGAATGGAAAAAATGAGAAAGTATGCTTGCATGCATGGGGTATGACGTGGATGCTTGGAGTCTTTGTATTGTGTTCAAAGAACGGGGCATTGAATTCCATAAGGAATCTGAGAAAGTTATTAACTAGGAAGTTGTAGTAGATGTTCTCCCCTTTCCAGAAAGTATAATTTTGTTAGATTCCGACAAGTATAGCAAAAGTTGCGAGCTTTACAAGCTTCAGCTTTGTGCTGTCTTTTGTCGTTCTTGAATTGTGTTCAAAGAGCGGAGAATTGAATTCCTTAAGGAATCTGAGAAAGTTGTTAACTAGGAAATTATAGTAGATGTTCTCTCCTTTCCAAAATGTCCTATTTGGTTAGAGTCCAATAAGCAGAGTAGGAGTTATGACCTTTACAAGTCACAGCAGCTGGCCTTTATTGGCTGAAGCTCGCTGTTTAGGTTGTTCAAGGTTTTTCTACCCCTTAATGATCGAATTTGAGAAGGTCATCAACTAGAAAGTTGTAGTAGAGTATCTCACCTTTCCAAAATGTCCTATTTGGTTAGATTCCGATAAGCGGAGTAGGAGTTATGACTTTTTAAGATTGACAGCAGCTAGCCTTTTGGCTGAAGCTCGCTGTTTGGATTGTTCAAAGTTTTTGTACTTTTTAATGACTGAATCTGAGTAGTTCATCAACTAGAGAGTTGTAGTAGAGTTTCTCACCTTTCCAAAATGTCCTATTTGGTTAGATTCTGATAAGCAGAGGAGTTATGACCTTTACAAGTCACAGCAGCTAGCCTTTTTGGCTGAAGCTCGCTGTTTAGATTGTTCGAGATTTTTGTACCTCTTATTGACTTAATCTGAGAAAGTTTTCAACTAGAGAGTTATAATAGATGTTCTCACCTTTCTAAAAAGTCTAATTTTGTTGAATTCTGATAAGAGTAGCATGTTTAATTGCTTCTAGGTTGTTAGAAGGCTTTGTATGTTGCTTTTATGTATAAAAGATCAAGTTTTGCTAAGTAGTATGTTATTTTGCTTCTAGGTTGTTAGAAGGCTTTTATGGTTGCTTCTATATGATTCATTTATCGCATACATAGCCAGTTGCCTCGTATGTAATTTGTTTGGCTCATACGTAGCTAGTCGGCTCGTATGTAAGTTGTTTGCTCGTATGTAGCTTATTAGCTAGTACGCAGTTGTTGTGCTCGTCTTGGGTGATATTATTGCTCTAGGAGCCATCGACCATCAAGACATGTATTTATTTTACTTCTCGTTGGACTGTGGACGAGTCACCCCTCGTGCACCGTCAGATCTTAACCGGTGTAGGTTGATCGCGGGCCGGGAGTGTAGATGGAATCCAAGTTCAGGGCAGTAGCATGCGAATATTTTCGTATTGCCGGGTTCTTGGATCGATAGGCTATGAACATGATTCTTAGAGATTCTGGTAAGTCTAGGTTGAGCACCTAGTAGAATTATCTTGCGAAGTCTAACTTAAGACCTAGCATGTTGTGTTGTACTGTTGTCATCCCTTGGATTGTTTAGGGTTAGTGATATCTTTAGGGCAGTAACTTATGGCTATTACTACTTAACCTTTATTTATTATCATTTTCTCGCCGAAGAGAAAGAGTTGGTATTAAGGGTTGATACCTTATGATCCGACCTATTCTATAGGCCAACACTAGGTGGTGTTATTGGTTGTACCCTTCCTGTCAAAGGGATACGGTCTGTGCCTTCTCACGAGTTGGGAGCACGGGATCCGTATCTCGTCTGTTAATTTCTGAAGTGCCATGATAAGGGTGGGAGCAATTCCTGTCGGAGCTAGGGGATGGACCCCCGGAACTCCGTCATGCTCTATATCAAGAAGGGCGAACAAGCTATAGACTACGGTCTTTCTGCTAGGGGGCCACAGGGGATGCTTCGAGCTAACCTGTGCTGTCGGATACCCTACGTTAGGGGGCCACAGGGGATGCTTCGAGCTAACCTGTGCTGTCGGATACCCTATGTTCGTCAGATTTTTGAGTGAGGTCCGGTACGCCGGGCAATAGTGGCAAACGGAGACACCACTATATGACTGCGAATGACGGGATTAGACCGTTTCAGAGCAACCTCATCAATCACGCTGTATCTTCAGAAATAAGTAGAGTACAAAAGTAGAATTCATGGTGCGGGTTCAAATCCCTATATATGAAGAAACGGCTTGTTATGGGCTTATGTGTATGAGGCGCATACTATTCCGGAGACTCGCTTGCATTAGAATAAGAGCATCCTTGCATTAGAGTCTAAGTCATAGCATACACTGACACATCAATTATATATACACGTTTCTTTTTTCATCAATCCGTTCGTTTAAAGTTGAAAATCACTGCTAGTCATCAGCCTTAAAGTGTCAGTATATGTATTGACGTCCCCATTTCAATAGATACTGGATTGCAAAAGTACATGTACTAGATTGCAGAGCTACATGTACAAGATTCAGAAGGACTCAAGGCAAAAGAAGCAAAGTGTTGATTCTTATTTTCAATTGTAATATCTGTTGTAATTTAATAATTGATGAGAAGCATCCAAGTGAAGTACCAAGTGCTATATATTATTCATTATACTCTGATGTAATTTTTATTCAAAGTTTGTAACACTTGGGTTTGTATGGCATTTTTGTAACACTGATGTAATGTATTGCAGTTTTATAACATTCGGACTTGTAATACATTTGTGTTGAATAAAAAGTTTAAAATTTTTCAATTTTTCTATGTATTGTGGCTAATTGAAGGAAAAGATTCTGGCTTATGTCACGGTTTCCCAGTGTATGGAAATCGGGGCGTTACATTATATATTCATGTTGCCCCAGAAGCAGAAATTTGAAGCAACAATATCTGCTAGTATTTTTTGGAAATCTTTATATTTAGTTCCGTATGAATAAATGTCTTTTTTTGAGTATTATTTACCTCTTAACATTAATGGCATTATGCAGGTTGATCCTCTTTCTCACCTGCTCGAGCTCTGTGATTTTGGAATTGCTAATTCGCTGGTAATATTTCCTAACCTTAAAGGCACTTGCACTATAACATTACATTATTGACTATGCTAGTGAAAGAAACATCTTATGTGCTTTCCCTCAATACTCTTGCTTGATACTAGGCTACCAGAGAAAATCTATCCAACTTCATCATAGTGGAAAATTTCCTCTGATGTTTTGTCACTTTTATTGACTGGATTTAGAGAAGTGTATTATTAGGGTTTTGTGCTCCTTAGAATTCATTGTCCTAATGCTAGTGTTACAGCACTTTTGATAACCTGTATGGCTGTATCATTAGTATGTGAAGACTGTGACAGTATGACTAGAGAAGATGAAACATTCTACAATCTTTAGGTTCAGTTAATTAATTATAATTAATTTAGTAAAGTTTGATTGATGGCAATTTAGTGTCCCATGGCAGTATTCCTACACTTTCCTATATCATTAGTATGTGCAAACTATTTTAAATGGTATGGAGCAAAATTAGGCTGTACTACTCCTAGGAAGTTTCACTTTCCGGTTTGTTCAGTTAATTAGTTAGAGAGGGGAAGTGTTTATTGATGCAAGTCAGGTCCTGATGGGCACTATTTCAACAGTTCCCTGGTTACTTTACATTTTTAGAATAAGCATGTTCAGACCATTGAAGAAGAGAAGATATCCACATTGTGCTTGACACTGATAAATGCCAAGAAATTTTCAAATAAGGTTTCTATAAGTCAACTAATAAAATCTTAGTCAAGTCTAGACTCTTTTGAAGGTAGAAAATGAATATTTTATGAAATGTTAAACCAAACTAGTCCAAATACTGAAGACAACTAGTTGCTTTATCTAAAACAAGACGAAAACAGAGGAGAAGAAGATAGGATTGGGTTTCCTAATTCATGAAGTTGTGAAATAGAAGAAATGTAAAACTATTGCAATATGAAGACTGAAGCAAATAAGTACAAATCCTTGGCCTATTTAAAGGTGTCGACTTGTATCTATATCCCTAGATATCAACTTGAATCTATATCACACCCTACCTTCAACGGACATCTTTGCTATTTCTAATTCCAAAACTAGTTTTAGCAAATTTTTTTTTTGTGGATACATACTAAAATAAATAAACCATTAATCATTACATGCTTCAGCTTGTCAGTTTGCCATAGACATATGAGAGGATCTTGGCTAGTGTTTAATAGAAACTTAGTCCATTGCCTACAACATAACTATGCCATTACAAAATATAAGGGTGCATCGCTTAAATAAGTATAAATACATATTAACTAAATAAGATGCAAAGTGTGTGCATGCTTGCTAGATGAGACTAAATGAACTTAAGTAAAATGCAAAGCTAGAGTATTCTAAACATGATGCAAATATTTTTTTGGGGATTTTTGTGGGGTTTTGAGATGTAAACAATAATCCATATTTGTGCAGTAGATTATAAAAAATTTTGGGTTTTTTATTTTCGAGAATTTTTAGTGATTTTTTGGGATGCAAAAATGCATCAATATAATAATAATATTATAATATAGAAAAATGCTTCGGTTGGAAATTTTTGCGGAGTTTTGGGTTTTGAAAATTCTATGGATATTCATAGGAGAGTGAATTGCTATTTATATGGTGAGAGCATCATTTTTCTGCGAAATTGTTAGATTCTTCTCACATTAACAATCCCTTTCTCACAGTATAAAAGTATCGTTCATATGTATGTTTTCTGGTTCCTTTACTTCAATTTGCATTTCATTTCATTTTTTGTAATTTTGTTTGTGCTTGGAAACAGATGCGCCTTGGGGTTGGGGGGTGTGGCACTGTTGGTAGGAGGACAAGAGAAATGAGAAAGCAATTGATTCAAGTCAATGGATCCTACCGGTGTGATTCCTAGCATTTTCTCACCGTGGTTCTGAAGCATTATGACATTGAGGTAAGAGTAATGCTTCATCCACTACATTTCTCTTCACTACCTTAGGTGGCACACTTTTATTGGAGAGTTCTCCCACCTACTCTCTCTTCCCCTACCTATTGGAGTGTGCCAACTAAGGTAGTGAAGAAAAATGTAGTGGAATTGGTAGTGGGTGTAGCATTACTCTTGTGGTAAAGGATGCCACATACATATGTGAGGCTTCAGACTTATCAGGTGACATCCTTTTCTCTGGCTCGTGCTTGCATTAGTGTATTGGAAAATCGATGAGTTGGTAAAATCAGTTGGTGTTCTGTGCAGATCTTTAAAGGTCAGCCTATATTGATGTTGTTCCGGGAGGAGAGATTTGAAACTGCAAAATCTTCTGGTAAGCTTTGTATTTAGTTGTTTCTTATGATTATGTGATTATGTGTTTTTAAAAAAAATAATTTATTTACCTTCTATCATTAATGGTATTCTGTAGGTTGATCCTGTTACTCACCGGGTCACTCACCAGGTTGAGCTTGTGATATTGGAATTGCTAAAGCTCTAGTAATATTTCTTGACCTGAGAATACACTTGCTCTGTAACATTACATTCTTGACTATGGATACATTTACAAGGTCTAGACTACAACATAAAGCCCTACATAAGTGATGATGACTCAAACTATAGAGCTCAAATAAAATAAAGGAAACATGTAGAGAAAGCTATAGATGGGATGTAAGAAAACAAAGTTTCCTGAAGCTTGGCTAAACTGAATCACTTGACTGTCAAACTTACTTATGTAGATGATGTGGGCTAATGCGTCAAAACTTTAGTTTGTATTATGATTGTATCATGAACAATAGTGCAACATACACATGGCTTAGTATAAGTTTACATACTCTGTTTGATACCTGAAATGCACTTATTATCTTACATAAGGTGATAGCCCATTTCTCAAAGGATTTACTGGTCATAGAACTTACTGCATAGTTATCCTGCATGTTTCAATGCATCTTATTTATTTGCAGGCAAGGTTGCATGAAGCTTAGTTATACAAACAATAAAATACTTATTTGCAGGCAATGTTGCTCTCTCTCTCTCTGTCTCATAATTGTTTTTAAGTATGTGGTTATCCATCACCTAGTAAAAATATATTAAGACATTTGATAAAAATTGAATTGTGTATGGAGAATCTATTAGGCATTTCCCCCCTCAGTTTAGGTGAATGAGCTTGGAACTACGTGCTATGCCAGGTGCATGTTGTTGTTGTTGATGTTATTGTATAGTTTATTCGATGAGAGAAAATTGTAAGTAGAATGGTGAAAAATAGATTTAGAATGCATTTTAATCAACACACCAAATAGAAATGAGAGTTTTTGTTCATTAATTAACTGGTAGGAAATAACCAGGAGTAATGCTTACTTACATTCAATCAATTGTCATAATGCAAATTGATAAATATTTCTTCAATTAAAGAGGATATTAAGTAATACTGTGTTCACTCATATGATACCCTATAGAGTCTATGAAGTGGCGTGTTAACATAGAATGATTTCTGCTAGTTTCTGCTGCCCTTCATTTAGTATATATCATGCTACCATTTGTCGACATCAATGTATCACTACATTTGGTTCACAAGTTAGTTTGTATTCCTTATGTATGTGCAATACTTTTATCAAGAGTGTCAACCTTTTAATTATTATGCCATTTATGCTTTTATTAAAATTCTTGAATCATTTGGCTTAATCATGCTAAGAAATCTTGTAAAGATTTATGGAATAAGTTGGGAAGTTTGTTGACGTTGCAATTTTAT
Organism: Hemerocallis citrina; assembly: GCA_017893485.1. Classification (NCBI taxonomy): domain Eukaryota; kingdom Viridiplantae; phylum Streptophyta; class Magnoliopsida; order Asparagales; family Asphodelaceae; genus Hemerocallis; species Hemerocallis citrina. The sequence goes on from CM030366.1 coordinate 196,593,194, forward strand.
TAGAACATTGATATGTATACTGTAGTTAACTAGTGTTAGAATGACTGCAAGGATCCTTCCTCCTTTCCTGAATTTTCATTTTGTGCACAAACTTTAAAGAAAATTTTCTTTGATTTCAGGTTTGAAAGATAAAAGGACGGGATGGGACAGGTCAATGGATCGTCTCTGTTGGTGTCAGAGCAACAAGTGAAGGAGGTACGAGGAACTTTGGGAAGTTTGTTGACCCTGCAATTTTATTAGAACATTGATATGCATACTGTAGTTAACTAGTGTTAGAACAACTGCAAGGATCCTTCCTCCTTTCCTGAATTTTCATTTTGTGCAGACTTTAAAGAAAATTTTCTTTGATTTCAGGTTTGAAAGATAAAAGGACGGGATGGGACAGGTCAATGGATCGTCTCTGTTGGTGTCAGAGTTCAACAAGTGAAGGAGGTACGAGGAACTTTAGGCAGAAATAAATTGCTTTTTTCAGTGATTTTATGCAAAAACTGAAAGTTCTGAAATTCTCCTATTTTGTTTTTATTAATATGCAGAGCATATTAGGTTGTGAAGAAGTGGAAATGTTGTGATTCTGTTAGTCGGCCTAAAAAGTAAGCTCTCTCTCTCTCTCAAATAATTGTTGTAAGTATCTATTTGTGTATCACTTGGTAGAAATATATTAGATTGAATTGTGTATTGAGAATCTATTAGGTGAGTTTACTTGAAACTACGTAATACGATGCATATTATTTTTTGATATTATTGTATAGTTTATTAGATGAGAGAAATGAAAGTAGAATGGTGAAAAACTGATTTAAAATGCAATTTCATCAATACTCCAAATAGAAATCAGGATCTTCGGTATGAAATTCCTAAGACTAAGCATGTCACTGGTCAGTCATTTCTCATATGATATGTTATTCTTCAGTTAAAGATAATATGAAGTAGCGTGCGCACTCATATGATAGACTATAGCATAAATGGTCCTTAATGCAGCTACATTGATAGAATTTAATTTTTGCTGCTCTGTATCTAATAGCTAGCATGGTAAAGACATGATTTTTGCTTTTTTTCCATACGATATGGGGGTAAACTATTTAGGTTGCTAACAAATGGCAACAATTATTTCATTGTTATGTGTTGTTAGGTTGTAATGCTAACAATTATTTGTTCTAGATTTCTATGAAAGTGAAATTACTGGAAGTTTGGGAACCGTAATCTTCCTCTTTCATAGTTTCTAATTGATTGGATCACATTATTGCATTGACTACCTGATTATTTGACCTTTTTCATTTTGGAAAGCGACTTTAGTAGCCACTTATCATGAAAACTCTAGTATTTTTTCTTAATTTTTGGCCATCAGATCCGAAATACAGAGGCCATGTTGTTAATTTGAATTTCACAAGGCAACAAGTGAGTAAAAAGAAGATACACTGGTATCCATGCTTTTTCCTCAATATGACTTGCTTCCATTTTCATCCGCATCCTCTTTCAATGTTTCATACACTGAATAACATCATCCAACTTTTTAGTTAATGCATATGCATTTTACTTCTATAGATGCCATACTGGGTTGCAGTTGAAGGCACTCACTTCTTGGCCGAGCGTATAGTGGAGAAGGGGTTATTTGGAATTGTCTTTCAAAGGTATCGTTACAGTCTGTTTCTAGGTCTCTTTCAGCTTTAATTTGCTTTTCGTATCATATTTGGTAATTTTGTTTGCAGACCAAATGCTTGGAAACATGGGAGACTCGTGCTATTGCAGGACAAGATAAGATATCCAAGAACAAGAGCTGCAACTGATGCGGTCGATGGATCATCCTACTGTGATTTCTTTGAAGCATTGTTTCTTCTTTACTCAAGTATGTTTCAAAACTTTATTCCAATTCTTATTTCTGAAGCATTAATACAACGTGAACCAGATTATGCCATTTATAAATGTGAACCTTTACACTTATCAGGTTGATCTCCTTTTCTGTGTCTCATGCTTGCAATAGTACATCGGAAAATGGTTGGGTTGGTTAGATCAGTTAGGTGTTTAATATGCAGATCTTTAGAGGGCTGGCTTTATATATTCATGTTGTCCCAGAAGCAGAAATTTGAAGCAACAATATCTGCTGGTATTTTTCGGAAATCTTTATATTTAGTTCTGTATGAATAAATGTCTTTTTTTGAGTATTATTTACCTCTTAACATTAATGACATTATGCAGGTTGATCCTCTTTCTCACCTACTCGAGCTCTGTGATTTTGGAATTGCCAATTCGCTGGTAATATTTCCCAACCTTAAAAGGCACTTGCACTATAACATTACATTATTGACTATGCTAGTGAAAGAAACATTTTATGTGCTTTCCCTTAATACTCTTGCTTGATACTAGGCTACCAGAGAAAATCTATCCAACTTCATCATAGTGGAAAATTTCCTCGGATGTTTTGTCACTTTTATTGACTGGATTTAGAGAAGTGTGTATTATTAGGGTTTTGTGTTCCTTAGAATTCATTGTCCTAATGCTAGTGTTACAGCACTTTTTGGTAACCTGTATGGCTGTATCATTAGTATATGAACACTGTGACAGTATGACTAGAGAAGATGAAACATTCTACAATCTTTAGGTTCAGTTAATTAATTGGAATTAATTTAGTAAAGTTTGATTGATGGCAATTTAGTGTCCCATGGCAGTATTCCAACACTTTCCTATATCATTAGTATGTGCTTAAACTATATTAGATGGTATGGAGCAGAATTAGGCTGTACTACTCCTAGGAAGTTTCACTTTCCGGTTTGTTCAGTTAATTAGTTAGAGAGGGGAAGTGTTTATTGATGCAAGTCATGTCCTAATGGGCACTATTTCAACAGTTCCCTGATTACGTACATTTTTAGAATGTGCATGTTCAGACTATTGAAGAAGAGAAGATATCCACATTCTGCTTGACACTGATAAATGCCAGGAAATTTTCAAATAAGGTTAGAAGTCAGCTAATAAAATCTAGGTCAAGTCTTGACTCTTTTGAAGGTAGAAAATGAACATTTTATGAAATGTTAAACCAAACTAGTCCAAATACTGAAGACAACTAATTGCTTTTTCTAAAACAAGACGAAAACAGAGAAGAAGATAGGATTGGGTTTCCTAATTCATGAAGTTGTGAAATAGAAGAAATGTAAAACTATTGCAATATGAAGACTGAAGCAAATAAGTACAAATCCTTGGCCTATTAAAAGGTGTCGCTGTATCTATATCCCTAGATATCAACTTGAATCTATATCACACTCTACCTTCAACGGACATTTTGATATTTCTAATTCGAAAAATAGTTTTAGCAATTTTTTGTGTGATTTGGATACATACTAAAATAAATAAACCATTAAACATTACATGCTTCAGCCTGTTAGTTTGCCAATAGACATATGATCGAGAGTATCTTGGTTAGTGTTTAATAGAGACTTAGTCCATTGCCTACAACATAACTATGCCATTGCAAAATATAAGGGTGCAATGCTTAAATAAGTATAAATACAGCTAATTAAGTATTAACTAAATAAGATGCATAGTGTGTGCAGATTCTTGCTAGATGAGACTAAATGAACTTATGTAAAATGCAAAGCTAGGGTATTCTAAATTGGATGCAAATAATTTTTTTGGGATTTTTGTTGGTTTTTGAGATGTAAATGCAGTAGATTATAAAAATTTTGGGTTTTTTAATTTTCGAGAATTTTTAGTGATTTTGGGATTTTTTTTTGCAAAAATGCATCAATATAATAATGATATTATAATATAGAAAAATGCTTCGGTTCAAAATTTTGCAGAGTTTCGAAAATTTTATGGATGTGCATAGGAGAGTGATTTGCTATTTATATGGTGAAAGAGCACCATTTTTCTGTGAAATTGTTAGATTTTTCTCACAGTAACAATCTCTTTCTCACAGTACTAGTAATCTGCACGTGCGATGCACGTTCTAATCAATTTTTTTATAGAGTAAATAATAAGACGTAATCTGGCCTCGAACCTAAGATATTTCTTTACTCGTTCATACTCTTTACAAATTACCCCTAGTAGCACACACTTATTTTATACGAGTCACTTTTGCAAATAATTATGTCGTAAACAAATCTGAACTTTGAGGGTATTATGTTCAGGGCCGGCCCTGGGCCTGTGCGACCTGTGCGGTCGCACAGGGCCTACTTGTAATGCCCCGAGCCCGGCTCAGCTGCGCACGCGGCTACACGTACGTGCACGCGAAAGAACGGACACAAAACTCTAGCCACACTCACCACAGGCACCATCAAAAGGTGGGTTCCCTTAGGTGCCTTTATCATTTGGTTTTTCCTATATAAACACACACTTCCCCACCCATTTTCCGATATGGGACTTTATTCCCATGCCAACTCACGTGGCCAATGCATGCATGCATATCCATTTTCATGCACAATTAATGCATATGCCCCATAATTCATCTTATAGGCCATATAATCAATTCTTTCTAATCAAGCCATATAGGATCACCTATAGGCCACAACCAACCATCTTCTTTTTCTCTCTTTAATTATTTATTTTATATATATATATATATATATATATATATATACTATTATATATTTCTATATAATATTATATATATATATACCCGCTTAAGTATGGGGTGTTAGTGTGTTTACTACTGATGAGGGGGCCCCCATCAGATATAATTAATAGAATTTGTATTCTAATTATAGCAGAAAAGTTAAATTGTCCAAGTGCTTAAGGGGATAGACTTTAAATCAAATGGGTGCAAGTTCAAACCTTGCTAACGACATTTTTTGAATTATATATATGACTAAATTTGAAAAAACCCCTTTGGACTTTGGTCTTATGCAGAAAATCCCCATGACTTTTTTTATGCAGAAACCCCCCCTAAAGTATTGTTGCAAAAAACCCACCCCACCAGCGTGAGACTTTTTGCTAAAGTTGAGGGAGATTTTTGACAATAATGAGAAAGATATATGATGTTTTTTGAACCAACTTGCAAAGATGAATGAGGTTATCTGATTCAAGTAGAAAAGTTAGATGTGGTTTTTTGAAATACTTCAGGGGTGTTTTTTTTTGCAACAATCATACTTCAGGGGGTTTTTCTGCATAAAAAAAGGTCAGGTGGGTTTTCTGCATAAAGGCTATAGTTCAAGGGTTTTTTTTTTTTCAAATCTAGCCTATATATATTTATTTTCATTATATATATATATATCTACTTTTCTATAAAGTTTAAATGATTGCATGTTTCTCTCATTAAGTATTGATGTTATATATATTTACTTTTAGAGAGTTTTTTAATGATTTCTATGTTGTTACTTTCGTTAATTTTTTAGATTGACTTAATACATGAACCTTTTTTTAATCGTGTATTTCATGCATTGCAAGAATATGAATATTTCGTTTTAATTAATGAGACGACTAATTTGAGATATCAATTAAGTCATCCCAGGTATTGGAGCCTCCAATGATATAAAATTTGATAGGTATTTTTCAAATGAATTCATATAATTTTTTTAAGATATAGAATGTACCATACTCATATTTTTCAACTGAATTCGTATAATATATAAAGATAGATGATATCAAAATCAAAATAAAGTAAAATTAGTATTAGAATATTTATAGAAGGCCCATTTTTTTTCTTTCCACACAAGGCCCGATAAATCTCTTGACCGACCCTGATTATGGTAACTAACAACAATGAGTAAATGAATGGTTAATGATGCTGCTGATTTTTCGGTGTGGAGGAAACATGTGTGAATTCTTGTAATTTGTGAAACGGAATGGATGGCACTGACGTTAACCTGATCCTCAGGCTGTACGTTCGGCTAGGGGGTAGAGGTGGAGGCTGAGTGCTCGGCTTGGATCTTCGTGGCTCGGTTCGGATCTTGAGGGCTCGCCTTGGATCTTGATATCTGCACAATGCCTAGAAACATCGGGAGTTTCCGGCGACGGGCCCTCTGACGATCTTGTCAGTCACTGAGAAAGCAATAGTAGCTAGGGTTTAGGGGTGAAAAAGTTTATTACCTTCAGAAGGAGGGGGTATGGTATTTATAGGCAAGGGCTAACGGCTCTCTGCCCTTGATGGGCCGGGTCGGACCCGATAGCCAGTGGGTCTGAACTGACTAACGCTCGTTGGACCTATTTGATTCGATGATAATGGAGGAGCGAAATCTGAGGAGATCTGACGGCCCTGAAGGGGCCATGTCATTTATAACACATTATAAGCCCCCCACTCCTGGAGGGTTGTGTAAACCAACCGTGGAGTAGTTTTGTCTTTGTCGAAAGTGCGAAGGGGAGTATTTGGCAAAGATGGATTATTGAGTCCCTGAGAAGTAACTGGGGTCGGCATTGAGCCGAGCGCTAGTAGAGTTGAGGCATGGAGCCACGAGCGAGGCCGTTTACGAGAGGGGGCAGTTTCGGTGGTAGGATGGAAAATCACTTGGACAGTTTTTATGCCGAGCGTCGCTCGTCGAGCCTCCCAGCTTGTGAGAAAAGTTGGTGCTTTGCTCGAAGTACATGTAGAGCGTCGAGCGTTGGGAACCCCCAGCTTATGAGAAAGCTAGGTCTTTGCTCGAAGTTTATGCCGAGCTTCGAGCGTCGAGCATCGAGTGCCTTCAGCTTTGTGAGAGCTCTAGGCCTTTGCTCGAAGCACATGTCGAGCATCGAGCATCGAGCGTCGACCATCGAGCGTTGAGCCCCCAGCTTGTGAGGAAGCTAGGGCGTTGCTCGAGGTACATGCCGAACATCGAGCCCTTTCAACTTGTGAGAAAGGTAGGGCATTGCTCGCTATATATGCCGAGCGTCGAGCCCCTTCAGCTTGTGAGAAAGCTAGGGCGCTGCTCGAGGTACATGCCGAGCATCAAGCCCCTTAGCTTTTGAGAAAGCTGGGGCGCTGCTCGAGGTACATGCCGAGCATCAAGCCCCTTAGCTTGTGAAAAAGTTAGGGCATTGCTCAAGGTACATGCCGAGCGTCGAGCCCCCCAGCTTGTGAGAATGTTAGGGCATTGCACGCTGTACATGCCGACAGTCGAGCCCCTCCAGCTTGTAAGAAAGCTAGGGCGTTGCTCGTTGTACATGCCGAGCATCGAGCCCCCGGCTCGTGAGAAAACTAGGGCGTTGCTCGAGGTACATGCCGAGCGTCGAGCCCCCCAGCTTGTGAGAAATCTAGGGCGCTGCTCGAGGTACATGCCGAGCGTCGAGCCCCTTCAGCTTGTGAGAAAGCTAGGGCGTTCCTTGCTGTACATGCCAAGCGTCAAGTCCCTTCAGCTTGTGAGAAAGCTAGGGCGCTGCTCGAGGTACATGCCGAGCGTCGAGCCCCCCAGCTTGTGAGAAAGCTAAGGCGTTGCTTGCTGTACATGCCGAGCGTCGAGCCCTTGCTTGCTGTACATGCCGAGCGTCGAGCCCCTTCAGTTTGTGAGAAAGCTAGGGCATTGCTCGCTGTACATGCCGAGCGTCGAGCCCCTTCAGCTTGTGAGAAAACTAGGGCGTTGCTTGCTGTACATGTCGAGCGTCGAGCTCCTTCAGCTTGTAGGAAAGCTAGGGCGTTGATCGAGGTACATGCCGAGCGCCGAGCCCCCCAACTTGTGGGAAAGCTAGGGCATTGCTTGAAGTACTGTCGAACGTTGAGCCCCTTCAGCTTGTGAGAAAGGTAGGGTGTTGCTCGCTGTACATGCCGAGTGTCGAGCCCCCAGCTTGTGAGAAAGCTAGGGCGTTGCTCGAGGTACATGCCGAGCGTCGTGCCTCTTCAGCTTGTGAGAAAGCTAGGGCATTGCTCGCTGTACATGCCGAGCGTCGGGATTTTATTAACTTGTGAGTCGCACGTGTGATGCTGACATCAAGGGGGGAGAATCGAGGCATTGTAATCTTATCAGCCGTTAAATTTTAATGATTAAGAATGAACGGTTAGGATTCTTTTGCAAAATTCGAGGCGTCAACAATTCCTCTATAAAACTCCTACCCCCTCACCATTTCTTTACTTTGCTTTCTTTTTTCTAAAAATTGGAGCTTTTCTCTCTAGTTGTCGGCGACGACCTTTTCGGTGACATCCTGTTCACGAAACCCAGGTTAGTATCTCTTTTGTTATCGCGGTCTCAGTCCGGTTTCGAAGTAAGTGCCTCCGGTAGGGATGAGGAGGATCATCTGTCGGCCTCCACGTCATGGGATTTGAGCGACCAAGCCTTGGACGTAGTGCCGCTCCGCAGCTGCAAGCCGTTTGTGGAGTCCAGCAATTCCGAGGGTGAGGCGGAGGTACAGGGTGAAGAAGTCGAGAAAGGTGTGGTGGATGAGGGAGCTGAGGGTGCCCTTGACGGGGGTAGTGGGGACGATGCTGGGGAAGTTCCTCTATTCTTCCGCCTTTGGTGACACCGTCTCCTCCGAGGGCTCCTCGTATCCGAAGGAGGAAGAAATGGAGTCTCTCGGACAGTCTGGGAACGCCAGACGAGTTTGAGCCTAAGCATGGGCTCGATGCCCCTTACTTCAAGCAGTCCCGATCCATCAGGATGTATCCTGACGACATTGAGGATTTGGTTCGGTTCGGGGTGGAAGTATCTTCGCCAGGCCGAACCCAGATCCAGATGGACAAAGTTCAGTGTGTTTTGAAGGCCGATCACCTGCCCGTGATAAGGGCTAATTACTTCATAGGGCGGGAGTATAAGCTGATGATTTCCAGCCCTAAACTTCGTTCGACCACCGAGTTGGCATCCGGCTACTGTATGTTTCTCGATGACGCTTTCGTCTAGGGGCTAAGTTTGTCGTTGCACCCGTTTGTTAAGAGGGTGTTGAGGTGGGGGCCCTAACTCTTGGAAGCAGTTGGTTTGCTTCACGTTGCTCTGTGAGGAGAGGGGTGTCCCCTTAAAGTTGAAGTACTTTGGGCCGTTCTAGGGGTGAGCTCGTTGGGAGAGCAAGATGGCATATATTATATATCCCCTCGCCCCCACAAGAAGGTGGCGCACGGGCATCCAGACTCCATAAAAGGGTGGAAGGGGAAATACTTCGTAGTTTGAAGCCCGGTACCTTGAGAAATTCCTACTGCTTGGAATTTTTACAAGTCGAACCCCAAACCCCCGAAGCGGAGAGAGTTGACGGAAGCGGAGTGGGTTGATGTTGATCGAATCGTAGGGGGCCACAACATCGGCTGGCCAAATGTGACTGAATTGCACTTGGCTCGAATCGGACTGAGCCCTGTCGACCCTAGTATGTTTCGTTTCTTTTTTATTTAACTTTCTGCCTTTGGTTAACATTCTGCCTTTTCCTCTGCAGCGATGGACCAGGCGAAGCTTGACGCGAGGAAGGCTCAGAAGGACCTGGCCCAGAAGAGGAGGACCGAGTGGTCTAACCCGAAGGCGGGGTCCGCTCAGGGAGGTTCTGAAGGCCCCTCGGAACGACCCCCAAGAAGGCGAAGCCCTCGCCGTCAGAGGGGCGCGGGAGCCGGAACCGAGCTCCAGTAGCCGAAAGGTTGCTGAGGCTCTCTGAAGGGAAGGACCCCCATTACGCCCTGATGCTCAGGAGATGGTGGGTAAGGAGGGGCTCAGGCTATGGGCCCCTGACTGGTCGGTGAAGGAGGCCGACACTCTAGCCGAGGGTCCCATATTGATCGAGGTGGTGCCACATCGCGTGACCGGGCTAGCTTGGCGATCGAGACCATCGAGACGTGCTACATGAGGTGGGCTCAGGCCCAGGTGATGGTAAGGTTCTGCTCGTCTTTAGCTTCATACTTAGTGATATTGTTTTCGTTTGAAACTTACAACTCTTTGCTCCTCGTTTGCAGGCGTCTATGGCCGGGGCGCAATTGAAGAGGTGCTATGAGAAGGAGGTGAAGAATGAGGCGGGGAACGCTTGGCGGTACTTGCGTGAGGCGAAGGATCTGAAGTTGGAGCTGGGGGCGGCTCAGGGGCGCGCGCAGGCCCTTCAAGCCGACATTGCGACTCAAGCGGACGAGCATCTCCGCGCCCTGGCGCGGGTCAGGGCGGAGGCGGACCTGAAGTACAAGGAACTTGAGGCCGCAGCAGGGGACGAGGTACTCGCCGCCCAGGACGAGGCTTACGATCGGGCAAAATAGCTCTTCTTGTTCCTTTATCCTAAGGCCAAGATTGATGAACTCCACTACGGCTAGGAGCCCCCTGTCCATCCGAAGACGCTTAGGGGAGAAGGCGAGGAGGTGGAGTTAGAGCCGAACCTTGAGAAGGAGGCAGGAGTGGCGAACGCCAAGGCTCAGGGGGTGGCCGACGAAGAGGTGCAGATTTCTTTTAAGTAGTCTTAATCCCCCCTCTTCTTTTTTGTATTTGCCGATCGCGTACTGACCACCGCCTTTTGTAACGATTTTTTGAGATTAATCAATATATATTTTTTGGCCGAACTGTATGACTTGTTGTTTTGAAAGTTTGAAGTGAACTCGTTCTCTTTTTTTGTCAGATGGATGAGACCCTCAGAGCCGCTCTCAGCTCAGCCGAGGTCAAGCGCCTTCCAGGCAGGCTAGAGTCCAAGGAGTCTGTCTTGATCCGTTATCGTAAATAGGCCTGTGATCGGGAAGCTGTCGTTAACTATTTCATGAATAAGTCTAAGGAGCTGAGCTTGGAGGTAGTACGCCTGAAGAAGGCTACCACTGACTGTGACTGGGGGAGCACTGAGACGGTGTGGTCGTTGTTCGATGCCTCCACCAGACGGCCGACCTCTGAGTCCTTCCTTCGCGAGGTCGTGGTGGAGGAGCTGGTGATTCAGAGGATGAAAATTATGCTGGGCGGAGATCGGCTTCATTCTTCTGGGGGAGGTCGACTCTCCGCCGCGGGTCCCTCCCCGACCCTATGCTTGGAAATGGCGAAGCTGGGGGACGCACAGAGCTTCGTCACCGGAGCGTCTACTTTGGCGATGCCGACGGGGCCAGGCGAGCTCGTTGGAGAGCAAATGCGCTCAGCGGGGCTCGAGTTAGTCTGTGTTAGCCCGAAGGGCCTCTGAGGAAAACTTAGGCTGAGGTGATAGCTGTTTATAATAAAACCTTATTGTACCATGGCCTTCCAAGACATTTATAATAAAAATGACTCATTCGATCCGTCTTGATTTGTTTTTGAGAACGACTGTCAAGGGCTTGGGAAAGGACGAGAGATCGAAAATTCTCTCGTATGTCGCTCCGTTTGGCTCTGAAAACGAGTCGAGGGTTGAGAACTTGGGAGATTGAGAAATCTCCCGTTTGTCTCTTGTAGTCCTTGCCGAGTAGCGGGGACATGGGGCTAAGAAGCCCTGTTTGGCTCAGGAAACGAGTCGAGGGTTAAGAACTTGGGAGATTGAGAAATTTCCCATTTGTCTCCTGTAGTCCTTGCCTGCAGCGAGGATGTGGGGCTGAGAAGCCCCGTTCGACTCAGGAAACGAGCCGAGAGTTGAGAACTTGGGAGATTGAGAAATCTCCCGTTTGTCTCTTGTAGTCCTCGCCGAGCAGCGGGGACTTGTGAGAAAGCTAGGGCGTTGCTCCCTGTATATGTCGAGCGTCGAGTCCACCAGCTTGTGGGAAAGCTAGGGCGTTGCTCGCTGTACATGCTGAGTGTTGAGCCCACCAGCTTGTGGAAAAGCTAGGGCGTTGCTCACTGTACAGGCCGAGCGTCGAGCCCACCAACTCGTGGGACAGCTAGGGTGTTGCTCGCTGTACATGCCTAGCGTCGAGCCCACCAGCTTGTGGGGAAGCTAGGATGTTGCTCGTTGTACAGGCCGAGCGTCGAGCCCCCCACCTTGTGAGAAAGTTAGTGCCTTGTTCGAAGTCACTGCCGAGCGTCGAGCATCCCTCAGTTTGTGAGAATACACAAAAATTTGAGCAAAACAAAAAAATGGAAGAATAAGATTACACCTTATTCTTCCTACTATTTTATGTTTACAAAAAAGGGTTGACACGTACCGCCGATTACAAAGGATGGGTTACAAAAGAAGTCTAGTCCTCCCCTTCTAGGAATTTGATGAGGTGCTCCGCGTTCCAGGGCCTCTTCACTACCCTGCCCCCTGGTCTTCGAGTCGGTACGTGCCGGGGCGTACCACTATAGAGACCTTATATGGGCCCTTCCAGTTGGGGGCCAGCTTTCTCTTCTTGATGGGATCGGATATAGCTAGTTTTCTGAGCACGAGGTCACCTTGCTTGATGTTAATGGGGCGGACCTTTTTGTTGTAGAATCTGTCGATCCGTTGTTGGTATATGCTTCTTCTGACGGCGAATTTTTCTCTAAGCTCGTCGATCATATCCAAATTTTTTCTGAGGTCGGTTGAGTTGGTCTCCTCGTTGAAGCCCATGATATTGGGCGAGGGGAGTCCGATTTCTAAGGGAATGACTGCCTCGGTGCCGTAGGTCAGGTTGAATGGTGATTCGCCCGTGGGGATTGTCTGAGTTGTTCATGCGACCACAGAACGCTTAGTAATTTGTCGACCCACAGTCCCTTGAGAGAGTTATCCAACCGTTTCTTGAGCCCGTCAAGGATTTGGCGATTGGCATTTTCTGCCTGGCCGTTTGACTGGGGATGAGATATCGAGGAGAAACGCTGCCGAACGCCGATGTCTTCGCAGAATTTTCGAAAGTTTTTGCCTGCGAATTGGGTTCCGTTATCGGTAATGAGTACTTGTGGAATTCCGAACCGACAGATGATGTGTTTCCAGAAAAAAATGTTGAGTTTGACGCTCGGTGATCTTGGCCAGGGGTTCGGCCCATGGTTTTGAATCTCGGATTTCGCACCCGTCTCGGCAAGGGGTGTTTCGTCTCAAATCGGAGATATCAGAGATCCCAGGGAAATGTGATCATATCGGATGTTCATTTCCTATACTCAATAAATATATTTTTTGTTACTAAATAAGATATTATGTCCTACATGTCATTTATCATATAAAATACTGTATAATTTAACCAATGATATGAATCAATTACGGTAAATCTTTGCATAATTTAAAAATAGTATGGAAGAGAATGTAATATAAGTATATAACTAAATTGAATTTGTATTGATTAAAAAAATGTAATAGTTAATAAACTTACTTGACTTTGCATATATACAAACAATAGCGATACGAAATCCTCACATTATTTTAGCTTAAGGTCCTATATTGAATGATATATATGCAAAAAGTAAAACAAACTTTTTTAATATATTCACAATAAGATTTGTCTATTTCGGCTGATATTTCGCCAATTTCGATAATATTTCGGCCGATATTTTTTTTAATTTCGGCTGAAATCTACACATTTTGGTCCAAAACGATGTAGAGTATAAAATATGTGATTTCGTATTGGCAAGCTAGCCGAAACGAAATTTCGTCCAAAATTTCGGCCTTATGGGAGGAAATTTAAAACAGTGGTTTGGCCTCGATCCACTTGGTGAAGTTGTCGATGGCTACCACCAGGAATCACCTTTGGCCTGTTGCTTTCAGGAAGGGGCCGACCAAGTCCATCCCTCGCATGGCAAAGGGGGTTGGGCTGGCCACGACTTAAGGTTGGCCTGTGGAGATCGTTTTACCGAGGAGAATCTCTAGATGGGCCGCACCTTTTTACGAGATCCTGAGCGTCTTGTAACATGGTCGGCCAATAATAGCCGTGGTTCAGGGCTTTCCTAGCGAGCGACTTGCTCCCCATGTGGCATTCTCTGATCTCCTCGTGCAGTTCTTTCAGCGCGTATTTGGCCTCGTCGAGGGCCAGACAGCGGAGATAAGGTCTTTCGTCCACCTTTGTGTACGAGCATTTGAAAAGTGTCCCATCGATCGTAGGGAATCTCTCTGAACGGATTCTGGTCCTTCTCGCCTCGACCCGATTCTCAGAAAGTTCGCCCTCTGTCAGGAACTTTCGGATGGGAGCCATCCAAGTGTCCGATTCAGCCTCGACAGCGAGGCAAGGGACCTCTTGTAACTCCTATTTTCCGTATTTGTATTTTTATACTGTATTTTGCCCCATTATACTCTTTTATCATTTTGGGATCCTGTATCTTGTTTCCATTCGAATAAAATCATTATTTTGTTTCGACTCAATTTTTGGTCCTTTTATCTAATTCAATTGTATGTGCTCCTTGTGTCCTTCTTCATGAAGGATTAGCTGTTCCTTCTCATTCATCTCTTTATTCCCCATTTTAATATATTTGACCAATTCTCCAATTGGATCCCACTCAAAGCGGATACCCTAATACCCATTAAACCGAAACCCTATACTATTTAAACCCTAATCCCCCTAACCCTAACCCTAACCTATAATCTAATTACTGTTAAAACCCCAAAACCATCGCAGCCGCCCTCGTTCATCTCCCTTTCTCCATCTTCTCCTTCCCGCTCCATCACCATTACCCAGACCTCCGATCACCACCACCCAGCCACTCCCTCTCCTCTTCACCACCACGACCTTCACCACCGCCAGCATCCACCGTCGTCTCCTTCATCGCAACCCAAATCTCCATCCCCATTACCCAACTCCGAACCAAACTTCCGAACCCACTACCCATCGCCATTATCGCCGCCACCTCCTCTACCCATCGCCTCGCCGCCACCTCCTCATCCCCTCGACCTCCTCTCCACCTCTGTCGCATCATCCCCATTCCCTTCGCTCCTCCCCTGTTTCGAAACCCACAAACAGAGTCGCCGCGCGTCGCTCCTCGACGTCGCACCGCCTCAGTCGTCGTCGCCTCTCCGTGGCTGTCGCAGTCAAGCCGTCGCGTCACCACGTCGAAGACCCCGCCGTCGCCATCCTCGCTCTCGCTCTCTGTATCGACGAAGAAGAGAAGGAAGAAGAAGCAGCTGTTTGGCGGGATTCAATCTCAACCATCGGATCGCATCAAGATCCGTGCGATCGAGCCCAGTCTGATCGCTGTTCGGTGTTCGCCACAGCGAATCCAGCATCGCTGTTTCCTGTTCTGGCGTAGATCCGTTGCATAGGAGGATTTTGATTCGCTGTGTTCGGTGTTCGCTGTTTTGCCACGCCAAATCCCGACTTGCTGTACGCTGTTCGGCCGATCTGGTGTGGGGAAATTTTCACTCTACAGTTGATTTTCGCACGTGCTTCACACGTGCTTTTGGGAGACTTCGCCCGGGAATTTTCGATCCCATTTTCTTCAACTAACGGATCTATTCGTCGTCAATCAAGGCAAATAATCCTCTTGTACACATTTTTGTTCTAGTACAAGCGTTCATTGAAAATACTACAAATAGTTAGAAATTGTGACTCCTCTTTGACTCATCGTTGTTGATCAAATATTGAACCTCATCAATTTCATAATTCTAAGAGTCACAATAATTTCATCGTATTACATTACAACTACTTGGACTCATCTTATCCCCGAACAATGGTCACATGAAATTAAGGAGCCCTAGATTTGTAGACATGTGTTATATCTTGCATTTGATGAACTTGCACCCATTTGACTTGAAAAACAATCATCTGTTTTGACAATCATTTCCCTGTATTTATATCACACATTAACCTAGACGCCTAATAACCAATTTTCATGTAACCTATACTAGTAAGGTATTCCCACATGTTGCTGTCCTGGACCTTGCTATGCTGTTTTGACCCCTTTAACATCAAAATCTGAACCTGAGCCCTGAACAGTAAACGTAGCTCCAGATGTCTAGATGTCGATAGCCTCTGGAATTTTCGAATTCCGAGTTACGGTCTAGGAGATATCACAGTTTTGGTGTAGCAACGTCGTGCTGCCCAGATTTGGGATTTTCGTTGTTCGTGATATTTTTATTTATGTTGACCCTCGATTATGCCATATAAATATCTCAACTTGTCCCATGTCCATAATTATGACTTCTTGACTTGTTTCACACACTTGCGTGCATGCTTAATAAGAATTAATAAAAGTAACAAGCCGGGGTTTAAGGAAAAGACCATAGTAGTGGACAATATAGATAAGTGTACTCGGAAGGGGGCCCGTGTTTTCCATAATTTTATGTTAAATAGAACTAAGTGCCACGTCATGGTGATGGGGGCCACCTCTAGAGCCTATGGGGGCCACCTCGAGAGCCCATTATATGATTACATTATAAATATATTTGAGATCACATGGAACTAAGTGTCATGTAGAACTAAGTGCCACGTCATGGTGACGGGGGCCACCTCTAGAGCCTACGGGGGCCACCTCTAGAGCCCATATTTTGATCACCTGCTTGATACTTGATACCTGAGTACGCCGCCCTATTGACTCCATTACTAGGCCTAAACGAAATTGTGTTGACTGTAGCAACCATGTAGTAAAAGTATGGATGCATGAAGTGCTACCTAGATAGTAATCACCATAAGACTTGACATGAAACTTGAACTCGATACATGTTTACTTAATACTTGATGTCATGAGACATGAAACTTGATACATGAAACTTGATACATGAAACCTGATACATGAAACTCGAACTTGATACATGTTTACTTGAAACTAGATGACATGCTACATGAGACTTGATACATGAATAAAATACTTGACACTTGCAACTTGTTACTCGATACTTGACAACTTGTTACTTGAGACCTGACAACTTGACACTAGACTTGAGACTTGTTACCTGACACTTGTACTTGATGCCTGTCACTTGATGTTAGATACCCTACAGGTTCACTTGTCACTTGTTTTACCATTAGCATTTGTTATCCAGCCTGTTTACTAAGATGTCTCTCTTGCTAGCTAGTTCTTGGTTTTTTTTCCACTACTTGTTATATCTCTGTTACATTCTTGAATCCAATTCTTGTTCCCCATTACTTGTACTCGTTTTTACTATTTGTGGCCCTAGCTTGCACTAAGGGCATTCTCTCTTGTTTCTCCCTGTTTTTCCCTTTTTATATTTATTAAGCAGACTTTGGAGACGTGCTACCTGCTGGAATCAGTGAGCAGACATTCTAGGCCTTGCTTAGAAAAAGCTTTCTTTAATCATTTCGTTTTGTAATTGAGTTATTTCATTTGTTGTTGCTTAATACTTGTAACGAGCTACGTTCCCGAGTTTTACATTTGATCCAGACTTGAAAACTATGTGGACATTATTATTTGTTTTCAATTGTTTTCTGTTGCTTAATAAATTATTCATGCATGCTTGGTTGTATATATATTCGTGATATTCTTGTTGTGATGCTGAGTCGATCCTACAGCTTATGGATGATGTTAAAATCATTCGCTGGGCTTCGTCACGCGCTCGTATTCCATGTTTTTGGGAAGCAGGGCGTGACACCTCTGGGAAGTCGATGCTAGGCTTTAGAAGAACTTCGATTAAGACGGTGCAGTCTATGTCTTCGAAGGACGATGAGGCGAGCTTGGACAAAGAGTCAGCTTGAGTGTTTTGCTCTCTCAGGATCTGTTCTACTGAGGCGAAGTCAAAGGCGGTTAGGAGTTACTAGTGCCAAGTATTGGACCATACAAGCGTCACGAGCCTCATACTCCCTGGTGATCTGGTTGACCACGAGCTTGGAGTCGCTGAAGGCTTTGATTTACCTTACCCCCGCCTTATGTGCTAATGTGAGCCCTGCAATCATCGCCTCGTATTTCGCCTCGTTGTTGGAGGCGGGGAAGTTCAGGCGTAGGAAATACTGGAGAACGAAGTCGTCGGGCCCTTTGACTATGACACCTGCGCCGCTTCCAACCTCGCAGGACGAGCCGTCGACATAGACCTCCCAAATTGGCTCCCCATCCAGAAGTTCAGAAGGATCAGAAATGGTGCACTCCGTGATGAATTCGGCGAGGACCTGCCCTTTAATAGCCATTCTGGGTTGGTAGCTGATGTCGTACTAACTTAGCTCGATCGACCACTTGATTAAGCGGCCAGAGTTCTTCGGCTTGTGGAGGACGGCCTTGAGTGGCTGGTCTGTGAGAACTTGGATTGAGTGGGCCTGAAAATACGGACAGAGCTTCCTTGCGGTCATGACCAGAGCGTAAGCAATCTTTTCCATTGTTGCGTAACAGGTCTCGGCCACGAGCCGGACTTTGCTGAACCTCGTCCTCCTCTCTGACTAACACGGCGCTGAGTGCGTGTTCCGAGGCCGATAAGTAGAGGGAGAGGGATTCTCCTGGCTTGGGCTTGCTTAGAAGAGGAGGGTTGGCGAGATAGATTTTCAGTTGGTCGAACGCCTGCTGCTGAGAGTTCCCCCGTTCGAAGCCTTTCGCCCCTTGTAGGGCCTTGAAAAAGGGGAGCGATTTCTCTCCAGACTTGGAGAGAAAGCGGCTGATGGCCGCCAGTCGCCCCGTTAGACATTGAACTTCTTTTACACTTCTTGGAGGGGTCATGTCGATTATGGCCTGAATCTTCTCGGGGTTCACCTCTATGCCGCGTTGGCTAACAACGAACTCGAGAAATTTTCCCGAGGAGATGCCAAAGGCGAACTTAGCAGGATTGAGCCTCATGTTGTACAATCGAAGGACACCAAAAGCTTCCTCGAGGTCGGCCACATGATCCTGCCCTCAGCGACTCTTGACGAGCATGTCGTCAACGTATACCTCCATGTTCCGACCGATCTGTTCTTTGAAGACCCGATTGATGAGCCTCTGGTAGGTGGCACCGGCATTCTTTAGCCCGAAGAGCATGACCCAGTAGCAGTAGAGACCTTGGTCGGTTATGAAGGCTGTCTTGGCGATGTCTGGAGGGAACATCTTGATTTGGTTATAGCCCGAAAAGGCATCTATGAAGGTCAGTAGCTCGTGACCCAATGTCGCATCGATCAAGGCGTCGATGCTTGGGAGGGGGAACGGATCTTTGGGACACGCCTTGTTGAGCTCCGTGAAGTTTATACAGATCCTCCGATTCCCGCTCGCCTTCTTCACCATTACGTTAGCCAGCAACTCGGGATAGCTAACCTCTTGTATGAACCGGGCGGACAAAAGTTTGTCCACCTCTTTCATTGCCTATTGCCTTCGAGAGTGAACTAACGTCGCTTCTGCTGAATCGGCTTGGAGCCCGGGTGGACGCTCAGTTTGTGCTTGATGAGGTCTTCAGAAATTCCGGGCATGTCAGACGGGGTCCAAGCGAAGATGTCGATGTTCCGGTGTATAGTCGGTCTCAGATCCGGGGATAGGGACCGGCTCACACGGAACCGTTTAGATTTGTCTTCTGCCTCTAAGGAAACCTCTTCCAATTTGTCAATGGGCTCCGAGTCGGACTGGTTTCTTTAGGGCAGGAGTTCTACTGCGTTAAGGGGGAATACCCCACCTCCTTCCGCGGTCATATAGCACAAGCGCGCGGACTCCTGGTTTCCTTGAACGACACCGACCCCGAGGTCGGTAATTTTAGTTTTTGGTGGCGAAGCGAGTAGAGGTCGGGTCGGCCGAGGGGATTGCCTGAAGCGAGTAGAGGTCGGGTCGGCCGAGAATGGCGTTATATGCAGCCTTGACATTGACCACCATGAAGTCCATTGATTCTGTCTGTATGATCGGGGTCATCCCAGCGGTCACATCAAGTGTGACGATCCCCTCAATTTGGATAGGGATGCCAGAGAACCCGTGAAGGTGTACCCGGCCTGTTTTAGCTTCTCGCGGGGGAGCTTGAGTTTTTTGAAAGCTTCCAAGAAAAGGATGTTGATTGAGCTTCCATTGTTTACGAGAATTCGGCTAACTTCGAAGTTTGCCATGACGAGGCTGATGACGAGGGCGTCACAATACGGCAGCCGAACGCCCTCCAGGTCTTCTCCCGAGAAGGAGACTGTCTGTTGCTGAACCGGAGGAGGGGGGTTGGTCGTGGACCGAATTTACTTTCCGCAAGAAGGCCTTGCGAGAAGTGTTGGATTCCCCTCCCATGGGTCCGCCATGGACACAGTGTCGGATGACCTGCCCCCCGTTCTCTTCGGGCTCAGGGCACTGCTCGCGTTGTCGGTTGACCGTTCGAGGAGGAGGCGAAGGCCTCGGATTCCTCGGGTCCTTCCGATCTCTCGGGTTAGGCCGGGTGAACTCCCTTAGGTCCCGTCGCTGGATGAGGGTCTCGATCTCGTCTTTGAGGGCGGGACAGTTGTCCGTCTCATGCCCATAGTCTCGGTGAAACTGGCAGTAGAATCTCTGGTCCCGTTTTTTGTTGTTGCTCGGTTGGGGAGGGAGTCGGACGATCCCTTTGTCCTTGATCTCTAAGAGGATGGCTGATACGTTTTGGGTCAGCGGCGTGTATCTTTCAAAACAGGGGACCAGGGATGGCCTCTTCTGGCCAGATACGTCCTTCAGGGTCTTCTTGACTCACTCGGGTCGTCCGCTTTCCGCTTCCCCTTGGCGGCAACTTCTTTAATGCCCTCGGGGTGTAGGTACCTCCTCGGTCCGGATGTACTTCTCGACCTTGTTGAGGAGGTCGGGGAAGTCGACGAGCGGTTTCTTGGCTAATGAGGCTTTTAGCTAGTCGTGACGAATATTGTGCTAGAAAGTTGCGGAAGCAACGCCCGCGTCGAGAGAGGAGACCGATCTCGCCTCGGCGGTGAACCTCCGAACGAACCCGCGAAGGGGTTCTCCTTCCTTCTGCCTGAGGTCTAGAAGAGACACGCTCGTCTTTTCGACCTTCCAGCTGGCCACGAAGTGGGCTAGGAAGTTTGTATCTAGCTGGTCGAACAAGAAGACTGAGCCGGGGGTGAGCTTTGAGAATCATTCCTGAGCTTTGAGAATCATTCCTGAGTGCCTTCCCGCGTAGGGTGGCAGGGAAGGCGCGACATAGGAGAGGATCCGATGCGCTGTGAATCAACATGAGGGTTTTGAACCCTTCGATGTGATCAGCTGGATCACTCTCGCCATTGTAGGTCTCGAATTGAGGCAGCCTGAAATTCCTCGGAATCTCGGCTTCTAGTAGATTGTGGCCCGCCATCGCCGAGATGGGCGAGACGGTTCTCCGTCTCCTGGAGGCACCGGAGAATGGCATCGTTTCGTTCCTATAGGCGAGTCGAACCGTGAGATACGCTGCCCTGGGCTTCTGGTCGTGGTTCGGTGATATTGCGTGTCTCGGTCAGGGGACCGCCCTGGATAGCCTGGAGGACCTCGTTCCTGAAGTTGTGGAACTCGGCTCTCGTGACCGGGGTCTGCTCCACATGGCCGTGCGAAGGTGGAGGACCCTGGGGTGAGTGGCTGTACGCTGGTTCCCGTTCTTGGGTCGGCTGCCTGCATGGTTCGGGGCCGAATTGGAAGCGGCCCCTCCCCTCGACCGACTGATCTACTGGTCCTGAATGACCTTCTGAAGGTCCTTAGCGACCGACGTGATGCGCTCGGGCCTTCCTCCCGCTGTCCCTCAGCCTATCTTCTATGTGACCCCTGCGTGATTGCTTGGCTACGAGACTGGCCAGGGTCAGTGTGATGCCCCGTTGTAAATGTTTTTCGGGCTTTGGGGGGCATGATGAGGGTCGGCCTCAAGATGACGTCCTAGGTCGGGATCGGATCGGTGTCAGCGATGCGCATTCCCACATACGGCGCCAACCTGATGCTGCTGATTTTTGGGTGTGGGGGCAACAGGTGTGAATTCTTGTAATTTGTGAAATGGAACGGACGACATTGGCGTTGACTTGATCCTCGGGGTGTAGCCGGAGAGATGTGGAGGCTGAGTGCTCGGCTCGGATCTTGATACCTGCATAATGCCTAGAAACATCGGGAGGGTTCCTGGCCACAGACTCTCCGACGATGTCAATCACTGAGAAAGCAACAGTAGCTAGGGTTCAGGGGGGAAAAGTTTATTACCTTCAGAAGGAAGGAGGGAGTATGGTATTTATAGGCAAGGGCTAACGGGTCTCTGCCCTTGATGGCCCGGGTTGGACCCGATAGCCAGTTGGCCTGAACTGGCTGAAGGCTGTTGGACCCGTTTGACTCGATGATCATGGAGGAGCGAAATCTGAGGAGATCGGACGGCCCTGAAGGGGCCACGTCATTTATACCACATCAGTTAATATAACTCCCACTTAAAATTGAATGGTTGAGATTAGATGGTTGAATGTCTACAAATTACAGGTTGTCTACAAATGACAACCCCAACTCTCCAATTATAGTTTTAGAGATAAAAGGTATAGTTTTTATGTATGTTTTCTTGTTCCTTAACTTCAATTTGCTTTTCATTTCATTTTTGGTATTTTTGTTTGTGCTGGGAAACAGATGCGACTGCCGCCGCGCGGGGGGGGGGGGGGGGGGGGGGGGGGGGGGGATGATTCAAGTCAATGGATCCTTCCGGTGTGATTCCTAGTTTATTCTCAACGTGGATTCTGAAACATTGTGACATTGTGATAAAGGATGCCACATACATATGTGAGGCCTCAGACTTATCAGGTGATATATTTTTCTCTGGCTCGTGCTTGCATTAGTATATTAAAAAATTGATGAGTTGGTAAAATCAGTTGGTGTTCTGTGCAGATCTTTAAAGGTCAGCGTATATATGTTCATGTTGTTCCGGGAGCAGAGATTTGAAGCTGCAAAATCTTCTGGTAAGCTTTGTATTTAGTTGTTTCTTATGATTAAGTGTTTAAAAAAAATATTTACCTCCTATCTTTAAGGGTATCTTGTAGGCTGATCCTGTTACTCACTGGGTTACTCATCCGGTCGAGCTTTTGATATTGGAATTGCTAAAATGCTAGTGGAATTGCTAAAACGCTGGTAGTATCTCTTGACCTTAGAATACACTTACACTATAACATTACATTCTTGACTATGGATACAATTACAACTTTATATTGCGATAATCTGAGAAATTCCAGAAGGGTTTGGCTGCTAAAATCATCTGCTATGTATAAAGAGAGTGTTCATTGTTAGGAGGCGGATTACGGAAAAGCAGAGTAGGGTTTGGCTGCCAAAAATGACAACCCCCTTCTTCTCTCTCCTTTCTCTTTCTCTGTTTCTTTTTAAAAGAGGAAATATATGAAGCAGATTACTATGTTTGTGGAATTTCTCAGATCTATGATTCAAAAAAGAAAAGAAAATCCCTACTACTACTACTTCTTCCTTCTCTCCTTCTACAGCGAAGGCAAGGAAACTTGCAGCCACTCGCTTGTGCCGATGAGAGGGAGAAAGGATGGTAGGGTTTATCTGCCCTCCTCTTTCTTATCTTTTCCTTCAATTTATGGGGGGGAGGGAAATCTATGGAATATACATATTTTTTGGGGGTAAGATTTGTCTATGAAGTTCATTTTTTTTTTCTAATTATTTTTGAAATTATCTTCTTTTTGATGGTTTGGTTTTTTTTTCTTAATCTATGGGATATACATGTTGGCGAAATACTTTTTTTAATGGTTTACCTTTTTTTCTTCTTCTATGTATATCTGTGATTTATTGTTTATGTATCTTTAGTTGTTTTTTCTTTTTGATGATTTCTTGCTTGTTTTGTTAAATGGCGAGGACAGTTGAGTGCCAATTTCACGAAAACTATGTTTTGACCGCAGCCATGACCATATATATACATTGTTTTATGTATATATTCTGTACAGTATTAAGGGACTCTTTGCTAAATGCACTATTTATATGGTTGGTGGTGAGGCTGTCAAATACATGGTGATTTACGGTTGACCTGACTTGGTGGTTATGGCACCTCAACTGAGCCAGTAAAATTATCCTACTTCTTTTATTTGCCAATATATATGCAAAATTGCTGTTATGATGTATTCTGTGTATTTTACTATGCTTTTGTGTAATTTAGTGGATATTTTCATTTTCTTGGCTGTTCAAATTGGGTACATTTACCTCAGAATTTTACTGATATTGGTTGTTTGGGAAAGTGATCATTTACTTAAAGGGCAGTACAATCCATGAGTGACTTGGGAAGTGCTTAAGAAAGAGATGTTGCTTCAATTCAGGCTTGTAGAGCTCCACAACCCTACGACGACCCTTTTCAAACTCCGACAGACGGGAACAGTCCATGAGTACCACATGGAATTTATTGATCAGTATAGTCATTTGAGCAAGCCCTTGGCTATGGCAGTTTTGGTGGACGGTTTCATATCTGAGTTAAAAGAGGAAATGCAACAGGAGGTATTACTCAAACACCCAACCACTGTCACGACTGCATACATGGAGGCTCAGGCAAGGGAAACGATTCTACGATTCTGATATGTCAACGCAAGGCTGCGAAGTTCCAAAGCATGGGAAACAAACCAGGGTATGTTCCTCCATCCTTAAATGCTAAGGCTCAAAACCCAAATACTGGGAGGATGAATGTCCATGAGGCCCCAAAGGTCACTGAGTTTGATCAAATTTTAGCTGAGAAAAGAGCTCAGAATTTATGCTGTTGTTGTGATGAATAGTGGGTAAAGGGGCACAAATGCAAGGGGCGAACACTACTGCAAATTGAAGGTGAGATTGATGAAGTTCCCAGTGTTGAAGATAGTGCAGAAGAAGGAAAGGAAGAAGGAAGCAGTACCAAATCAGAGGGGGTGTTGCACTGTTTGGAGGCGCAAATTACACATTATATTCATGCTGTTCTGGGAGCAGCATGAATATAGTGGGTAAAGGGGCACAAATGCAAGGGGCGAACACTACTGCAAATTGAAGGTGAGATTGATGAAGTTCCCAGTGTTGAAGATAGTGCAGAAGAAGGAAAGGAAGAAGGAAGCAGTACCAAATCAGAGGGGGTGTTGCACTGTTTGGAGGCGCAAATTACACATTATATTCATGCTGTTCTGGGAGCAGCTATTTGACGCCACAAAATCTTGGTATGCATCGGTAAGCATTATATTTAGTTGTTCCTTAGGAATAAGTGTATTTTGTGTTGTGTTGTTTGTTTTGTTTTATTTACCTCCCAACATTAATGGCATTCTAGGTTGATCCTGTTTCTACCAGGTTGACCTCTGTAATTTTGAAATTTCTTAAATACTGGTAATATCTCTTGACCTTTAGAATGCACTCGCATGATAACACTACATTCTTGACTATGATAGTGAAGGATACATTTTATGTGCTTAACTTTAGTACTTTGCCTGTTACCAGGCTACTAGCTAAATCTTGATTCAACCTTATCATTTAATAATGTTAAGTTTCCTGGGATGTTCATTCATTTGTACTGAGACTGGATTAGCTAAGTGTGTATTGTTAAGGTTTTGTGTTCCTTAGAATTCATTATTTTAGTGCCAGTGTTGCACTTTCAATGACCTGTATCATCAGTATGTGAATACTGTGACAGTGCGACTAAAGAAGATGAAACATGCTTCAATCTTTAGGAAATGTTAGATGATCTGAAGCAGAATTATGGCTTTACTTCTCCAAATAAAGTTGACTTCCCACTTTGCTCAGTTGATTAATTAAACTTGATTTAGCTAAGTTTGATGGATGACAAACTATGGTCATAATGGCAATATTTCAACACGTGACGTATATAATCTGTTTGTGCTTTAGGCTATATTAGATGCTGTGGAGCAGAATTAGGGTGTACTCCTCCTTGGAAAGTTCACTTTGATCTTAGTTCAGTTAATTAATTACAGGTGGTTTAGCATGTGTTTGTTGATGCAATTTAGGGTCATGTCCTAATGGGCAGTATTTCAACACTTATCTAACACTTATATGATTACTTATATTTTGAGTATGTTGATTTTGATGCATTTTTCTTTAGATTTGATTTCAGGTATGAAGTTGAAGGGGATGGGGCAGGTTTAAAAATTGGGGGGGGGGGGGGGGGGGGGGGGGGGGGGGGGGGGGGGATGGTCTTTGTTGGTTCGTGACTTGAAGAAAGGGAAAGAGGTATGTGCAAAATTATCCTAGAAGGGAGTAGGGTCTTATTAATTTTGTCTACAATTTTGAAAGTTTACGAACTTCACCTAATTTTTTGTTGTTAATGTCAGATTCATGTGGCTGTGAAGTAGAAGGAGCGGAAAGGGTAAAAAGGGCAGGGGTTTCTTTCTCCCGTGTTTGAGTTGGGGCACTTGATATTTGTTCCTATTCCGGCAATTTCGAGGTAACCGAAAAGAAGGATCTTTGCCCTTTCTTCCTGATTTTTCATTTTTTAGGAGGGGTTTTGAAGCAATTTTCTTTTGGTTTGATTCAGGTTCGAAGATAAAGGAACTGGATTATCTCTGTGGTGTGAAATTGAACAAGTAAAGATGGCCAAAAGTGAAGGAGGATATCTCATCGCCATCAACTTCAAGGTAAAGGATCCCCCTTTCCCGATTTTTTTTATCTTGAGCACGGATTTTGATGCATTATTATTTTGATTTTGATTTCAGGTTCGAAGATAATGGAACTGGGTGGTCTCTGTTGGTACGAGAATTGAAGGAGGGAAGGTGTGTGTAAATTTTGCCAGAAATGAATAAGGGTTTTAGTGACTTTTGTGCAAAAAACTGAAAGTTGAAACAATTCACCTAATAATTTGTTGTTGTTATTATTGCTAGTGTGTATCAGTGTATGTGGTTGTGAAGGAATGGAGCATCTCCCTGGTTCTGTTGGCTGGCTGGACAGATTGGGTAAACTCTCTCACTCTTATAATTTTTTTCAATTTGTGTTTGTACTTTGTAAAACTAGTCTCACTTAGTGAAAATCTACAAGTATGGAATAAAGAATTGTCTATGGAGATATTAATATTAAAATTTAAAACGCAGTTTCATCAATACTCCAAATGGAAAATTCCTAGGAGTAAGCATGTTCACTTAGATTCAGTTATTTTCATGATGGTAAATTGATGGGTAGTTCGTCTACTAAAAATGATATGATGTAGTGTGTACACTCAAAAGAGTAAAGCGCAATCATATGATAGTCTTTAGCATAAATGGTCCTTGAAACAACTAAATGGATAGGATGTAATTTTTGTTGTCCTTAAATGGAAAAGATTTATGATAGTTCGTAGAGAGATTTTATGGTCAACTTTAGAAAAGAAATTAATATTTAGTAGTTATATTGATGTTGTTAAGGATATGTATGTAGTAACTAGTGTCAGAAAGTTGCTGTAAGAACAAGTGGAGTGGAGACAGAGTCATTTTCTGTTACCATCGGCTTGCACCAAGGAACAACCCGTAAGGGTCAAGCTAGATGATCCATCGGTCTCCAAATCCATCACACGTACACCCCGCGTTGAAATACATCAGCACATGCT